>JXCR01145482.1:18161-28856 GCA_002079205.1 Phalaenopsis hybrid cultivar | reverse complement strand
GGGGGGGGGGGGGGGGGTTGATGGGTGAAAAAACCTACTGATGTGGAGAGAAGAAAAGCTCAAGTGGCCAAAGGGACTTAGCCAACTTAGAGGGGTTTAATTTTGATTTTAGGTCATTTAGGGCTCCCTTGGAGTGGCTATTTCCGGTGGCTAAGGTGGTGGCTAGCCAGAGTTCAGTCACTTCTTGGCTCAGGGAGGCCAGGGGGTGCTAAACGATGATTAACTCTTAATGGTATGACATGATGGCAAAGATATTTTGGCTTAGACCCAAAAATGGGATGAAAGGTAAAGGAATGATTACTATTCAATGTGATTGTTGCTATAACTATGCTTATTATAATGAAGGGAATCCCTCGAGAATCATGCAACATGATGAAGTAGACCTGTTGTCACTATTAATCAAAAATATGGTAAAAATAATTGTAGATTAACATGTCTTGTCAGTGGATTGCATACCAAACAATAAATAAGGAATGGATTGCATCTCACCCCATATAAACCACCACGATTTTCTAAGACATTTTTGGTAATAAGCTATGAATGATTGACTTGAGTGAGTTTTGAGGTACAGTGGAGATCCGATTACCAATTGGGTCAGTTTTGATACTAAAACAAAATAGGGCTGATCATAAAAAACATTGTACTCCAGCGATGCCACGAAGAAGAGTTTCCATCATCTTTCGGAAGATGGATGATAGCAAGGTGCCATTTAGATATCAAATGTACCTGGACCTGGAAGGGTTACAACCTTTGGTGATATGACTATTCTGGGACGGCACACCTCTAAGTCTATTTGAAAGAACTTTTTTTTCTAGAGAATGCCTTAAGAGGAGAGGGTAGTCTCCACGTAGCCCAAACAACCGAAATGACATGAAGGCATGAAGACAAGGATCATAATCTGCAGACAAAGATTACTGTTATGTTTTGATTTCCTATTTACAAGCAAAATGATATCATTAAATTGTGTACCAATGTGTCAGGATTCAAAAGAATCGACATAAACTATTTTTATCTTGCACAGTTCAATGGAAATTAAGATGTTTTCAAATTACCGCTTTGTGCATTTGATTTGAAGTCGATAGGTTGAGCCCGTCTTGACTATAAAACTTTCCAATGAGAAAAGAATGATACAAGCGAAAAAAAATGATAATGAAAATTAAAAACAAAAAAGATGATAATAAAAAAAATACCTCAAATAAATTTCACTAAAAAGAAAAAAGACAAGGAAATAAAAGAAACAAAAATGATAAAAATTTTCAAAATCAAAGCTTCCACAAATTCACACAATCTGTGGAGTGAGGCTGTTGAAGGGAAGAAGAAGAGTTGAGTCTATGGGCACGGGGTGTAGTGGTGTTTCTATGACGCTCACCCCTCCACCAATGCATCTGTAGTGTCTACCTCTACCACACACGATGAGATCTCCAACGTGTTGTGGCATTCTCTATCGAGATGAAGGCCCGCTTTCTCAGATGAGGTCGGAGCTGGAGGCCAACCTGGAGGTCAAGCTAAAGGATGAGTTTTATTCCTTCTGACATCAAATGTGTGGGCGCGACAAAATAGCAACAATATTGGAGGATGAGAAAGTAGTGGAGGACGATGAGGATAAGAATGATGAGATTAAGAGGGATTTTTTTATGTTTGTATACATTTGGACATATATTTTTTCTGTGAATAGTGATGTACATATTTTAGAGTAATTTTTTTTATTATATCATTATTTAATTGGATAAATTATTTTTTGACAGCTATGTTATCTCATTAATACTTGGATATGAATAAAAAATTTTGTGATAGCAGGTGTGGTAAAGTAAGTTCGAAAGAAAGAATTTGTTTTCTTTTTCCTTATGCTAAAGGTTTCAGACATCTTATCGTTGGTTTTGCAACAATTCCAAACTCATCTGTAAAAAAATGATGGTTAGTTGATGGATATTTTTACCAATGCTTAACAGACACATAAACGATGGCTTAAGTTGCGTCACATAAAAATGACATGTGCGGTACCTTTCTGACAGTTAACCCGTCAAATATAAAAAATCACGCATAAGTGATGCTTAACCGATGATTTTTAACTGTGTCAAAAAATTGAGGGGTGTGATACTTATATTATAGTTAACCTCTTGGTTATAAAAACAACACATAAACGATGTACAACCGATAGTTTTGCCTACTTAAAAAAACCAACGGGTGTGACACTTTTCAAACGTGTTTGTCATCACAATTATTGACAAAAGAACCGTCAGTTATACAAACCAACGATTGTCAAAGATGCGAATATTCTTGAAAAAAGCTAATTCATTAAATTTTTGGATAACCATCAGTAAATTTATACCGTTGAAATATCTATTGATTTTGGAATTACGGACAAGGGTGTACCTAAAATCGTCGGTAACATTAAAAACGACGGCATTTTTTAACATAATCAATGGATTATGACTGAAAAAAACATAAATTCATATAGTTATGGTACACAACTCATGAAACTCCTAACTCCAGTCTCTATGGCCTACAGACATTATTGCAGCTCACCACTGTGTCCTATATGATAACTAATTTTGACCACACGATCCACAATTCATGCAGTTCTTAACAAAGTCTTCTGTGACCTACAAATACTACTATAACTCTTCACTATAGGCTCCATGATCGACCATAGCCTATATGGTCCATAAATCATACAGCTCTTACGTCCGACATCTGTGGCCTTGGGATGCTACTAGTGCTCTTCACTACATTCTATGTGACCAAACATAGCCTATGATGTCCACAGCTCATGCAACACATATTTCTGGCCGCTTTAGTATACAAAAATTATTGCAGCTCACCAATATTGCATATGTGACTGACTGTGTCCTACGAGATCCATGGCACATGCAACTCCCAATTACTCTAGCCTTTATGACCTACAGATGTTATTGCAACTCACCACTATCACTTATATGACCAACTCCTACCTACGTGGTCCACAACTTATGCATCTTCAAACTTTAGCTTATGTGTCCTATGAATGCTACTATAACTCTCTACTACGACTTACGTGACCAATTATAACTTACGTGGTTCACAACTCAGGCAACTCTCAATTTTAGCCTCTATGACCTATGGACGTTATTGAGGCTCACGACAACTTATGTAACAAACTACAGCCTACATGCTTTACAACACCTACAACTTATTACTATGGCCTCTATGGCCTACTAACGCTCCTGATGCAACCATCTACGACCACCATGGTTAACTACTTTTATTGCTTTCAACTATATCCTTTACAATAAATTGAGGCTATTACAACCACCAAGAATTATATTATTTATAGCTTGGCATGACTTTTAAAGTTGGACCACTAATGTGCTTTTGTAATTACATCGATTTTTAGTGGACCTATGTAAACACAATTATATTGTGGTTTAGTTCAATTAGGCCAAGCCCCGTGGCTTTTTCCCCCCACAAAATTTCCCATGTAAAAATCGCAGTGCCTTCCCATGTTACTTCTCTATTATATGTGTTTGTTGGATCCTGTGTAATGCTAAGATTCTAATTAATTACCCTACTGCCGCGAATCTTCCGGCACACAACAATGTGATTGAAGCTTTAACCTATTTTTTTTTAAAATATACACTATAAAAACTATAAATAAATCTGTTTTCTTTTAATGAAAGAAACATTGTTCTAAAATTTGATTAATATCTGACATTAAAGTATTTCTTTTGTCAATCTTTGGATCCCTTTTCCTATTTACTACATATTGTTCTCTGCTTCAAAGACATGAGATCAATCTAGCGTTCTACATTGTCTAATTCGATCCTCTCAAACGAACAAACTCATTGTATTATTATAACTATTCTAACATGCAAAAATAATACAATGGATTTATACTAAACTATGAAAACATGTACTTCTATGCGGCTATCTTCTTTTCAAAAATATCTCCATAAGAAAACAAGAGGGTGGAAATGATTTTAGTCCTCGATAAATAATGAAACAGTTGAGAGGTCAAATCCTGTAGGGAAGAAGAATAGCTGTCATATTTTGGGACTCTCCGGTAAGTTTTGATCGGGAGCATTTATTGTGTACGTACATCGTATCTGGATCACTGAAATACATCTTTTTAAATTTTTTGGGTTAAAGTGAAGCCCGCTCTAAAATTTTTTACGAATCTAATCAGACACCGCACATAAATTTCGCACGTAGTAACTTTTCCTTGATGGGAGTTAAGCTGCAGATATTGATACTGTTCAACAAAGACTCAGGACGCAGACACAGGCAATGAAAAGACCTCACGACAGGCATTTCATGTGCATGTCGGTTACGTGATAGTTTTGACCATAGGTTATGTAGCCTACCTGCTGCCATTCTCATTTCATATGTATTTAGGTGCCGTTATTGCGTAATTCCCATAGATTTGTTTTCTAAATTATTTTCATAAATTTCTAGTATAGTTTTATCGAATTTCATAATGGTGCTTTTACTTGTATACCACACAATTCTTCTCTATTTACATATATAGCATCTAAACTTTCATGAATGTAAATATTAAACGTATTAAACATGTAAATACCTCAAAATTATGTGGCATGTCTCTTGAAAATAAAAGATCAATTTTAACTGAAGAGTAGAAAGTTATTATATCTAAACAGCTTTCATGAATTTTGTTTTACCAACATAAGTTAACAATTATTACATTTGCACCACCTTAGACAGCTGCATGCATGCATGAATCGGACCTGTCGATAAAAAATATTTTGAATAAGTATATGCTGAGTTTGAATAAATATTTCTTATATTAATATATTTTTTATCATAAAAAATTTGATTGGAATATAATTATCGAATAATTATATTATTTTAGAAGAGGTTAAAACTTGGTGGAAACTATGGTTCAATGAGGCCTGATTCAAATTTCAGTCTTT
Organism: Phalaenopsis hybrid cultivar; assembly: GCA_002079205.1. Taxonomy (NCBI): domain Eukaryota; kingdom Viridiplantae; phylum Streptophyta; class Magnoliopsida; order Asparagales; family Orchidaceae; genus Phalaenopsis; species Phalaenopsis hybrid cultivar. The sequence goes on along the minus strand of JXCR01145482.1, from coordinate 23,949 downwards.
GGTCTATAATTTTTATATAATAATTGTTTCAATTTTGTGATATCTTCCTAAAATAAATATGACTTAAACATCAATGAAAATTGAAAGGAGCATTTACATGCATACCACACAATTATAATATATTTACGCATCGAACTCCAAGGCATCCACGTTTACATGCTTGACACTAAGGGTCTGTTTGGGGTAGCTGCAACTTATTGAATAATCTACTAATAAGCGGCTGATCTTGATAAATTGCTGATTAGCAGCTTATCCGGATAAGCTAACTGACTGTTTGGTTTGTGCTGTTTAAAAACAGATGATTTGCAGCTGTTTCTGGAAAAACAACTATTCTGCCTCTGTGTAGTGGGCGATGCAGTTCATCCAGAAGATCCAAAAATATGGGTAATGTCATACGGAACATGTTACTGAATCTTCTGGGGCGTCCTTGTAGTAGCTCAATGACCCGTTTATCACCAATATAAGACGATGTCATGCATGGAGTTCGATTGGCGAAGAAGTTGTAATATTCGTACAAGATAATCATAATAGCCGTAATTATACTTTTACAACATAAAAGTGTGTTTAGGTAATAAGCACGAATCAAACAATGTTTAAAAGAACATCTAAAAAATGAAGGTTAATTATTATGGAACAGAAATTATTACATAGCAACACATTGATTGTTCGTACAAGAAAGAGAAAACATCCAAATCAAATAATCCTTTAAAAAATGATAAAAAAAACCAAGCCAACAAACAATAACACCATGGATTTAATTGCCCATAAAAATACGTAAATATTGGACACAAAGTTCAGGGGCATCTTCATGAATATTTTCCTGTGGGTTGAGTCCTTCAATAACTTCAAGGAGTTCAGATAGAACGACGTATCTGCCCTAACTTTGGGATATGTATCCAGAACTCGAAGAAAGCCATCTATGGTGGTGTCATTTTAAGGACCACGTTGAGCTATACATACTTCAATTAGTTTATCTACTGAGCTTATGATGAAAGTGGCTCCTTCCTTTTTTCTTTTCTCCACCTTAGAGCGCTTTGACAAGCATGTGGACTCCAGCTCACTCTGGTTTAGGTCGTAGCTTTCACCTGACCCACTTATCTGCTCGGCCTCCAAGTCATCTAATATGCTTGCAAACCTATGCTCACTTGGAGTGAACGCATGCATGCCTGTCGCAACAATTCTGCTAAACATGAGATCCATCTTCTCCTCATGGTCCAACTCAATGCCATTTACTTTGAATTTTTTGTGTATGGCACCGTTTGCAACGTGCAGGAAAATATATTAGCTAAAATAAATTACATGGATAATGAATGGAAAAATAAGTATTTAGGAGTTTACTTATTACTCCAACTTCTCAGTCCACCAATCCTCTGAAGCATCAATGGTTCGCTTGATAGGATCCCAACCCAATCCGTGGATCCTCGTTTTAGTTCCTTCCACAACTTCCAATTATTCTTCAACTGATCCCCACTTGTTCTTAAATTTTAACCTATCGCATTCCTTTCCAGTCATTTCATGGAACTTCTTCGCAATTTTCTGCCACTCTTCTTTGTTAAAGTAGGTGGTGGGTCTATTTCCATGCTCGATTTCCTTAATTTAGAGGTTATAAAATATGATTATGACTTCCATATCCCACATTGCTGATGAAGCGACTTCTTTCGTCTTAACCATTGCATTACTAATAAAGAAAAAGAAGAATAGTAATATTTCAAAACAAACAGAGAAGAGACACTATCACAAGCCCAAACACACACACACATAAGGCCACAAGCACAAGTCCACCATACACAAACACCCAATACCATGACACACCCACACTCACAGCCAGAATACACACACACACACACACACACACCCACCCACCACCAATACACACAATAACTAAGCATAGCACCTGCAGCCACCACCCCCACCACACACACACACCACAAAAGCGCACACACACTCACAGACATCACCACATTGACTTCTTGCCATTATTTTTCAAACTTGGTTTGCATGAGCATGTTAAAGAAAACCCATTGTATTTCTCTCCTACCAGTGATCAGAGTGACCATAGCAATGATGAATTGAAGAAAAAGAAACTTTGAGGCATTTCTTACTGATTTTAAAAGAAATTTTGTAATGTCATGTAATGCAACATGCCCAACCACCAAGCATAACACACACATCCACCAATGCCAACTAAACACACACACCACATCTGACACACACACAAACCCAAGGCCAACTCGTCAGGCCTCATCATAGCCACCACCAACAAACACTACCACCATGATTTTTGAAGTTTGGTTTGCATGAGCATGATGAAGCAATAGAAAAAAAAAATTTCTTACAAAATTTTACAAAGAATAGGCAAGGCATATGAATTCATACTAATCTGTCAAACAAATTTGCTGATGTAATTTCATGGAATTCCTTACACCATGAAGTTGTTGGGTGTGAAAATAAATTCTCTTTACCATCATTTTTTTGAAACTAGGTTTGCATGAGCATGATGAAGCAACCCTATCAATGCATACTATTTTCTATAATAATTTCTTTTTGCCATTATTTTTTGAGATTGGGTTTGCAAGAGCATGATGAAGCAAAACCCACTGTATTTAACTCTTATCAGTGATCAGAGTGATCATAGGAATGATGAAGTGAAGAAAAAGAAACTTTGAGGCATTTCTTATAGAATTTTACAAAGTATAGGCAAGACATATGAATTCAAACCAATCTGTCTAACATATTTTCTGATGCAATTCATGCAATCCCTCACACCATGGAGTTTTTGTGTGTGAAAAGAATTTCTCTTTACCGTAATTTTTGGAAATTGGGTTTGCATGAGCATGATGAAGCAACCCTATCAATTCATAATATTTTTTCTAAGAGTTTCTTTTTACCATTATTTTTTGAAATTGGTTTTGCATGAGCATGATGAAGAAAACCCATTATATTTGTCTCCTAATAGTGATTAGTGTGAACATAGCAATATTAATCAATGATCATAACAAAAGAAACTTTGAGGCATTTCTTACAGAATTTACAAAGTATAGCCGAGGCCTCTTAAATCAAACTATTTTGTTTAACATATTTTTTGAAGTTCTTTGGTGCAATGTTGCACATAATGAAGTTTCTATAAAGTGAGAAAAAATTTCATTTTACCATAATTTTTGAAACTCGGTTTACATAAGTATGATAATGCGATCTTATTGTATTTGTCTCCTAACAGTGATGATAGTGGTCATGGTAATGATGTTCATTGAAAGAGTAACTATGAGGCATTCTTTATTGAATTTTATAGAGTTCAGCCAAGGGCTATCAAGGTATAATATTCTCTCTAACAGATTAGCTGATACTTTTTCATGCAATGTTTCACAACATGTTGTTTTTATGTGTCACAATTATTTTCTTTACCATAACTATTTGATGCAATGTTTCAAATCATGCAATGTTCCATACCATGAGCATGATGAAGCAATCATATCAATGCATACACTTCACTCACAGCCACCACCAACATACACAACCATCAAATCATCCACAGCCAAAACCCTTAGGACCAACACAACCTGATGGAGCACATAGCCATAATCTAAAATGAAAGAGGCATTGAACCAGCTCATTAATACCAAGATCCATTCCATTCTCCAAATTATCCAAAAAATCAAAAATCTCATAAGGAAAGCTATTTCAACAGAAAACTGCATAGGGAAACCATTCTAACCATAAAAATTGCCAGAAATTGCATATACAACCACATTCTATTAAAAATACTTACAAAGCATGGTTATCAGGGATTGAAAGAAGGAGGAAGAGGCAGGCAAGCGAGATAGGAGCAACCAAGGAGAGAGTTGAGCAAGGAGTTACTTAGGGCTTGAGTGGGAGAAGGTCAAATAGAGGGGCAAGGGACTAACAATCTGATCGAAGTCACAGGCTATGGGGTTGATCTCATGGTTGTGTTTAATAGATGAATCCAGATTGCAGGGTGGGATACGTAGACTGAATGCAAGAAACAAATGTCACTTGTGTGGTCTCAAAATGTCAAATGCACAAAAAAGCTACCCTAAACGGGCTCTAAATCTTTCGTATAAAAATTATCTTTATTGTTTACTTTGAAATTTTGAAATGCATATTTTCATGCATATAGTTATGACACCAAAGTTTACAAATATAAAAATTAAATCATATGTGTTTGATATAAACATACAAAATAATTTTGTTATGTAAATTTCCCTAGTTGAATTGGCCACTTGTTCTTAAAGAATCTTACAATAGACATTATTATTTATAAAAAAAATGATTAATAATAAAGAAAACTTATTTATAAAAAGTTAACTAAATATTAGTTTTTTACTTCTAACAAAACAAATAGCAGTGGAATTCTTTAAAAAATAGAGCTATAAACTTTCATAATCTAATAAAAGCAACAAGTTTTTTGTACATATAATATAGATTTAAGGTGTACTCTTCATTCAATAAGTTCAATAATTTTCTTATGATATTCTTTATATTAGAATTCAGTAATGGCTTAGAAGACCTTGATGTGTCAAACATTCAATTTCTTCTTTAAATTAAATGCACCATTCGGTTGAGTGCCCATTTGAACTGTAAAAATGATAATATTAAGATTAATCCCCTTTGTTTGAACTTTGTAAAGAATTTAGCCACATAAAATATTTAGAATTTTAAATTTTCATAAAAATATTACATATAGAAGTGACTGATTGAGTATGATTGGATGTCTCAAATTGATAACACTTTCATTAGTTGACTACTTGCTTTTATCTATGGGAGATTTATGCAATGTCTTCAAGAGTGTGCTTATGTTTTTGAGAAGATTGTTTAAATTTCTTTTGATTTGCATGAGTAGTTTCATCTGTGGTGATTTGAGCTTCAACATGATGGATGAACTTAATGTAGAATAGAACTATCTCTCGCATTAATAATGAATAAAATGGCCCAAGTCGTCACCCTGCCAGGAAAAACCCATGTAATAACTATGAATCCACTCTTAAAATCTAGCAAGTCTCAATAAATGATCTTTAAAATTATTCTTTAAGAGACTCTCTTTCATTTTGACCAATCCTAGAAAGATGAGGAGTATCTTTAATAATATTTCAATTTGTTGTAATTTGCTTCACAAAGAGTCTGACAAGTTCATCAAAACTATCATTAGTTCCTCATAGAAACAAATAAATCAAGTACACACCAGACCTTTAAAGTAGATAGGAAAAGCCTGACTAAGGAGTCATCAATAACTTATTATATGTGTATGATGGTTCTAAAGTGATCAATATTCTCAAATAGGTTAGAATTCTTATCATGAGCATCAATGCACATAAGCTTAAACCTTGTTAGAATGGGATATTAGAGAACCAAAGGAATCAAAGGCAAAGAATTATGAGAAACATGATGAGTAATAAAATGGCTTTTCTCTCTTAAAAGAGTTGGCACTATTTTTGGTGTGGGGTTTGCCCGTAAGAAGCTGTCGGTCATCAGAATTGAAATCCCATTGCCTACTTTGGAAGGACGTTTTTTTTTTAAATTTTAATTTTGAAAAAGATGAAGTCAAATTGACCCCATAATTTTCATGGTTTAGATGAAAGAGCGCTTTACCTCAAATCCTGTATCTATTCCGAAGGATGAACACAAGAGTTGAGGGTGAGGCTCGATCAAATAAACTAAAGAAAGTTATGACAACCGTTTGGTCTGCGAAACCAATATATTGGCCGACAAGTTCCCCTATTTAATATCAGGAATTAAATAGGGTTTATATTTTGCTGGGTTCGGGAAAAGCTTC
>JXCR01145482.1:3223-14948 GCA_002079205.1 Phalaenopsis hybrid cultivar | reverse complement strand
AATACACGCGAGAATGGACGACATCCGTTCATCGTCCCCGATAGCCTTAACCGAGAGCCGTCCATTTTAAAAGCTTAATATCTTTCTCATTTCTTAATGGATTTTGATGATTATTTTCTTAAATTGTTCGTGTTTAAGAGACGAACACATCTATATGGTAAACATACTATGTAAGCAAGNGTTGTACAAAGGCCTAAAAATATGTTTGAGGATTTATGTTGCACTAGGAAAACAACCTCGAATTCCTACGACTTTGTTGTTTTAAAGCTAAGGAAGGATGTGTTGTTGTAGATCCTCTTGCTGTTGAAGATGACCGGGCTGCCTNATTTCAGAGGGGGAATTGATGGGGGTTTGGCTTCTTTCACTGTTGTGAAGGTGTAGAGCCAATTTAATTGAATTTTGGTGATGTGTAGGCTGGGATTGGAATTTGTCCTGGTTTCGGGCAGGAATTCAAACCCAAAATTGGATTTTTGTGGTAGAATTGGGGGAGGGAAATGGATTGCAATGTACTAAGGGGCTCTCAGAGAAGCTCTCTGAGGAGTTTGGGAGGCCTTAGTGAAAATTTTTTTACCACACCATTCATGGCCGAGAGGGGGTATTTTATAGAATTTGGCCAAGGGGAGGCTTGGCTGGCCAATTACATGGCCGTGGGGTGGATTTTTATAGAAAATGGCTATGGGAATGCTTGGCTGGCCAATTGAAAGCTTAGCCCCACTGCTTAGGTGTCAAGCAGAGGAGCTCTCAGCTCAATTTGGGCTGAGGTGGCTTCTTGGCATGCATTTGGGTATTAACCATGTAGGGGCTCACGGTTTTGGGTTTTAGCTTGGGTTAAAGTGGCTAACCAAGGGTTTGATCATGGTTAAAGCTTATATGAGCAATAAAAATGGCACCATAGGGTATGGCCATGTGGTATGACAAGTACCTTGATTTAACCCTCTCCTTATCCCTTTAAGAAATTTAAAAAAAAAATTTACCCATGAGATAAATATCAAGCTTAACCATGAGTTGGTGGCTGGCTTTAAACTCAACCCTAGAGTCTAGGATGAGTTATGGTAAGGTTCATTTGACCATACCGGGCTTAATTGATTTGGATTTGGCCATAAGTCCAAGAAGTTGCATATGACCAAATCTTGTGTTTGGACTAGGTTAGACATGTCAATTGGCCCAATTAAATATGGCATTTGGTGTAAGAGACCATGAGGAACAACTTTCATAAAGGGTGAAAGTCATTTTGAGGTCAATTGGTTAATCAATTTGGTGGATTTTTGATTTTTGACCCATTTGAAGCATGTTGGGATAAGTTTGGGTCAAACTTGGGCTAGCCAAGGGCTAAGAANAGGATGAAAGTTGTTTTGAAGTTGATTTGATGGTTAATTTGAATAGATTTTGATAGATTTGGGTTTAGACNATGTAAAACATCATGATGAACAACTTTCATGAAGGATGAAAATTGTTTTGAAGTTGATTTAGTGGTCAATTTGGATAGATTTTGATGGGTTTTGGATTCAGACCCAAATAAGGCATATGAGGCTAATTTGGGTCAAACTTGAGCTAGCTTTGGACTAAGCTCTAATTTATTATTGTGTTTGGTCACAAATGACCTCACAAAGGATTTTCAACAAAAATTGGATGCCAATTTGAGGTTTAAGGCATTCAATTGTTGAGATTTGGGGTGTTAGCCAATATTAGGGCTAATTTTGAGAATTTTGGATTTAGGCCAAAATCAGATGGATTTGAGGCTTCACTAAGGCCAATTGATGGTTGATTTTTATGTGTAAGAATGTTGTAATTTTGCAATATTAATTGAGGCCAATTGACTAGGCTATGGGTTCAATTGAGTGAGATTAAGTCTCATGGTCAAGATTGGGGTTTTGACCCAAATCAAAATTGAGCTCAAGTCATAGACCAATTGAGCCTAGATTTGGATTAGTTTAGTCATATCAAAAGTGGTTTGAGGTAAATTGGGCTCAAATCATGGACCAATTGAGCTTGTATTTGGTTTATTTTGGTCATATGAAAAGTGAATTTGAGTTTAGGATTGGATGCTTGGATTTGGTTTAGTTTGGTCATATCAAAAGTGAATTTGAGCTTAGGATTGGAATTGGGTCAATTGAGATCAAATTGATGGACATTTGAGTTGGATTTGGGGAAATTTGGATCTTTAAAGAATTTGGGGAATTTTGGGTCTTTAAAGGACAATTTGGGGATTTTGGTTAAAGATGGTCAAATTAGCCAAATTGGGTCACGTGGTAGTTGAAAGAAATAAAATTGGGAATATTTGGGATTTATTGGCATTTTTTAAGAATTTTAGAATTTTGGAGATTTTGGGTCACAGAGGGGTCCCAAGGGCAGTTAGGTAACTGGGGGATGTCAGGGGCAAAAGACCCAAGATGAACATTTCAAGTAGAATTGGATAGATATCCATTCTAAATGAACCATGGATCAATGAAATCCCCATTTTGGGTTCTTATGTAGCCAGGGTATTGTGAGGGTATGATATTGTATATCTTAGTTCCAAACCAACATCCAGGGTCAATCCTAAGGTCAAGTAACCCTATAGGAACTCTCCTGGAGTTCCCTCATAATGATCTTACCTACTAAATGCTAGAGGTTAAGATCAATATGTGGAATTTCAAGTTGAGTAAAAAGAAGAGTTTTGAATTTCTAATGGTGGGGTACCTCTTCTAATTTTCTAAGACTAGTCAATAGGAAAGTCCTATGGCTAGACCTAGGCTACTAAAGAAGTTTCTAGACCTCAACCAAAAGTGAGGTCAACAAGTTCTTCTTGAGCCATACATCTTAGCTCATCTTGAATTACATGTTGTAGTTGAGCTATTCTCCAAGAGTGTTGGAGGGTTGCAATTTGGTGCGAGGATATATGAAATTAGCAATATTGAGGAAAGCAGCTTCCTGACCCAGTTGAGGAATAACTCTCTTATGTGAAGGGCTGTTAGTTAAGCTTCATCTAAATAGGGATCTTTGATTGATGGTTAACCTTCAAGTAGATGAACCTCACCCCCTTTTACTACCATTGACTATCAAAAATTAGCGTAGAAGTTGAAGAATCTTATTTTGGGATTCCTCCATTCTTTAGATGCGAAACTTGAGGGTCAAAGAAGAGATATCTTCTCCAGCGGGGCGAAACATAAACTTGGAAAATAAAGTAAAGCCTGACATCCCGAACTTCGGAAATGTAACCTAGAGTGACAGGTGTTAAAACATGATGCTAATGTATTTCATTTCTTGACAATTAAAATAGTGTATAATTCTTTCAACAAAACTTAGTTTACCACAGACAATGCTTAATTGTTATTTGCTAGAAGATTCACGATGGTAGAGTGGTAATTTAGAGTCTTAGTGCTGCTCAATAATCCAACACACATACAGTTAAAAGAAAAGAAGCATGAGAAAACACTATAATTTTTATGTGAAAAAACTAGAAAAAGAGAAAAAACCATGAGACCCAACCGGGATAAAATATGCTACTATAAATGTGTAATTACAAGGATACACTCTTGTCCCTATATTGGAAAGGAAGGAGTGCGAGGCTCTACACCAAGCACGACACTTGTCTGTGCACAATGTACAGAACACTGCATAAATCTGAAGAAAGTCACAGTATTTTGATTATGTGGTTGAAATAATTCAGCGTTAGATGTTATCATTAGATCTCTAATATGGTGTTGTTTACTATTGTATGTTGAATACTTCGTAACACAATATTCTTGATACTTTGTTACTCTATATGCAAGATACTTTATGACTTCGTATTCATGACACTTCATTTCATCGTATTCAGGGTTACATAGTTACATAGTTACACGACGGAGTCTGTCGACAATGGCGAGCAAGGGACCATTGGCAATGGTCGACAGCGGCCGATGGCCGGTGGTTGAAAGTGGTCAGCAGCTATGGGGGCCGAAATTTATTGTCTCGTCTTCAGTCTATATCAGCACTAGAATTTAACTCCCTCCATTTCCCTGGCCCGTGAATTGAAGAAATGAGGTCTACTTATAAGCCCCAATGGAGGGGTATTTTGGTTTTCTTGGCAAATAACTCTCTTATGCACATCTTGATCATATGCATTTCTTTTGAAGATTTGAGGGTCTTAATGACCGCGTAATCGAGTGATTTTGGGCTCTTTGAACTTAGATTAGACCCTTCAACAAATAACCCGAAACTTCTAAATTTGGCTCAATGGCTTGATTCAGACTTATGATTGGACACGTATTGGACTAATTTACGTATCGTTGGGTTTGTCTTGTCGAGACGGTCAGCTTACAATAACATTGCTGATATCAAAGTTCTAAATGTTTTTTTTAATCTAAACCTAAATATTTTCTATTTAAAACATGCCTCGAGATCCATACAAAATAACGAAAAATTTTTGGTGACATGTAAATATGTATGTTCAAATGATAATCAATTTCACATCAAATCTCTCAATGCCTCAGGTCCCATTAAGGTTTTTGCCTCATTTAAGAACATTTTTTTTCCCTATAAAATACATATACTTCATATAGATTGATGTGGATCTCAGAACTTAAGAGTTTAAATAAAATATATTTATTTTGCATATAATATATTTATTTTGGATCTTAGTTATGTTTATCTGAACAAAAATGAATTATATTTTTTCTTTTATTTCATTAATTTTACATTATTTAATATAATATTATTTAGTAAAAGCAATAATGTAACGCATTTTAGAAAACTTGAAGTGGCTCTTAAGCCTAATTAAATGAAGGCCTCTTCTTATTTTTATGAAGAAGAATTTCAAATGTTTAAATTTGCTTTTATTTTTTTTCTATTAAAAAAAAAATTACATACATACTACATAATTTTTATGTACATAAATATCAAATATTTAAGTTTGATATTTTCATTTATAACATTTCGTCGACTGAATATTAAAATACATTTCTAAATTTCAGTTATAATCGTGTATACATACTAAGAATAAATTATAAGCCTCAAAGTAGAGAAAAATTATTTCATACGGACATGCGCTGTCCGATCTCGACCGTCGATCAGAGCAAACCTGTATTTCGGTGGGTCTTTTTATTTTTTTTTAAGGAAAAAATTCCAAAAAATTGTGATCGACGATCGAGACCGGATAGCTCATGCAAAGATACATTATCATCCGTATGGAATAATTTCTCCAAAGTGGAACATTTGATGGCTAAAAGAAACCAATAGTCAAATTAGATTCCTTGGAGGCAATTTGTTTAATGAAGCTCTTTTATGTTGCTTTGCTCACTTTAGTTAATAAAATGAATACTTTTATTGTTAATTATATGATTAATTATTGCTTGAATAGCTTGACAGCACCTGGGGAGAGCCAAAGACGGACCTAATTAGTGCTTAAAATTAAATACATATGACCGCGCATTATTTTTATATTGCTTTAATTGGGTGGAGGAGAATTAAAGTTAGATGTCAGTGCTTGTGAACAATGACTCGTTCCAAACTCCAAGAGCCACCGAGTACGACTCTGTGCCTTCCACTAATGATTGCATATTCAGATGACCAGAATATATAATGAGAATCATAAAATAAAACTTTAGTGTACATAATTATATATATTCTTTTAAAATATAAATTATTTAATTTTGTGGGATATAGGGTCCCATATCTCTTATGACAAGAATTTAGAAGGAATAGATGTGTTCTCTAAAATTTAGCTCTTCATTTCCGAAAGAAAAATTGGTGAGAGAGATGACCATTGAAATGAGGATTGTACATAGGGAGAGACAAGAATAACCAATCACTTATTGTACAGTGTAATGTTTGTCCATGGTATGCCCGAGTAAGATGATGACGTGCACAATACTTGTCATAAATGGACAAGAACGTATGCCAGTCTTTTAGAACTATCCTTACTTCAGTCGTTTGTCAATTATAAGGAGCACCAGCTGGGTTAACTGAGTTAACTGGTTTGAGGAGCCAGTCTTGCCTCCTAGTGTTTTGACAGATTGACAGTTGGCACTTTGGCGCTTGGCGAAGAGGCTGGATAGGTAAATCAATCTAACATGTTAGTCTGACGGGTATTCTTAGTGGTTTTGCTTGGCAGGAAAAATGCATGGGCTATGCCTGGTGATGAGGAGCGAACCATGTTGTCCTTCTGATATCCACGAGCTGAGGCACCGGCCAGGAAGGCCCATTAGTTCTATCATTGGCCCGTGATGACTAATTACTCGTATAAATAGAGTTCCCTAATTCTTTTATTTATTCGATAGACAACTGCTAGGAGAGTATATATGATTCTCATGTTATCTCAAAATTAAAACTAAGTAATTAAGCAGACTTATTGAATTTTGCATGTGAAAAAAAAATTCCATATCTCTTTTAAAGTTATGAACCAAACATAAAGAGCAGATGAGAAAATATGAGAGTTTGATTTTAGAGATTGATTTAAGTGAATCTGTCTAAAGTGAACACTATTAAGCAGTTTAATAGAAATTTGAGCGAGATAATAGTTGGCTAAAAAGTACAGGACCACATGATGTTTGTGCTCAGAGAATAACATCTTATTTATAAGTGAGGACCAAAACTGACATTATGATCATTTAAGATTAAATAAGAAAATATTTAATATGTGAGTCTTATTATTTAATATTTATGCTTGTTAAAATGCTACTCAAATTAGTTTAATTAATTGAAGACTGATTTTTAAGCTTATTAGACGGCTCATCAATACATTTGATAAAACCTGTTCAATTAATTAACAAAAGATTTGATAGTGGTGCTCATTTGTAGGCTCTATTTGAATGGGGTCTAAGTTCCAAGTTCAAATTGTAACAGTTTTAAATTAAGTAAACTTGTGCAAGTCTATAATAATTTTAATCAAGATTGAGTTTATGTTGGAATAGAAGTTTTCCAGACTGGCACAAGCTTGAGCGAACTCATGCTGAAGTTAATTATCTTCATCTGCAACCCTAATTAGGGCACTTTTTTTATGTAATCTTTTATCAAACCATGAGATAGAAAAGAAGTCAAGTTCAATAAAATTTATGAGAATTTACATAAATTTTACACCATTTATATATATTTATATATCTAACATCTAAGCTTTGCTTTCAACATTTATTCTACCCATATTTTTTATATCACATTAAAAATACAACAATTTTAATTTTGAGGAATAAAATATAGATTTTCAATGCAAAGGTAATGTGAAATATATGTTAAATTTGAAGTTTGTGTTAGATATGTGTTTAAATCCTGATTTGTCAATGAATCGCACCCAATTGATATGTATTTATATGCCTAACATCTATGCTTTACTTTCAACATTTTTTCCACCCAAAATTTTTATATCACATTAAAAATATCACTATTAACTTTTAAAAAAGGTATGTAATTTTCAATGCAAAGGTAAGGTGAATCACACCCAAGGAATAGAGTACAAAGAAAGATAGAGAGGGGAGGGGGGAATAAAGGGGGAAGAGGGGGGAAAAGAAAAGGGGGCGAGAGATGAGTGAATGGTAATGAACAATAAAATATTGTATTGACCTTCTTTATTCATAAAATGATATATTTATTTATAAGATAGGGGGTACCTTATGATGATATTACATTTTCATCCCATCTTTTAAGGGATCCATACTAGAATATTGCTACTATTTTATATGTAAGAGCTGATTTTACATTTTGGCTCACACAGCTTAATTGGCTTTGAGTCGACAAGATCGATTTAGTTAATTAGGCTTGGTCAGTGTTGTCAGTTGACTGATTTACGGTCTATTTGGAGTAGTTGCAACATATTATAAGTTGTTGATAAGCAAATGATCCAGATAAGGTGTTGAGTAACAGATGATCGGGATGAGCTGGTTGACTGTTTAGTTTATGTCGTTGAATAACAGTTGTTTTGCAGTTGTTTCTGAATAAATGATCATTTTGCCCCTGTGCTATAATGTTGTTGTCAATAAAATTGTCATAACAATATATTTGATACTTGAAAAACAAAAAAAAAACATCATAACTTAACAAAGAGTATCAAGATTTCTAAAAAAAATAAAGAAAAAACAATTAATATTACAATTAAAAATATGATAAAATTAATTTTAAAAAGTTGACGACATATGTCACGAGCTACGTCGTCCTCTAGGGATATCATCCAATCCCGATCTATCGGCAGTGGAATCTATCGGACTGTTTGCTCACAGGAAGAAGTCACGCTTCTCTGTGATGCTCTGCAAGCACCTGTACAATTGTCTCCCAGACGCAATGTCACTAGAGAAGTAGTAGTCTGTAGAGGCAAAGTACTCGTCTGGAGGTCTCAGAGATCATGGATTTCATCTTCACTGAAAGATTCAAGAGAGAACCTATTAGTTATGATAGAAGATGAAATTCATAAAAAATATGCAAGGAACTAAAAATAAATGGAAACTGTATAGAATAAACAAACATAAATTGATAAAAAAGTAGTTAATTATAGTATTGTGCAAGTCTGGGGTCTAAGAGAACTCACTACATCAACTTACGAATCTCTCACTACAAGAAGACAGTAGACCTTGTAAAAAATGGGTTATTGGTTGCCTTTAACCCATATAAAATCAACCTCCTATGTGTCACATCTGCATGTCACCAAAAAAAAGTCATCTAGAAGGTTCTTATAAAGCACTGCACTGAAAAGAAGAGAGAAACTTGGTTGTCTTCATTAGAATTTCAAATGTGACACTAAGTCACTAACCAACAACAGCCAACAGACCATCCAGAAGAACTTATAAAGTCAAATGTCTCTTCATGGAACTCTCAAACCCACACAAAAAAATAAAATTCTAATGGATAAAATACAATGAAAAAAAAGCATGAAAATTGCAAAATCAAAAATATGTGTGAATCTGACAATGTTAAAAGAACATCTAAAATTTAAAGACAGAGTATAATGAGAAGAAATAAATACAGAGCAACATATAGAGTGTTAGTTCTAGAACAAAAAACACTAAAATCAAATATTCCATGAACCAAACAAAAAAAACCATAGCCAATAAACAATAACTCCATAAAGTTAATTGTTGAAGATGTCCATAAAAAAATGTAAATAATCAGGGGGCATCTTCATGAATATATGTCTGCGGTTAGGGTCCTCTAGCAACTTCAAGAAGTTCATATACAACAGCTTATCCCCATAAACTTTGAGATATGTCTCTAAACTCGGAGAAAGTCGTCTATAGAGATGTCAAGTGAAGTACTAGCTTAAATTGTAATCTTTGGATAAATTAACACCTCTAATTTCTCAGTTCATCAGTCCTCTGAAGCATCTATTGTCCATTTCACTAGACTCTTCCCAAGCCCATGGATTCCCATTTTAGTTCTTGCATAATTTCCAATCCTTCTTCAACCGATCCCATTTGTTCTTTAATTGTAGCATATCGTATTCTCTTCTTATCATTTCCTTGAACTTCTTCATAATATTTTTCCACCCTTCTTTTTAAAATAGGTGGTGGGTCTTTTTTCCAACTCAACCCTCTTAAGACACATTTCGTAAAATATGATTGTGACTTATTTATCCCACATGACTGATGAACCGAGTTCTTTAGTCTTAACCATTGCGTAACTAATAAAGAAAAGACAAAACAATAATATTTTATATAAACAAGAGAGCAGACAACAACCACCACCCCAGTGCAACCACAACACAATCCCCAGCACAGTCACCACCCAACACCTAGCATAGCCACGACCCAACCCCCAACACAGCCACCACCCAGCCCCTAGCACAGTCACCATCCAATCCCCAGCACAACCACCACCCAATCCACAGCACAGCCATCACCCAACGCCTACTACAGCCACTACCCAAAACCCATTAAAACCACCCCCAACCCCCAACACAGCCACCACAAAACACCCACTACAACCACCACCCAACACCCTCCAACCACCATGGCCACCACCCAACACCCAAGACACCCTTAAGCGATTAGAAATACTGAAAAAGAGCATATCAAATTATGTATGTAAATGACCATTAGATTAATTATCTTCCCTTTTTTTTCATTTATGGACTATGCCTCTCCAAAAAAGATTGTACCTCTTCTACTCTTGACAAAAAAAAAAAGGCAGCATTCTTTTTTTTACATATTTTTCATCACAATATTGTAGACACTTCTCAATTTTCTCAAAATTCTAACTCTTCCTCATTTTCTTAAGGTTTTTTTTTTTTTACGCAAAACATCATAATGCCTAAACATGTAATGACCTTGGAAAGAAGATGCCCCTCTAGTGCCACCTCTTCTCATGAATCAAAATCCCATGACACTACTATCAAAGAAACTTTATACAAGTTGCTCATTATCCAATTCAAACCAAAACTTTCTACAGTATAAATCATCATTGATATAATTGCTCAAAAAAATATTTTTTTTGAATGCATTGAAAGTTCAAAACTGTACAACCTTGTATCATGGATAGTGAAATATATGATCATATGATAGGGGATGCCTCCTTAGTTCAACTTTATCATGTTTAAGGAATTATGCATATCTCAAGTAAGTGAAATTAGGGCCATCAAGGACACTAGCACTAGTTTTAACACATTTTTCATGGCTCCCAAGCTTTATTGGAATCTATAATCAATTGATAAGAATATCACGAATATGAGCTATACTGCTACTCTTCTTACACATTTCAGTGGCATATTTTTGAAAACACCCAACTCATTTTGAGGCCAAATTTGTTCATTGAAAGAACAAGGCCCCCAACAAAACCCCCAACACAGCCAACAAGAACAATAAGAAGCTTTTATCCAAAAATAAGATCTTATCGCAACTTATCAATTTGGAGCAACAACAAAGTATGTGCAGGTAAAGTCATAAGAAATATATAAAAGAGAATAAGCACAGAATAATAAGACGCTTTTATCCTACGAAACCCCAAACATAGCCATAACAACCCACAACCTAAGGCCATGCCACATATTTTTTTCCAATATCAAAATTGAAAATAAAAAAAAAATCACAAATGAGAAATTAGGAAGCCACAAATCTCAGATATCACAAACTTCTCACAGCAAAATGTAAATAAGAAAGCAAAAAATCGTATAAAGAAAGTCATTTATCGAAAATCACCAGAAGAATTACTTACAGAGCGCCACAACCAGAGATCGAAGGGAGAAATTAAAGAGGAGAAAGACAATGCTCGAGTGAGACGAGTGAGAGGGATAGAAGTGCAAGAGCCGTCGAAAGAGGCACGGGATGAGGGCAAATGAAGCGTGAGAGATCGAAAGGGCAGCCACGTAGAAAATAAGAAAAGAACGCGGACCACAGGGTTGAAACTGCCACTGCATTTATTAAATATTTTTAACGAATTATCTGGATAAGATGTCACGCCGCCGAAACCAAACAGTGTAGCTTGCGTTTTGAAAATGCCCCCACGACGAACAAGTTGCCCCCAACGGAGGATTTTTGGACCTCCCCGATATTATTGGAGATGTTGAGGGATTGCATCTTCCCCAGAGTTAGTTTTTTTGTAGTGATTGTTTCGAATACTTCTTTGTCTCGTTTTTTACCAAATAGTACTGACACAAATTTTTTAGTCGACTCATTCTTATTCTCGTGATTCGGTTGGTTTTGGTCTTGCTGGCTTTAGCTCAGGCGGCTACCATCGGTCGGATAAGTGGGCTTGACATTCTTTTGTCATTGAACCCTCCCTCATCGTACTCTCTTTCTCTACTTTGTTAGATCCCCTCACGATTAACACTGTCAAAATTTCAATGTAT
>JXCR01145481.1:16461-38867 GCA_002079205.1 Phalaenopsis hybrid cultivar | reverse complement strand
ATATATATATATATATGTGTGTGTCATTTCACCAATGCATGACAATGTGCTTTTTATATTTTAAAAGTTAAAGTAGTGGTATTTTTATGTGTTATGGAAAGTTTAGTCCGGTAGAAATGTAAAAAATAAAATTTATGTAGGCTTTACATACAAATATATGGGGAAACAGTGGTATGTATGTAAATGCCCCTAATTTTTATTGTATGAATAGTTGTTGATTTAGAAAAAATATACACGCGCACGCACACACACATACACATACAAAATTGGGTTGTTAGAGAAGCCTGAAATTGATGTTAAACAATCAGCCAACCCACACAAATATACATGTTGATTAAGTAATATACAGAATGAAGTCAATGTATCAATTCCACGAGAAAAGCTTTTAATATATTTATGATAGAAAAAATTCTAGTGTACAAAACTATTTAATTTAGTTTGAAGTAATCAGTGCAGTGAGCTTTTAAATTTTTTCATTGAAACAACAACATATTTTACATTTATAAGATTTAATAAGAAAAATTAGTCAAACTTTAGTATTACTTATATAAAAAAAGGGGCAATTACATACATAGCTCTCAAAACATTGCTATTTACAAATCTAACACCCCTGACCCACTTCATCTATTTTTCAAACTCTTGCTCAAATATCAAAATTCAAGATAAAATCGTATTATTCATTTTTATCAAATTAAGAAGAATGATTAGATCGTGGGATGACTAAATGCTTCTATTCAATATTTACAGTATAGTGTATTAATTTATTCCAAATTGACGTCTAATCCAAATAAAAGTTTCCATGAACACCCAAATACAAAATGAGCCTCATGAATCTAGTCCACCGACCATGCACTTAATGATCTAATCCTGACAATTCAAATCGTACCCATTAGACGCGCTTTTGGATGTGACAAGCTGCTGCCCAGAAGGACCTAACGAGTACCTCCGAAGCTCATCAGAATCCATGTGAATTCCTCTGACCGGGTTCGCCAAGCACGTACCTTGAGGCAAGCTCCTCCAGTCGAGCTTGCTCACATTTCCAAAGTTCTTTTCTAAACTTGCCTGTACTCGCAGCATTCTCCTAACGAGTTCACCAATGGCTATCCGACTAGATCATCTAGCTCGATGAATAGTGCTGATGCATAAAAAAGAAAACTGTAGTCCATCATTATATAATCTTATAAATTGGACACCTTGTACAATACAAGAGCAAGACAGCGCTAACCAGCTTCAAGAATAGCAGACATCAAAATTTTAATCATGGATCAGATTTACATCACAAAAATCATTTATAGCCGTCACAATGCAAACTAAATGTTGATATTTTAAGCCCAAATAATTACATTACTACATAGTATCAAAGTATAAACAATCACAAGCTACCAATAAGCATTAGCTCAAATGATACCTTTGTCCCCACCACATGTGAGCAGTTTCAATTAAAAAATATTACAAAAATAACCTTCTTTTTTTTTTAATTTTAGGGGAAGAATGGCACCCTATAGATTCTGATCGGCGGCCAATCAATTACTAGAAAATCATCAAGCAGCTAGCTGGCAGCTTGCTTCAACCTACAGTTGTGTTTGTTTGATGAATGCAGCAAAAACCTGCGCCTGTTTCAGAATATGAAAAGAGGTTGTCGTAAATAAACAAGAAAATAATAAACGGAAATTTACATAAATACCTAAATTTTACTCTTTTTTTTACATTAATACCAGCCAAGCAACTCATATCACATAAAAAATACTGACATTTTAACTTTAAGAAGAGAAATACATCTTAAATTTAGGTGGTTAGATGAGTGAATACATAGGAATTGAGGGGTGTGTATGTAAATCTTCCAATAAAAAANTATGAAAAGAGGTTGTCGTAAATAAACAAGAAAATAATAAACGGAAATTTACATAAATACCTAAATTTTACTTTTTTTTTTACATTAATACCAACCAAGCCATTCATATCACATCAAAAATACTGACACTTTAACTTTAAAAAGAGAAATACATCTTAAATTTAGGTGGTTAGATGTGTGAATACATAGGAATTGAGGGGTGTGTATGTAAATCTTCCAATAAAAGGNCATTCATATCACATCAAAAATACTGACACTTTAACTTTAAAAAGAGAAATACATCTTAAATTTAGGTGGTTAAATGTGTGAATACATAGGAATTGAGGGGTGTGTATGTAAATCTTCCAATAAAAGGAGTACGAAAGCAGAAAAATAAACAAGTAATAAACACAAATCCAAAGCCACAGACAATTATCTGGTCACAAAGTGGCTGGAACAAGCATACTAGCAAAGCATCACATGAAAGAGAAAAAGAATTATGGATATAGCTCAAAAGGATAAACTTTAGGTGAGAGATGTGCCAGAAAATGAACATTAACAACACATCACCAAAGTAAAATCTCATTGATTGNGCTGGAACAAGCATACTAGCAAAGCATCACATGAAAGAGAAAAAGAATTATGGATATAGCTCAAAAGGATAACTTTAGGTGAGAGATGTGCCAGAAAATGAACATTTACAATACATCACCAAAGTAAAAACTCATTGATTATGTATAAAGCAATCCATTCAAAGAAATTATCATCTTTAGAGCCAAAAAAAAAAAAGAGAAAAACTAGCTACAAGTTGTGATGGAATTGGCATTTAGTGAATGTTGAAAACTTTGAGATCCATAAGAGAGCCCACTTTAGAAGTTNGAGAAAAACTAGCTACAAGTTGTGATGGAATAGTGGCATTTAGTGAATGTTGAAAACTTTGAGATCCATAAGAGAGCCCACTTTAGAAGTGAAAATGAGAATTACCTTCTGGGCAGCTGGACAAACAATTTGCAGCTCCCAAGTCCCAGGAATCAACTAACAATGAATAATATATACAGTCCTCTTTAAGTCACACGCAATNGCTATTATTATAATTAATGGGTTGTATTTGGTAGATGGTGGAGTAAAAAAATGTCTTTCCAAAAGCATTTATCCTGGGTATTTGACTCCCTCTCTTTCTTCCAGAAGTTTAGGCTCATCTTTCTCTGTATAAACCTATTTCTTCCACCCTTGACATGTCCAATCTTCTAATCTTCTCATCCACCAAACTTCAATCCTTAGTGCTTGTAATAATCAGCATACTACAATGTTAGTACATATAAGGAAACAGTTCAAAAAATAATCATCNCACCCTTGACATGTCCAATCTTCTAATCTTCTCATCCACCAAACTTCAATCCTTAGTGCTTGTAATAATCAGAATACTACAATGCTAGTACATATAAGGAAACAGTTCAAAAAATAATCATAGTAGAAGGAAATCAGTAATGCAGAAAGTGATTGAGAAATTGAAGTTTAAAAAAACTTCACCACCACAAAAAAGAAGAGTACAATGCAGCCAAAATGATACTTCATTGACGAACATTTTGCTTAATGCAAAAATTCTATTCATTTGTTTTTTTAAAAAGAGCCAGATATTGCATTTTCTGANCAATGCAGCCAAAATGATACTTCATTGACGAACATTTTGCTTAATGCAAAAATTCTATTCATTTGTTTTTTTTAAGAAGAGACAGATATTGCATTTTCTGGATGGGTGTACATAAGTTTACATCTGCCTTGATATTAGTAGCATGAGGGATGGAGATTAGGAGTTGAGATGTTATATTTGAAGTATAGTGACTTGTTTAATGAGTTAGTATCCAAAAGGGTAATAAGCATTGCATAAAGGTAGCCACTCAATGTAAAAATTTGCACACAACAATCAACAAAAACATTTGGAGAATCATTTTGAAGCCTAATGAACAATATTGTTCACTAAGTTTCAGGTCATGCATGAAGAGTCAAATTCTTCTGTTACAGTTCTTACTTCTCAGCTACATGTTATCATCTTTTGGCAACAATCAGCTCCTTTGAACTGCCACACTTTACCCTCCAAAAACAATCCAACGAACAAAGATTCCAAGCATGGTTATTATAATTAAATTTTATCAATTTTTTTAACATTTGCAAAGGTATGTATGTCTTATCTGTTATTTCTTTCATACTTCCCATTGCATGCATGACTGTCTAAATTGGCTTCTATAGTAAATCTATTTCACTTTGCATTAACAAATTTACACCAGAAAAAGGAGTTCAGGAAATAAGTGAGAGATAAAGAAACTCACCAATCAGCATTAAAGTGACAGCGGTCCAAATAATCATCTGAATAGGTCTACCATACTGTATTTGATATTGAGACCTCTGTATCTGTCTTTGAAAAGCTCCAAGCCAACCACAGAGCTGCTTATGGGAAGAATCGTCTGTAAATTCGCAAAGACAGCTCTTACTCTTCTCATAGCAAGCATTCATACCCTATAAACCCAGGAAAAACATAGAAAATGGTTGTCAAATGCAAATGATCGCAAAACAAATCATTCCAAAACGACTTTTTTTTTTCTTTTAAAGTTGCTAAAAGAAGAGAACAATAATAATACATATGTTTCTTGCTAAAAGTGAAATATTTTCAAATTTGAGGAAGGAGAAGTTGCTTACTCGACTTATCTGATGATTCTGCAATGGTATAGACTCTTCCATATCTTCATAACTCACAGCCTTCCACTTCCTAAAGCCATTTCTGTACCACTTGGGCTTAGCTGCTGATTCCGCCGTTTTTAACTCAGACAAACTGAGTATCCTTGGAGGGGGAAGATTAGGCTGCTTATCAGATAACTTCAGAGGAGATTCCTCAGCAGACACTGAAATCGTCCATACTCCTAAGTCAGCACAAGCACTCGCTACCCTCCGATGACCTTTCAAGCTATCCTCCATCAATTCCGCTGAACGCAACAAAATGTCATGACAGGACTTCTTCGAGCAAACTGAAGCTTCTTCAGTCATCCTGCTTACGGCCTCACGTGCACCAGCTGAAGGTGTCACTAAAACCTTCTCCACCTGAGCACGCGAACCCGATAGGAAAAGAGCAAGCTCATCCCTTTCCCCTTCGTCAAGCCGTACCCACGCCAAACCACTCTCTTCCTCCTTCTCTAAACTCGACTCCTTCAGAGCTTTCTCCACCATCGAAATCTTGCTCCGAATCGCCTCTACAAAATCGCTATGCCGAGTTACAGTAGCTTCACCAGCTGCAAGAGCATGATCGCTGTATCTTACCGCCTTCTCCAACTCCTCCAGCTACAAATTTTCTCTCAACAAATCAAAAAACCATCCCATCTAAACCCTAAACAAAACAAAACAAAAAGTAACCCTAAACAACGATCTATACCTACCTGCCATTTCGCGGTACCTAGGGCTGTATGAACCTCCCGCCGCAGCTCAACGACGAAAGCATCCCACTCCCCTCCCGAATCCATCCCACCTCTCCTTCCCTGCATCCATCGACGGTACGCAGATTCCATCCTAAACAACAAAACAAACACAGAAATAAAGTCCGGATTCAAGAAAACAACGAANCTGCAAGAGCATGATCGCTGTATCTTACCGCCTTCTCCAACTCCTCCAGCTACAAATTTTCTCTCAACAAATAAAAAAACCATCCCATCTAAACGCTAAACAAAACAAAAAAAAGTTACCCTAAACAACGATCTATACCTACCTGCCATTTTGCGGTACCTAGGGCTGTATGAACCTCCCGCCGCAGCTCAACGACGAAAGCATCCCACTCCCCTCCCGAATCCATCCCACCTCTCCTTCCCTGCATCCATCGACGGTACGCAGATTCCATCCTAAACAACAAAACAAACACAGAAATAAAGTCCGGATTCAAGAAAACAACGAAAAAAAGAAACGAAAATGAACAATTCGGTACCTGTCGGTGGATTCCTGCACTTCCTCGGCGGCGTAAAAGAAGGGATCTTTCTCCCATCGATCGAACGCTGTTGCCATCGTGAACCCTAATTAAGCTCGGATATCGAACAAATTAAGCACAGCAGCCTATAACCTGAACTCGAGCGATCAAACCCCTCTCCCTCTCTCTCTCGAAAGTTTCCTCCTTCCTCTCTAAATATTGTCGGGCGCCGTCGGAGAAGGGAAGACCACCTTCTTCAGCCGTAGGATCGGAATCGCACCAGGAAGGTGGGATGCTTGTCGCGGCACGGTATAGTGGAGGGTTCTTCGGGCCGTGTCGGGCCGCAGAGGAATGAAGAAAGGGAAGAAAACGATAAGGAACAAACACGCTACAAGTTGCGTCGGACACGTGTGGTGTACATTGCGGCTGGGCCCCGCACGCATTGCTGAGGCCACACGCGTGAGTAGCGTGTTTGGGCTGCTTGGAGTTAAAAATATTTTTTGAGGGATATAAGCTATAATTAATTTGTGATTATAAAATTAAAATTTGATTAATTCAATTAATGTGGGATATAATGGGTTATTATCTGTACTGCAGCTAGCATGATTTTTGGCCTGGCTTAACTGGCATGCCAAGCTTAGAGAGATTTATTTATTTTTTTTTAAAAAAAAAGGAGAGTCCAATTTATAAAAATTCTAATTTAAAAACAAATTTATAAAAAGAAATAATAATTCGCTGTCTTTTTTGGATATTTTAATAAGAAAATAGATAAAGACGTGTCCCAANTTAGCACAAGCACTCGCTACCCTCCGATGACCTTTCAAGCTATCCTCCATCAATTCCGCTGAACGCAACAAATTGGCATGACAGGACTTCTTCGAGCAAATTGAAGCTTCTTCAGTCATCCTGCTTACGGCCTCACGCGCACCAGCTGAAGGTGTCACTAAAACCTTCTCCACCTGAGCACGCGAACCCGATAGGAAAAGAGCAAGCTCATCCCTTTCCCCTTCGTCAAGCCGTACCCACGCCAAACCACTCTCTTCCTCCTTCTCTAAACTCGACTCCTTCAGAGCTTTCTCCACCATCGAAATCTTGCTCCGAATCGCCTCTACAAAATCGCTATGCCGAGTTACAGTAGCTTCACCAGCTGCAAGAGCATGATCGCTGTATCTTACCGCCTTCTCCAACTCCTCCAGCTACAAATTTTCTCTCAACAAATAAAAAAACCATCCCATCTAAACGCTAAACAAAACAAAAAAAAGTTACCCTAAACAACGATCTATACCTACCTGCCATTTTGCGGTACCTAGGGCTGTATGAACCTCCCGCCGCAGCTCAACGACGAAAGCATCCCACTCCCCTCCCGAATCCATCCCACCTCTCCTTCCCTGCATCCATCGACGGTACGCAGATTCCATCCTAAACAACAAAACAAACACAGAAATAAAGTCCGGATTCAAGAAAACAACGAAAAAAAAAGAAACGAAAATGAACAATTCGGTACCTGTCGGTGGATTCCTGCACTTCCTCGGCGGCGTAAAAGAAGGGATCTTTTTCCCATCGATCGAACGCTGTTGCCATCGTGAACCCTAATTAAGCTCGGATATCGAACAAATTAAGCACAGCAGCCTATAACCTGAACTCGAGCGATCAAACCCCTCTCCCTCTCTCTCTCGAAAGTTTCCTCCTTTCTCTCTAAATATTGTCGGGCGCCGTCGGAGAAGGGAAGATCACCTTCTTCAGCCGTAGGATCGGAATCGCACCAGGAAGGTGAGATGCTTGTCGCGGCACGGTAGAATGGAGGGTTCTTCGGGCCGTGTCGGGCCGCAGAGGCATGAAGAAAGAAGGAAGAAAACGATACAAGTTGCGTGCGACACGTGTGGTGTACATTGCGGCTGGGCCCCGCACGCATTGCTGAGGCCACACGCGTGAATAGCGTGTTTGGGCTGCTTGGAGTTAAAAATAATTTTTGAGGGATATAAGCTATAATTAATTTATGATTATAAAATTAAAATTTGATTAATTCAATTAATGTGGGATATAATGGGTTATTATCTGTACTGCAGCTAGCATGATTTTTGGACTGGCTTAACTGGCATGCCAAGCATAGAGAGATTTATTTATTTATTTATTTTAAAAAGGAGAGTCCAATTTATAAATATTCTAATTTAAAAACAAATTTATAAAAAGAAATAATAATTCGCTGTCTTTTTAAAGATATTTTTATAAGGAAATAGATAAATACGTGCCCCAAAATTATTTTTATTATTTTAAAATAGATTTAGCCAACTTTGACCTAGCTCATTTTTTTTTTCAGTTTTTTTTTTCGGGCTTAAATGCCGCTTTTATGATATACTGAAACTAACTCAAATAATTTAAAAAATATAACAATATATAACATAAAAAATAATTTAAAAATTATACTACTGTTATTTATTTAATTATTTCATTGATATAAGCTTGATATTTCATGAACAAATTTATATCATCCTGCATGAATCTAAAGGCATGGGATAGATCTCGAAGAATTCTGTTGAGCAAATAATTTTCAAACTTCGATTGAGAATCATCAAGAGCTTCAGTCTTAGCAAACTAGTCAAACTGACCGACTCGACGAGACAGACCCGCAGGTACCAACGTTGATCTAATCTGAATCAAATCAAGTCACGATCAATAATTTAAACCATTTTTTGAGGCTTTTTGGACACGCTTGGAAGGTCAAACAAATGATGAATCTGGCGAGTCTATTGTCGAATCGAGCGTATTGACAAGACGAATCCAGTGAGCATAAGATTGCTCAATTCTTACATCGTAAAGCTCTCCAGACCGTCCGATCAAAGTGGTTCATACTTCTATATTAACTGCACCCAAAAACTATAAATAAAGTCCCACCACTCTCATGATGGCGAAGGAGAGTTTGAGATCTGAGGAAGAACTTGAAGCTTTTAAAATGAGCTGAAGTTCAACACCACCATCGTCGACCATTATCGACTGCCACTGNAGACCCGCAGGTACCAACGTTGATCTAATCTGAATCAAATCAAGTCACGATCAATAATTTAAACCATTTTTTTAGGCTTTTTGGACACGCTTGGAAGGTCAAACAAATGATGAATCTGTCGAGTCTATTGTCGAATCAAGCGTATTGACAAGACGAATCCAGTGAGGATAAGATTGCTCAATTCTTATATCGTAAAGCTCTCCAGACCGTCCGATCAAAGTGATTCATACTTCTATATTAACTGCACCAAAAAACTATAAATAAAGTCTCACCACTCTCATGATGGCGAAGGAGAGTTTGAGATCTGAGGAAGAGCTTGAGCTTTTAAAATGAGCTGAAGTTCAACACCACCATCGTCGACCATTGTCGACTGCCACTGACCTCCGTCAACCACCACCGACCGTCGTCGACTTTCGTTGATCGCTGCCCACCGTCGTTGACCGTTGTCGACCACCAGTGACCACAACCAACCACTACCGACAGTCATTNTGGCATATATTCTCATTCAATCAATGTGTTAAAGTGTTATTCGGGGTCGTTTGGTGCATTATTTGAGAGATAAACAACCAAAGTAGTCCTCAATTCTTTAGATCTGGTCTTTTTAATTTTCGAGTTTATAGACGTGTCACCCACACAACAAATTTGTCAGCACGTCAACATTGTAAATTTGAAAACCTAATAAACATTTTCTTATCTAGGGTATAAGTAGTTGCAATTGTAATCATCTTTTTATAGTGGAACTCGTCAGCTGTATCAGACCCCCCGTGGTTTTTCTCGTTCCAGGTTTTCACCTAAAAACTTATGGCATCGTTATTAGTTGTTTTCTTTCATCTGACTGTGTGCTAAATTCTTGTGCAACGCTAAGTCGTTAATTCATTACTCTACCTNTGCCGTCCGCCATAGATCACCGCCAACCACCGTCAACCATCACCGACCAGACATCAATAATTGTTATCAGTCGTCGCTAATTCCACACAACAAATTTGTCAGCACGTCAACATTGTAACTTTGAAAACCTAATAAACATTTTCTTATCTAGGGTATAAGTAGTTGCAATTGTAATAATCTTTTTATAGTGGAACTCATCAGCTGGGTCAGACCTCGTAGTTTTTCTCTTTCCAGGTTTTTCACCTAAAAACTTATGGTATCGTTATTAGTTGTTTTCTTTCATCTGAGTGTGTGTTAAATTCTTGTGCAACGCTAAGTCGTTAATTCATTACTCTACCACCACGAATCTTCTAGCACACATCAAAACTTATAAGAGCTGAATATGATAGAACAAGAGTTACTCTATGTTTGGCTAATTTATAAACCAAGCTAAAAAAAAATTGTGTTTGACCCGCTTGCCATGATTAAGAAGGTGAACGAGTCGTTAATAAAAAACGAGTTTTTTTTGACAATCTTAATTATAACTAATTATTTATGGATCATAATTTTAGCAAAATAAATTGAGNACTCTACCTCCGCGAATCTTCTAGCACACATCAAAACTTATAAGAGCTGAATATGATAGAACAAGAGTTACTGTGTTTGACCCGCTTGCCATGATTAAGAAGGTGAACGAGTCGTTAATAAATAACGAGTTTTTTTTGACAATCTTAATTATACTAATTATTTATGCATCATAATTTTAGCAAATTAAATTGAAATTTGTCATGATTAAATATTAGTGATAATATTTTGACTTTTTATCAGATGTTGTAATCAATGAAAGAGTAATAGAGTCATCAAAGCTAGACTTTTGCAGCAATTAAAAAATGTTGTGCTGTTATTGAAAAGGTTATGAGAGGATGTTTTGTGTCATCGAAAGGCCTGTTGCCATGACAACACTAAAATCAGAGTTTTCTGTTCTTGTGGTTAAGAAACAAAGTTAGGAATAATTCAAATTTCATTTGCATCAAATTCTCACACATGTAAATCGTTTGTTTTTTGAGGTCGAGTCTTGATGACAATCAAAATTTATTCGGGGCACCTGTCATTTATTAATTATGATCGTAATTAGAAGGCTGCCACCGCATCTTGGCAAGACAGGTGGGAAAATATAATCTTCAACGATAGCTTTTTGAAAAAGCTGCCAAAATACTGTTTATCCAAACAGATAAAACTGCGGTGTGGCGCCGCACCGCCATCACATTGTCACACTAAACGAATAGATTAGAAATTAATAATTAATTATTAGGGCATGGTTTAAATTTGAGTCCACTAGTTGGTGAGGAAGCTCTCTACCAATGCCTCCACAAAATCTTGCACTATAGATCGATTAATAAGGCAAAAATGCAATTTTTTTTTAAATCACAAGATCAAGCGTAAATAAATTGAACCAAGCTTTTAATAGAAAAAAAAAAATTAATATCCCTCCAATTTTAGTTAAGGATATTGGAGAGGCATTGATGAATTACGATGACAATTAATCAATGATGGATGGATGATACTAATTGATCAATGACAATTATTTTATAATAAAAGAACAATAATTGACCAGAGATTGACAGATAATAACAATCAAGTAACAATAGTCACAAAGACAATTGAACCATGATAATCAACCAACAACATGATCGATGTGGCAGTGATCATCCACATCCATCCTCGCATAGAGCTCTATATTTTTTAGTCCAAGTGATTAAAGATAAGAGATTTTTATATTTTTTAAGGGTAATATTTTAATTATTTTAATCAAAATCATAACATATTTTATGGGATAATGTTGATTCTATTAACATCTTCATATAGTCCACCTCCCTACATTGCTAAACCACTTTCATACTTGTTGTGGATGCACAAGTCAAATTAAATAATATATCAAGATTGCATTAATAATCCATTCAAGAGGCAAACATTAATAATAATACAATTTTTAAAAATATCATATTTTAATACATGACACAATGTATTCAAACAATTAAGAAATGGGTGGTCAAATATTTCATTGCTAATATTCAACATGAATGTTGGTCAAAATGTTCTTTAAAAATAAGAATAATGGAAACTTACATTTATACCCCATAAGTCTCTTATATTTACATATCTGACATCTAAGCTTTCATATTTACACTTATAATACTTCAGTGTGATAAACTTGAGTATGAATTCTGTATTTAAGCTCTTAAAAGTGGATGTTAATTGCATTTTTGACGTGATGTCAAACATTTCAGTGGTGTATGTGTANTTCATATTTACACTTATAATACTTCAGTGTGATAAACTTGAGTATGAATTCTGTATTTAAGCTCTTAAAAGTAGATGTTAATTACATTTTTGACGTGATGTCAAACATTTCAGTCGTGTATGTGTGAATATTAAAATTTTAGGGTTAGATGTGTTAAAAATATAGAATAATAATATAAAATATGTGCCAACTTCATTTATCCCCAATATTTTCAAGTATTTCAAATTAGAATAGCATATGCAACTATTGATGATTTATATGGATGGAATGATGGGAAGATATGTTTTGAATTAGATATTATGGTTGAAATGTCTTCAAATCCAATTTAAAATTATTAAAATATATGAATAATATGTTAAAATTTATTTAATAGGCAGTTTGACGTCTCATTCATATTAAATTTTAATTAAAATATTATCACCTAAATCTTATTCCCTAGCTCATAATAGGTGTGGAACCAACTCCTTTTGGGTATTTAAATAATATACAAATAAAATGATGATGATAATAATAATAAATAAATAAATAAATAGAATTATATATAATTAATATTTTTAAAGAAAAAAATTAACAAATAGCAATATAGGCATTTACGTACAAACCGCCCAATTCTTACGTATTTACATATCTAATAGGTGTATTTTATTTTTGACATTTATACCACCCAAAACATTCATATCACATCAAGTACATATTTTCATGCATGGGTAAGATAGAATGTATGTAAAAATTGAAATTTAGATGTTAGATCTGTAGATACATAAGAAAAGAGTGGGGGATGTATGTAAATATTCCTTTAATTTACGAGTTGAATTTAGAAATATATAAGTAGACAAGGAGTAGGGGTGTAAAAGAGTCAAGCAGATCTCGAGCAGCCCTCGGCTCGAGCTTGATTAATTTTATCGAGCTCGAATTCGAAGTCAAACCTAAGTCTATGAGTTTGAGTCCGCTCGTGAGCCGGCTTGTTGAAAAAGTGATAATACTTTAAATAACTTTATAATCGGTTAACAAATAGAATGCACAATTAAGAGATAAATAAAAAGAAATCTCTTAATATATAGAAAAAAAATATTATTTTCTCAATATTTTTAATACCTTAAAAATCAGTTTCTAATATTTACTATATTTTGAGAATACTTTGTGTTACTATTTTTTTAATGAGTAGAGTCGGGGCTGACTTGAGCTTAGGTCATCAGCTCATCAGCTCATCAGCTCATCGAGCTTAGTTTAGGAGCCGTTTATCGAGCAGAGCTTGAGCCGGCTCACGAATCTGCTTGACTCCCCTGCACCCCTAATAAGGGGGTTAAGTTGAGCATTTTTTGTAGTGAGAAACCCACAAAACTATAAATTAAAGGTGTGTGATCATCCAATATTAAAATGTTATTTAAGGAATAAAATTGAGGGTGGGCAACACTAACATGGTATGGCTTCTTGCTTCTAAGATTGTTAGTAATATAACACAAAATGTTAGACCTAATTCATTGGTTGACCAAGGAATTTTTANGGAGCCGTTTATCGAGCAGAGCTTGAGCCGGCTCACGAATCTGCTTGACTCCCCTGCACCCCTAATAAGGGGTTAAGTTGAGCATTTTTTGTAGTGAGAAACCCACAAAACTATAAATTAAAGGTGTGTGATCATCCAATATTAAAATGTTATTTAAGGAATAAAATTGAGGGTGGGCAACACTAACATGGTATGGCTTCTTGCTTCTAAGATTGTTAGTAATATAACACAAAATGTTAGACCTAATTCATTGGTTGACCAAGAAATTTTTAATTTTTTTTGCAGGGAGGGATGGGGACAAGTGATAATGACATGGGAGCCTTTGCTTCTCATCATTTGAACACACAAACCTATTTACTTCAAAAACAAAATTTTGAAGATATATATAAATGAAAAGTAATCTGAATGGTTGATTATCCTTCCACATAAAATGGTTTCCTATTTATATATGTGGGAGGGTACAATAAATGAAATTATATGTCTTACTCTGCTTTAAAAGGGATGTTACATAATTTATTAGGTATTTTACATGTACAAGCCTTCGGTTAGACTACTAGATGCCTTGGTGGGCTTAGATCAGTCGACCCTCATCCGACAAAACTTATTTGTTAGACTGCACTGAATCTGAGTTGTCGGTCGGGGGTTGATGAGACTTGACTCGATCGGTTTGTCTTTGTCGGTCAGCTATGATGGTTCAACTGCGAACTATTGATCCATAGATCCTTAAATCCTGTCAGTCAGATGGTGAATAGTCGTAATCTGACAGGCGCTTACTCTTCGATGAGTTGATCCTTCATGGATGCTTCGTGTAGTTACTTGATAGATAGATAGTTCTTGAACCCTTGTGAGAAATCTCTAGGGCTTTTGTGGGATAGTTGATGATGATGTATTTTGCTCTTGAATCAGTCTATGATGAGAGGCATGTCGATGCCCCCATTTGGCTCGATTGGTTTTGGTCTTCGGTTCACACGACCTTCACTTTGTTGGCCTACAACCCCGATTTAAGGGGGTGACACTTAATCAGATAGGTCTTTTAGTATTCCGCTAGTGGACACATTTTTTTGTTGATAGACTCTCAATCTTTCGCCAATGGATCTTTGGTTTTGCGACCGTGAGACCTTGGTCTTCCGTTTGTAGGCCCTCCTTAACTGCACTATTTTGTACTTTTTGTCTGTTTGATTTGCTCGAGATTCATGTCGAGGCAAATCTGATGTACAATTAGTTAAGCTATATTTAGCTATTATGATATTTATGGCATATATTCTCATTCAATCAATGTGTTAAAGTGTTATTCGGGGTCGTTTGGTGCATTATTTGAGAGATAAACAACCAAAGTAGTCCTCAATTCTTTAGATCTGGTTTTTTTAATTTTCGAGTTTATAGACGTGTCAAAGAGTTCCCAAACTCTTTAAATTGAGGCTGAAATAATCCCCATGAAAGGCTACTATGACTCAATCTTAAAATAATTGGAGACAATTTTGACACTTCTATAAACTATGAGACTAAAACAACCCCGTGTAAAGAATCAATGACTATTTGACACTTTAATCATAATTAGAGGACATATAAGTTAAGTTTTGATATATATTTTTTTTAAATTTAAAAATCTATATTTTAATAATTGAAAAGCTTAATTGATTTGTTAGCTTTCCTTTTCTTTCATAATTAGGTCTCCTATTGGTTTGGTCAACAACCCATTACCATAGTTAGGCGGCATATGTTTTACCAATATTGGTTGGCTGAACTAACACACAATATAAAATATTACTTCATCAAATAAAATAACTAAAATATTAATGCACCGAAAAAATAAATAAAAAGGACCAATCAATTTTTTTTTTAAAATGTTAAATATATAATGAAAAATTATATTGCTTTATTAGTATAGTATTGACTACCTCTTAGGAACTTTGTCCATATTAATTATAATCATTAAATTCATAATATTATGAAATTATATGATTTTTTTAGCTTGTTATGAGCTAAGATTAGTCTATAGTTTTATTTGATTTTCATGTTTGATTGTTTATCTAGATTTTTTGTTTAAATAAATATAATGTTTTTTTTATTTATTTATATCTTTAAATTTAGTTAGTGACGAGAAATAGTTAGGATATTTTTCTCATAAATTTATATTTAAAAAAACAATTGCAATCCTATCTAACTACTATTTTTTTTGTTTTTTTTAAGAAAAAAATAATGAAAGTATTACGTCATTAACAATCCCATCATCTCGCGGCATAATAAATATTTTAGGATAATTTTTTGAGCAAGAAATATTTAAAATTTGATTGAAATTCATCCAGAGTTTCGATTTCAGCAAATTTACAGTAAAGCTGACTGACTAGATGAGGCAGAGTCCATGGTATAAAAAATGGTCCAATTTGAACCAAATCAAACCTCAATCAAGCCATTAAATTATTATTGAANTTGAGCAATCTTGGACTCATTGGATTCATTTTGTTGAGACGCTAGATTCAACATTTGTTTAAACTTCTAAATGAATCTGAAAAATTTCCAATAGTGGTTTAATGACTTGATTTGACTCAAAGNTTGAGCAATCTTGGACTCATTGGATTCATTTTGTTGAGACGCTAGATTCAACATTTGTTTAAACTTCTAAATAAATCTGAAAAATTTCCAATAGTGGTTTAATGACTTGATTTGACTAAGATTGGACTAATTTTGATAATATTGGGTTCTTCTTGTTCTGTCGTTCAATTTGACTGTAATTTTGCTGAAATTGAAGTTCTGCATAAGTTTTTCTCGATGTCCAAATATTTCTTGCTCAAAAAGTCGTCTCGAATCTATTTCATTCCTCGAGATTTTATTGGGTTCTTCTTATTTTATTCCACATAAGCAAGATTATACAAATATTTTTTTTTTATGAAATCATAATGATATATAATTTAATTAAGAGAATCTCGCCATTTGGAAAGCCATAGCTTCACGTAAATTTAATTAATTCATGAATTACAAATACACCCTGAAGGGGTGTTTGGTCATATATATTTAACATGCATATATTTTTTCAAATACAAGATGACTATGAAATAGTGAACGCCGGCTTGGAGTCGGCTCACATTTGTTTATTATGAAAGGGAGAAATCAATATTAATTTAAGCTAGTGTTAAACAGAATGATAATTAGACACATAGCATTCGAAATAATACTATTTACAAAATCTAGCACCCAAAGTTATATTTTTAAACTACTGAATCGATGTATTCACGCATTCCATGATCAAACCATTGAAGAATTTGATAAAAATGAAAAGCATAGCGAGAACCAAGTTGCATTGGAATGTTGACCAAGTTGCATTCAACTGATAAAAATGAAAGACATAGCGAGAACCAATTATGCAACTGAACTCCACCTGTCGCAAATATTTTCATTTAAAAAATTTGAATATATAAGAATATATTCAAAACATAATTGAATTTTAATGATTGATGGAGTTCATCATAGATCAATACCAATTACAACATCTATCTAAAATCAGACAATAAAATAAGATACGTGACATTAAACAATTCAAAGCCATCAAGATGCTAGAAAAACAGTGTATTAAAAAGACCAATGAAACAAAACAAAAGATCAAACAACACACAAATGAAACAAGACCTGCACCAAAAATCTATAACCAACAATAAAACCACAAACAAAACAGTCATACCAAACCAAATATAAAAATATATCCAAGATAAAAAAAGATCAACAAGAATGAAGTATTAAAAATTCCATCCAAAATTTTTTGAACATAAAAAAAATATTCAAAAATATGGTTCAATATTAATATCCATATGGGAAACAATACAACTCATAAACTAGTTGCAAAAATACAAAGAAAAACTCATAGCCAACTAAAAGAAATACAAAGAAAAACTCAAAAAACAATAGCTAGCAAGAACCAAAAAAAAAAAGATAGAAATTAAAGTTTATAAACTTAAGTTTATAAGTTGGAATTGAATTTTTAAATTTCTATTTCCTGTTCTTATAAGAGATCAACCAATGAAAATAATGAATATTAGAATCTATAAAAGTGTGATGTTTCCCAAGCATCCTGACATTCCTCTCAAGCTATATTACATTGGCAACCACTTGTATAGCCAAAAGATAAAAACACTTAAAAATCTTGCAAGATAAACTATCAAAGTGATAAATAAGTTAAAAAATATTACTAGGGGCAATCANCAACCACTTGTATAGCCAAAAGATAAAAACACTTAAAAATCTTGCAAGATAAACTATCAAAGTGATAAATAACTTAAAAAATATTATCAGGGGCAATCATAAATTATCATTATGGACACAACTTTTAAGAAACTTATGAGGATAAAGACATTCAAAAAATAGATAGATCATTAGTTTCAAGATCATTCAAACATAAAATACAAGTAAGATTGACATGCATACCTCTTAAAGATAGAATATCACAAGTTTTGATTATGAATAACACATTTAAAAAAAAAGTATCATTTAAACGAAACTAACTTAAACCAATTAGCCCGAGGATAAAAAAATATAAAAAGAAAGATAAATATCTTTGTGAGAATAAGCAATAGTCTTATTTCAAGCACAAATAAGACCATTAAAAATAGGAATCATAATGATAGCATCTATACAAGAACTATTAGCTTGATAATTTAGAGGCAAATTCTAACAATTATTTTGGACAATCCAACATTTTGATGCACACAGTACATAAAACGGAAAGAAAAATATAAAGAGAGGGCGATAGCCGTTGCAAGATTTTTGAATTTCCAATATTCGCGCACCAACAGGCAGCAGCCCAATTAAAACATCACACATTTGAATCAACTCCATCTAAATTTCAATCTCCATCAATTCAACCGAAGAAGAGAAACATGGAAGGCTCTGCGGCAGAGTTCGAGATGCTCAAGCTCAGATCGACAGCAACAGAGCTTCTCCTAAAAGAAAACTGGTGGGAATACATCAACCTCTACTCCCGTTTCATCTCCTCCTGCGATTTCCCCCAAACTTCACAAAAAGAGGACGACGGCTCCCTCAAGCTCCGGCGAACTCTCTGCTCCGCGCTCTGCAACCGAGCCGATGCTTACTTCAAGCTACGAGACCTCGACGCCGCGCTATTGGACTGCAACCACGCTCTCAAACTCGATCCTTTTCATTTCAAAGCACTAGTTTGCAAGGGAAAGATTCTCCTCGACCTCCATTGTTACTCGCAAGCTTCGGAATGCTTTCAACGCGCCAAGGCGCTTCCTTTAGCAGACAGTTCTCTCTCCCTGCTCTTGAAACGGTCGCAGAAGCTCGATTCCCAGTCGAAGACGGGCTTTATCGACCTCTCTGCTTGGGTTCTTGACGGATTCAATGGCGCATGCCCGGAGCTCGCCGAGTTCATCGGCAACGTCGAGATACGCCGATCGGAGTCCGGCGGAGGAAGAGGGCTCTTCGCCACAAGAAGCGTCGAGGCCGGTACTCCGCTTGTTATAACGAAAGCTGTCGTCTTGGGGAGAGGTATTATGCCGAAATCCGCCGGTGGGGAAACTGCTCGCCTGGTAATGTGGAAAGATTTCGTCGATAAAATCATTAACGCCGTCCAAAAATGCAGTAAAACGCGAGCTCTGCTGTATACATTATCTACAGGAGATGGGGAAGACAGCGATTTTACAGTGCCAAAAATCGAACTTTTTAAGCCGGAATTCTCCATGGATGCAAAAAGCTTTGAGCTTGATGTGGAGAGGATTCTGAAAGTGTTAGATGTAAACTGTTTAACCGAAGAATCGGTGTCAGCTAAAGTAATGGGGAAGAAGAAAGAATGCTGCGGCGTAGGGCTTTGGTTTTTGCCTTCGTTTGTCAACCATTCGTGCTGCCCAAATGCCCGCCGGCTTCATGTCGGCGATACTATGGTGCTCTACGCATCAAGGGATGTGAAGGAAGGGGAAGAGCTCAGCTTTGCTTACTTCAATGTCCTGCTTCCATTGAATGAGCGCAGGGAGATGGCGAAGAGATGGGGGTTTTTTTGTAGCTGCAAAAGATGCAACTTTGAAGAGAAGAAGGAGCTGGAGTTAGGTGAGTTAAATGAAACGATGGAAGAAGTGGAAGATAGAGTGAGGAGATGGGGGTTAAAGGGGAAGGGAAAGGGGTATCTCAGAGCCTCGTTTTGGTCGGCTTATCGTAACGAGTCGGAGAAGTTGAAGAGGAGGAGAGTGGGGAGTAGGATTACAGAGGAGATTTCGGTGGCTGGCAGCATTTTCGATGCAGTGGGAGGAGATGAGAGGATAATGAGGAGTTTGTTGAAGAGGATGAAGAATGATAGGGGGTTCGGCCATGGAGTTGAAATGGAAGAAATGGAGAAGTTGATGAGAATGGCGAGAGGGGTTTATGGGAAGGTCATGAAGAGACGAGCCATGAAAGCTTTCTTTGAGCTTGAATTGGCGAGTACGGGCTGGTGAATTCTTACGCTGAGAATTGTGGTCTTGTGTTCTTTCTTACAGATCATTTTCTTTTTACTGATGCCAGGGAGACAGATTTTGTTGCAGTGTTTCTAATTAATTGATTTTTATTGGCCCTTTTGTAATTCTGGTTTATGAGATAATTAGTTTCATTTGCTATCTTTCATTCATTGTGAAGATCAACGACACATTTGAAAAATAAAAAAAGGGGACATTTACTACGAACCACTCAATTCATATGTATACACATACTGTTGAATCATGTTAGCACGTTGGTTTTTGTACTGGTACATTCATCAATATCTCTCATGACTCTTCTGATACGTTGAATGAACTTGAAGAGAAAATTGCAAGGGTTACTATGATTCCGAGAAATCAAGGAGAGGTAATTCACTCGTTTCAATCCAAACTTGCTGGATGAAACTTTGCTTTATTTCATGTAATAATTAGGAATTTCTACAATGATTTTTTTTTTTTTTTTTAACTTGTGTATTTTCTTCCACATTGCACCAAATGAAGTTTGTAACCTCATATTTGACCTTTTTTTTCTTTTAATTCTCTACCGTATTATTTCATAATTACTTTCTTTGTTTTCTTCCATTCTTTTTGTTATTTACTGTATTTGCTTTTAAGTTGAGACTTAAAAAGCTTGTAGCAACCCAGCTATTTCTGTGTTCGTATTTGCATTCTCAATTTTAGTGTTCTGCTTCCTTCGACCAAACAACCAGAGAGGAATAAATACACGGTAAACATATTTCTCCTTTTATTTAACTACAAAAAAGAAAAACAAAAAGTTATTTCAGAGCACACTGTGATATCTTATTTAATGCTTCTGCTTATTTTTAAATGCATTACTAAATCCTTAAGTGTTTATAAGCATATGAAGAAAATGTTGTAGAATGAAAGGCTTAAAATTATCAGCATAATAGTCTTTTTTTGACAGAAGGGAGGGGTCGTTTATTTTAAATTTTTTATTTTCCTGAATTTTTGCACTAATAAGATTTTTATATTCAATTTAAATCAGAATGCACTATGTTTTTTGTTCAGTGATTCTAGCTTGATCATTCCTGCATTCTCTCTTCTCTGTGTGTTTTTTTCAATGTTTGATTATATCTTACTAGTTAGAAAGTGTAAAGCGTGCCTACATCAGAATACATTTGAGGGATATTCTTTGTTTGCATACATGCCACACAATTCTTATATTTTTACAGATTTAACACCTCAACATTGATATTTACATGCACGCCACTCAAATCTTTGACATCACATAAAAAATATCACTATGTTTTTCAAATTTTTTTCTCTTTTGAGCTTTGGCATGCTCATGTTTCCTGTTACTTCGGAATTTTAGGAAATCATCGATGAGTTTTGGATATCATTATGTTGCAGGACTTCTACATTCTCCGCTACCAGATTGGGCAGAGGTATGCTTCTCATTATGATGCATTCAACCCAGCTGAATATGGCCCTCAGAAAAGCCAAAGGGTACGAAGTTAACTTAACAATATTACTCTCCTATAATTTGAAATAATGTTTTTTTATTTAGTTGATGGTGCTCATTTTACTCTAAGTTGGCTTGGCTTGTTTTGGATTTTTGCTTGAAAAATTTAAAATTTGACCTGTAGGAATTGGTAATTCAGCGGAATGCTTTATTAATATGAAAATAGAATATAAATATAGCTTACACGAGTCCTCAAATAGGAAAAACATGAAAAAGGTAATAATAGGAAAGGAAAAAACATAATTTCTAATAATTACTTGAAGATAAAAGGAAAACGTAAAATAGGAAGGACAATAAATCCAATCCTTCTAACACTCCCCCTCAAGTTGAAACATAAATGTCAATTATGTTCAACTTGGATTTGAAATCGTCGAACAGTGGGTGAGGAAGCTTCTTTGTGTTAATATCGACCAGTTGTCCCGTAGATGCAGCAAACAGAATACAAATCTCCTCGGAATCAAGTTTCTTCTTGATAAAGTGATGGACAATCTCCCCATGCTTGCTACGATTATATTGGACCTGATTGTGAGCACTGGAAATGATGACTTTATTGTCAGAAAACAACTGCAAAGGAGCAGTAACTGACATACATAATTTATTGAGCATAATGTGCCACCAGAGGGCTTCATACGCATCCAAACTCATAGAGCGAAACTCGGCTTCAATATTACTACGGGCAACCACGGACTGTTATTTACTTTTCCAATTGATGAGATTCCTCCATACAAAGGAGCAATAACCTAAGGTAGCTCGTCTATCGTGGATCGACCCGACCTAATCAGTATTCGTATAAACCGCAACAGAGCAGAAGTTGTAACCTGTGAACAACAAACCCGAGCCCAATGTGTCTTTTTAGCAGTGGAGGATCTGATATATCACAATGAGATGGTGCTCGTAGGGACCATGCATAAATCGACTGACGATACCTTCGACGTGACAAATGTCTGTGCAAGTATGGGCGAGGTAAATGACCTTACCCACGAGATGGTGGTGGTAGGTTTTGTTCACTGGAACGACGTGAGG
>JXCR01145480.1:2740-17776 GCA_002079205.1 Phalaenopsis hybrid cultivar | reverse complement strand
GAATGTACTTTATCAAAACTCTCGTGTTATTGTGTGCACACAATCTTTCAATCATTTTTTTTCTCGCTCTTTTTGTTTTACTCATCTGTCCTACACTCTATTCCTTGGGTGTGATCCACAAGATTTATTTGGATTCAACAACCATGATAGAACTTTAAGTTTCATTGATCCAAATAAATGGGTGACCTAATCTTGTGAAAGCCCCCTCATCTCAATTTTTCCTTAAATAACTATATTTTGTGAATCAAAATCCCATGCTATGTTACATAAACGAAAAATAATGTCATGGAGAATTGATTTTGATGATTCGGTCATGCACTACAAAAGCTAAAAGATACAATGAAAAGATAGTTATGAAACATTAAAATGTCATATTGACAATGAAGAAAGCAGGTTGATCAAAGCCAATATTATTAAAAATCATAAAAGAATAGTAGAGCCACTATTTTAAATTTACGATGAATTTGTATATGCGAAGAATTTCTTTAGGTGGTTTTATCATGCTAATGGTAAAGTTGATTATTATTTTTTTGTTATGCTAAGAGCTTTTGATGAACAAATAAGAATATGCAATTCAAAAAAAGCTTGCTAAGCAGGTTACTTTCATCAACAGGTATTACAAGTATAGGACCAAATTTACGAATTGCTTGACAAATACATGTATTTAGTCATCTAGTAATTAACACTAAAATAGGGGGCAGGAAAAGAACATGGGAAGCACAAACATTGTTAGTTAAATATCTCCTTCATAAATTTATTATCATCATATTTAAAGACTATTTTCTTGTGCTAGACACATTACATTATTTTTAGAAGCATGCACCAATGCAATCACTGGTCAGAATTCTTGGCACTCTACAGATTGCGGTTTATCAATACTATGAATTCAGTTTATTTCTATATTTCATTATATTAAGTGTTTCTTGAATGAAATTATTTTCTGAGTAGCATAAATTAAAATTTTATTCATTCCATATAAAATGAGACTATTATAAGTGTAAAACTAGGTGTTTGTTCTGATATGTGACAGATAGTTAACACTATTTAAATCAACAAAAATAATGCAGAACTTCTCTTGTTTTATCTTATTATACTCTCATTTTGAGCATAAAAAAATATTTGACGCTTAAACCAGGATAAAGATTTGAACCAATACTGTGTTAACTTTTTTAAAAATGGCTAGAAACTTATTCCAAGTATTTAATTAATTATTTGATAAAAGGAGAACCCTTATAAGTAAAACATTTAGTTATTATATTTAAACCTGTCATCATATTTATTTTTTCCGAGTGAAATATTGTATGTATGGAGTAAATGAATTTTTAGAAAGGAGATGAAAAAATGTCTTCAATCTTTGTGTATTTGAGGTCTCTAACTAACGTTAGTTCGTTTACACCTTGTAGTATTACCTGCAAGAAGCCTCCAAGCTTCGTCAGCAAATCACCAACTTACAGAACTCAAACAGGTGAAACACAGTTGAAAAAACTCTCTTTTTTTTTCTTCTCTCCTGCATCATAAAGTCCATAGGTTCAAGAATTCTCAATCTCTGCAGGAATCTGATGGGTGAGGCACTTAGCACCATGAGCTTAAGGGACCTCAAGCAACTTGAAACAAGACTGGAGAAAGGCATCAATAAAATCAGATCTAAAAAGGTTAAGCGCATGATAATTTATGAAGTAATTAGATATTATATTCAAATTTTCTTTTATTGAATTTTTTAACTTACATGTGCTTTCAGAATGAATTGCTTTATGCTGAGATAGAGTACATGCAGAAAAGGGTAACGCCAAGCGCCATGGTTATATTTTCACTGCAATCACTTAATGTTTCTGTTATTATGAATTATTTGCTCATTTTGTTCAGGAGATGGAACTGCAAAACGACAACATGTACCTCAGAAATAAGGTTTGTCTTCTGTTTCAGCATTAAAAACGCGTTAATATTCTTATTCAAGGAGTAGTTTTTTTTATTATTATTTTTTCATTACATCCACCTAAAATATTGAATATAATATTTCAACCACACAAACTTTAAATATAATATTTTAATCACTCAAACCTTTCATTCAAATCTTTAACTAGTGGGTTAAAAACAGTGATTGCAATGAAAACATGGTTAACATGTTATATTTAAAGTTGGAGTGCTTAAAATGTTATATTCATTATTTTGAGTGATTGACATGAAAACACTTTTTTTTTCATATTGTCAATTCTGCCACAAAAATACAAACTTTAGGCAAAAAAATTTCATACATAGCTTATTGACATTCTCAGCTTAAGAAGGAAAATATAAACACGCGCGCGCACACACACTCATAAATACTTATTTAAGCTTTAACTTGTCATTTAAATAATAAGATAAAGAAACTTAGAGCTTTAGCAATGATATCCGGCCTAAAATGACAATTAATTTGATGTCTTTGATTCTTTTTTTGAGACAAGAATGTTGTTGATGTAAATTATAGCACAATTGCCGCAATATATGTCCCTTTGTTCAATCATTAAAAAAAAAAGCTTAATTGCTAGAAATTCAAATTCTACTAAACCAAATTCTCTTTACACACAAAATAGGCTATTATTCTCTCCTCTTTTTTTTTTTAACACTTGATGTGCTTATAAAATGTAATCAATGTTTTATATGTGACTAACTTGTCTCTAAAAAAATTATAACTCCCTAAAGTTGACTTTCTATCAATAACAAATTCAGGATTCTCAGCATCTACAAAATCATGAATAATTTAGGAGTTAGTGTACGAAATTGATATTCTTTTTCTAAAAAGCCTTTTCAGCAAAGTAATATATACTATCTACATTTTGTAAATTCGTGATTAGGTGAGTTTTGAAATTTGACAG
Organism: Phalaenopsis hybrid cultivar; assembly: GCA_002079205.1. Lineage (NCBI taxonomy): Eukaryota > Viridiplantae > Streptophyta > Magnoliopsida > Asparagales > Orchidaceae > Phalaenopsis > Phalaenopsis hybrid cultivar. The sequence continues at coordinate 14,924 of JXCR01145480.1, read as the reverse complement.
AAAGTATGAAAAAAATTATCCAATGAACATGAGTAAATTCATTAGCAACTAGCCTTTACATCAATTAATGAATTGAACAAGATGAAACATGTTGTCAAAAATTGATTGATAAATATTGGCTTTGCCTTAGATAATGAGACAGCCAATTCAAGTGTTTGTTTATTATTAACAGCAATATCCATCCTAACATTATAGGAATTAAGCACATTTGTGTTGGACAGATCAGATGCAAATCGGATGTAAATATGACGATATTTAAGGGTTATTGTCGGATTTGCATCTGATTTATTTCTGATTTATTTCTGATATTAATTTAGGGGTCGGTGATATTATTTTCGTCCAATTTTCCTCGGCATATTCCAACAGAAATAATTTGCGTCAGTTGTTGTGGTGTATTAACGTCTGATTTTTTTAGACGGAACGTGCGTCGAAATTTGCATTTGAAAGTATTGGACGATAAATATTAGTGTCGGATTACCGTCTCATTTACGTCAAAAAATATCATAGATCTACTAGCATTAATGTAGATGTAGCACGGATGACATAGAAAGAAAAACTACACATCATCTGTATCCTCCTCCTCCTACACGGGTGTCATTGTCTTCTTGCCCCGGCCCTAAGGCCTCATGAATTAAATTTGATTTTTTGATATTTTTAATGGGGTTTTCTTGTTGAATTAAAGCCAAGTTTAAAGTGAAAAAAATTGTTGCGTTCAATGTCGTAAGTATAAAAATTTTTTGAAAGGAGGCTTTATCTTTCCCTAAACAAATTCATTTCCGTTACTTAAATGGAAGAAGAGAACAAGAAGTGATGGTTACCAAAAGGGCAATGGAAGATTTGATCTTAATATGAAAAGCTATTGATATCAAACACACTGATTCAAAAGGCTCTTCTCTTGAAGATACCTAGCAGCCACATCCAACAAAAATGTTCAACAGAGATTATTTATGGCGACATTTTTCAAAAAAGTTAAATTGTGAAAAAAAACATGTTGGAAACTTCAAAGCAATCATCAAGCAAAGACTAAAAAAATTATAATAAGAGCAAGCAAAATAATAGACAAGCATACGTAATATATATGAAAGAAAATAATACTAAAAAACCAACAATAGACTCCAATGTCAGATAATTATTCTCTGCATTCTCAAGCATTATGTCCACTTCTCATGCATTCAAAATTTCAGAGATATCAATTTCTAGCTTTTGGATTATTGATTTAAGAGCCACACGCCATAAAATTAACTTTCACACAATTTTATTTTATACACTTCTTGTCTTGCAATAAAATGGATCATTGCTGACCATTACTGGCCAAAGAAGCATAATTATAAATAAAACCCTCACATACAAAATATCCTCTATAAATCTAAATTATCACCAACGTGTTATCTATCCAAAAGCAAACTACTTATTCAAAACACAATGCTTTTTTACCCTTCACATTGTATATCATTAGAACAAAGCATGAGAAACATGATTGAATTTATTAAATAAAGAGATAATCTCTACCAATTTGAGTCATCTAATGACCAAAGAAGCTCCACGCTTGAGTCATCTAATGACCAAAGAAGCTCCACGTTACATGTTGTATTAACCTTTTGTTTAAGAAATCCTTAAGTTCAATAGAAAATGTGGCTTAAACTTATATTAACCATACTTCTTTAATTATTCTCAAAATTATATTTTATATATTGTTCAAAAATATTAGTATTAAAGAGTTCCATTATAACAATTGTGAGTTGCAAAAAATAATGGTGTTAATTTTGCAATAAGTAAGAAATAATTAAAGCCATTTTTTTTAGAGTCATAAGACATATTGCGACCATCCTCTAGAACTATCTCATAGCTAACACTTAAAATTATGCATATACATTCCTAACACCTAAACTTCAAAATTTTACATACATATCATATATTCTTAACACCTAAACTTAAAATGTTACATACATGCCGAAATTTAGTAAAGGGAAAAATGACCGAAGTTACCTTGCTTGATCATCGCACAAGCAACAACGAGTTGTGATCACGATAGGGTTTCAGTGGTGGGAGGAAGCTATGACGACCGACGACAGGAAGGTGCGGTGGCCGATGACCGACAACGGCGAAAGGGAGCAGAGGAGATGCTAGGGCTTAGGTTGTTGCCAGAGGGAAGAGAGGAGACGAACGAGCAAAGAAGAAAATGAATTGGAAGTCTGGGATGAGTTTTTTAGGTCTATTACGTCAGATTTATTGTTTACTTTGTATGCAATTTTTTAGGCGATTTTAAGTAAAGCTTTTGTGTTGATTTTTTTGACCCAAATCCGACACATAAAGCACTGCAACAACATCGTCAATTTCGTCGTTGCTTGTGCCAAATATTCAGACGTAAGCCCAACGCAAGTTACAATGCAAATAAATAAATTTATGTTCGACACAAATCAGTCACAAAATCCGACGCAAATGTAAGAGTCAAAACTTCCAACACATAATGTCGACATTAACTTAAAGCTCTTATGTAGTATAAGCTCTATGCTATATTATTAGGTGATCAGCGCTTGATACTCAGCCTAATTATTAGTGATGTTGAATTCCACAGAGATTGACTGATAGAGTTTTTCTCCAACCGAGATGCTCAGAGACACCCCAAGCCCTGGTGTTGCTTGCTTGGAGGCTCCATTGGTGTACAAGTCTAGGTTCTGTCGTCAGTGATAATTCCTTCATCTTGCTCCTCTATCATGGAGAAGTCAGCTAGAAAGTCTACGATTACTTGGGCATTAACCACCGTATGATGAATGTAGGTGATGTAGAACTCATTAAGCTTTACCATCCACTTTTGTAATTGAGTGGAGTGCTCCAGCTGTATGAGCATAGATTTTAATGGATGATTCGTGATGACCCAAATTAGATGCATCTGGAAATACAGTCGGACCTCAAGAGCTGAGATAATCAAAGCGAAGGTTAGTTTTTCCATAATTGAGTACCTAGAATCGACACCATGAAGCACTCAACTCGTGTAGTAGACTGGATATTGTTTTCCCGCCTCTTCGTGGACTAGAATTAAGCTTATAGCTCTCGTCCAAATCTGAGATACAGTGACTGCCCTTTTGCCTGCTTCGAGCGCTGCAGCAGTGGGGTGACACTAAGGAACTTTTTCAAATTGACACTGATAGGTTGATCCAGCATTCTTAAGCTCAAAGAGCATTACATTAAAACAAAATATAGCTTGTGCAGTAATAAATTTCATTTTTTATGCATCAGTTTGGTGCATTTTTTTCTAGTGCTAGCCAGAGTAAGCTTCAGGGAAACTCATTACCGAGTATCCAACCATTGCATCCACCAACAGGGGGTAGGTGACCTTCAAGAAAACGACATTGAGGATGGTGAAGTTCAAGAACATCCACCACTTGCCATTGGTTTTCTTGACCATTATGACATTTGAGAGCCAAGTTGGGTAATCAGACTTCACGGATGTAGCTAGCGTCTAGCATCTTTTGCACCTCTACAGCCATCGGTTAGGCCAAAGTTCTAGCGTTCTATTAAATTTTTGTTGGATTGACCGAGAGTAGGGGCTGATGTTTAGCTACTGGCACACTGTGTGGATTGAAAAGTCGGGCATCTCCACTGTAGTCCAAGCAAAAACTTCCTAGTGCTCTTGAGGTATCTGTATTAGCTGATCCTTAAATTTGACATCAAAAATTTCATTGATTAGGAAGATCTTACTGGGTTCTTCATCGAACACAGGTACCTAGAGGACAATCTCACCAGTCTCGTAACCCTCCTCCCTCTGGATCTGGATCAAGTAGTCCATGATCAACATTCGAGTCTGCTTGTAAATAGAAGCTTATAGATTACTCTAAGTTCCCTCGGAGCTTGATCACCTCCTCTTCGCGTAAAAAATTTGATCACATGGTAGGTGGAAATCATTGTTTTGTAGCTGTTCAAGAGTAGATGTTCGAAGATAGCATTTTAGGTCAGTGGAGATTCCACCAAGAGAAAATCTTTCGTGCTATTTTATTGCTTCCCTGGTTTTCCTCTAAGAAATGGCTAGGGCGATAGGCCCAGTGCCTCATTCCTTTCCCTAATGAATCTGAACAATGGACCGGTCAGCACTCTCAACTGATTGGTGTTCAGACTGATCTTATCAAACAACATTTTAAATAGGATATTGATCAAACTATCAGTATTAGCATAAATACTACCCACATGTTAGTTTTTGATTAGCTTCGTGATGATAATTGCTTCATTGTGGTTGTTCCCCTTCGGTAGTTCTGCATCTATAAAGATAATTGATAAACAGCTACGTGTATATAGAACAGCAGTGCATACCACTCCCGAATATTGTCTCTTCAAGCCGGAGGGGTCGGGGTCCTCACCCAAAGATGGTTGGGATTATCTCTACTACATGGATCTCACTTGCCTCAAAAAGCACATTTGCTGGCTCTCCTGCTGGAGCTTTACCCTGCCACTGCATGTGCACATCGACTGCGACAATCTCTTTATGCTTTCTGGCGCGGATAAGCATCTCTATAAAATTTTAAAAGTGATGACATTTCTTCGTATCGTGACCGTGGTCACAGAGGTACTGACAGTGTCTCTTTTGATCTTATTAGGTCGGGGCTACCTTCAGTGGCGGGACCGTTTTAAAGTAGTCCTTTTTTTGGATGGCTTAGACTATTTTGTCCATTGACACATTGAGGGGTGTAAAACCTTCAATATTCTGGTAAACATGTGGTCGTTCGTAACGATCATTTGTTAGAGTACCGCTTTCGGTCATGATGCCCTCAACCACATCTTTACTGATCCCGGGATCTAGTGTAGTTGAGGCAATAGTGATCTTTGGAGGGCTGATTGTTCTTTGCCTTCCGCGATTTACTCTACTTTTTAATCTTTTTGAGGGATGGTAGGGAGACTTCAGCATACCCTTTTGGGATCCCTAGAGGTCTTACCCAACTGACAATTACACAGATATTTATGCTCCTTAATATGCCAAAAACTTGACCCAAATTATATTTAACGGCTAGCGAGAACAAAATGTAATATGATTAAATAAAAATTTTTCTCACTAGGGGGTACTACGCAATTATACGTATCGTTTCAAGCAATATAGAGTTTTCTTTAAAAACCCCAGTATCGATCCCACCAGGAAGCCGACAACAGGTAAACAATAAAATGAAATAAGAGAATTTTGACTTTAAGAAAATTTTACTTAAGAATATAGCAATTATCTAAGGATGAAATTTAAGTTTGATAAATTCTACAAAATTCAAATAAAAGTAAATGTAATGACTTAAACAATATATATAAAGAGACTTTCTCCTTGCCAATAATTCATAATCAGTGAAGAATTTCAAAATTTGTTTTGAAACTTAAATGTGGTATTGTGAAAAACAGGAGCATACCTATTTCCTTTCTTTCGAATTATGCAAAGAATATTGACTAATCTGAAGTTGGCGTCTGCATGTATATTAGTGTTGGGTAGGTTCTAATCTCTCACTTCTAGATTATCTACTTTTCCCTCTCTACAGGACCTACCAGTGACCCTTAGTTCCAATCTCTAGACCAAATTGATAAAAGAATCGAGTTTGTCACTCTAGAAACATCAATTCTACGACCAACAAAGATTATTTCCCTATTTTTTTTCACCCCCTTTAGACGACGGCGACTGCTCTTTCCAAGGTAGAATGTGATACTTAAAGTCAAGAAATCTTAGCCCTTTTGGGTCTATAAGTTCCTCAACAGGTTTTAACAATACAAGTGGTCAATTTGTAAAGTAAATAAAAGACCGGTACAAAAATAGCCCAAATTTTAGGAATAAAATAAGTTCTAAACAAAAATAAAAAAATCACTTACTTAATTACTTCATATTGCAAGGAGAAAGAAAAGAACACTACTCACGAAGCATGTGGATAACAAAACAAAACATATTTATAAAACTCCAATTCAAAGTACACAACTTAAGGACAAAGATACAAATAATTATCTAGAATATTCCCCCAAGCACTCCTTTGAAGTTCTCTAACTTTTCTTACTCCAACAACACTTACAAGGAATAACAAAGACTCACAAAGAAAACTTCTCACACACTTAACACACTTATACCTATGAGACTCTCTAAATCTGATCCTCTAACCCTTTGGAATTAATCCATATTTATAGAGCTTCAAAAATGACCAAGGATTGTTTCAGACATCTCTTCAAAATTCGGTCTCAATCAATGAATCTTCTAGAAAGTAACCGTGACGCCTAGGCGCCCAACTGTCGCGCCTAGGTGCCAACCAATTCTGTATATGGCGCCTAGGCGCCAGTTCGGCTATTTTGGCAATTTTCTTTAATTTAGCCCATTTTGCTCCTTTTTTATGTATTTTTGCTCCTTTTACTTTTAAACTATTTTTCTTGGACATGCAACCAAAAACTTAAAAATAACATTCATTAAAGCATAATATCCTAAAAAATTGAGCATAAAATGTGCATAAAAAATAAATAATTTTAAGGTGGACCGATTCCCCAAACTTAAACATCCATTATCCTTAAACTTTCTTACTATATGTAAAAGGTATAACTTATGGAAGTTAGTTTTACCTGAAGATTTCTATAGCTTATGATTTATAAATGTAATAGTGAGTTTTTAGAAAAAAATTTAATAACATAGGTTAAAACTAGAATGTAAAAATATTTCGGAGTCAAGTTTAAGAATTCTGATTCCATATTTATTTCAAGAATAATTGTAATTCTTCATATTAAAGAGACTTAGAAAAATTACATGAAAAAGAATATCATGGGAACTTTACTAGTAATGATACTAATCCTTCATAAATATGCTTAGAAATGTAATTAAGTCTCTTTCTTTGAGATGATTTAAGTGAAACCAATTTTTTATTAGGCATCTCCTCAAGCTTCGCCTTAAATTTATTTTTCTTTTTTGCTTTTCTCTTTTTTTTTTCTTTTTCTTTCAAAATCATTTTCAATCTCATCTTTTTTTCATGTCACGTGAGAATTACTATATCTGAATAACCTGTAATGATTTTTAACTCTAGCATCCTCTTTTTAAAGTTAAAATTTTTTCACATTTCCTTACTTGAAAAATGTGTTTTAGACTTGAAAAGAGTTTTCATAAAGTCTCAATTCATTCATTTCAAATATAAATCCAAGATCTTTAATATTTCCAAAAATACAAATTTCTTTATTTTAAATAGGAAAAACAAAATTTTATACTCTTATTCTAAATATCTCAAATCCAAAATTAATCTTATTATTAACAAAAAATTTACTTAAGATTACTAAATTATTTATAGAATAAAAAATATAGTTATCCCAAGTTATCTTATCATACCATATGTTTATTAAAATAATTTTTGAAAATATATTTTACTTAGGACAAATAAGGTTTAGTTTTTAAAATTTTATCCTCTCCCCAAAACTTAAATTTCAAATTAGTTTTGACAGTTAAATTTATAATAAGCATGAAGAAAGAGAAAATTTTAAATTTTTAAGCAGGAGAGCAGCATAGGTACAATAAAAAAAATGTGTTGAGTAGTAGACAATTTAAATTAAAAACATATATAACATGAAAATTTGGAATGTAAAAGAACTACTATAACACGTATCTAGTTCTTAGGAAAAGAGTATCAAAAGTAGCAATGAAAATAAAAATATAGAGCAACAAAACATACATAAACACTCCAACATAAGATAGATCTAGAAACCAAAACTACTACAGTATAGGGAACAAATTTAATCCTCTTCCTCCTCATCATCATTAGAATCAAAGGGAATATCTTCATCCATAGATCTGCGACTCTCAAATGGTGTAAATCTTGAACATGTACAAAATTCAACTGTATGGTCTTCCTTCATGAATTTTACCATTGCCTCATCATAATCAACATCGTAGTCACTCTTCCTTCTAACAAAATCTGACATATGATCAAACTTGTTTTCCATTTTTTCCATACGACACTTTATTAAGAACATATCATTATGGAGTTCCAAATATCTTTCACTCAATACATCCCAGTATCTAGATGGAGGCTCAGTAGCAATAGAAGTAGAAGGTCTAGAAGTAGAAGGCCTAGAGGTAGAAGTTGAATGTGCACCTTGAACTCTATCTTTATGTTATCCATATATATCAACTTTAACCTTTCCAATTGGCTTAAGTGGCTTCAACTGCTCTTCCCAATGTTCAAAATTAACTCCAGAGTCTTTACAAATAGTAAATATCAAAGATGGAAATCCAAGACTTGAAGTCGTACTAGCTCTAGCAAAAGTATTAATAGCATCATAAATAAGAGCACCCACATCTAGGTTTTCTTTCTTGAATGCAGTAATTTAAAATAAATCTTTCTCTAGTCACTTCACTTAAATGATTCGAAGGAAGGAGGCGAGCAGAAATAAAATAATGTCATGCCCTTGAAGTGTCATTGAGCTTGGAAGAAGAAAAATTTACCTTTCGATCATTTCAAATCTTCAGGGCTCCACGGCCATCAGTCAAATATGCCACGATCTGATCTAACTCTTCCTCATATGGAATAAACCCTGAATAGAAACAATTATTCTCAAGTGGTAGACCGTATATCACATTCATCCTTTCAGTAGTAAACTCTACTCTTCCTCGAACATACACTTCGTCATCACTGCTTCAGGTAAATTTGCATAAAATTCTCAAACCACAACGATGATGACAACAGCAGTAAAGTAACAAAAATTTTCCCGTTGACATGCCATAATAATATTCTCTATAGCTCCACTAGGTCGATGAAAACTTTGCTCTTCAAGATATTTTCTCAAAGAAGCAAATTCGTTGTAACTAGGGCTGTAAACATGTCGAGCCTGAGCGAGCTCAGGGTCAGCTCATGTTCGGCCCGTTCGATACTGGCTCATGTTTGAAATCGGCTCGTGTTCTAAATGGCTCGNAGAAGCAAATTCGTTGTAACTAGGGCTGTAAACATGTCGAGCCTGAGCGAGCTCAGGGTCAGCTCATGTTCGACCCGTTCGATACTGGCTCGTGTTTGAAATCGGCTCGTGTTCGAAATGGCTCTTGAAGGGTGTGTTCGTGTTCGACTTGAATAATATTTTCCGGCTCGAAAATGGAGGAATCGGGAGAGGAAGATGTCTCGGAAGAGGAAGAGGAAGAGGAAGAGAAAGAGGAAGAACAAACCCTAAGCTCTCGCCGTCGAAACCCTTTCACGATTTTGAGAGGAGAAAGAGCTGACTGGGAAGAGANAGAGGAAGATGTCTCGGAAGAGGAAGAGGAAGAGGAAGAGAAAGAGGAAGAACAAACCCTAAGCTCTCGCCGCCGAAACCCTTTCACGATTTTGAGAGGAGAAAGAGCTGACTGGGAAGAGGAGGAGAGCAACGATCACAAATGCCAAACCCTAAGCTCTAGCGGCCGAACGCCTTTCACGATTGAGAGGAAGGAGAAGAGTCGGAAGAGGAGAGACGGTCGAACTCGAGAATCGCTATCGTGGCTTAGAAGTAACGAGGTAGAGTTTTTTTTAATTTTATACTTATATATTATATTATATTAAATATATAACTTATATTATATAATTATATAAAATTTATATAATTAATATTTATTAATAGTTTGTTATATATTACAGTTTATAGAATTTAATTTTTTAAAATTTGATAATTTTTTTTTATTTAAAACAATTTTAATTAATTATAATTTATAATATTTAGTTTTATTANATATAATTAATATTTATTAATAGTTTGTTATATATTACAGTTTATAGAATTTAATTTTTTAAAATTTGATAAATTTTTTTTATTTAAAACAATTTTAATTAATTACAATTTATAATATTTAGTTTTATTAATATATATTATATGTGTGTTTATATTTATTTATTTCTTTCTTTTCAAGCCAATTCGAGCCGAACACGAGTGAACAAATGTTTGTTCGTGTTTGGCTCGTTTATATTTCGAGCTTACAAATTTGTTCATGTTCAGCTTGTTAAGCTTACCGAATGAGCCGAACACGAGCTGCTTAATGAGCCGAGCATGAGCTGTTCGCGAACAACGAGCCAAATTGACAATGCTAGTTGTAACGAATTTGCGCATTTACACTAATAAATTTGGCACCGTCTTAGGATTCTTTTCCTCTTCCTCTCTTTGTCTTAGGAGCCATCTAAAATAATTTTAAAGAAAAATTCCAACAAATTTCAAAATAAAAAAAAATAGGCTTCCTACAAGCCTCCTCAAGCTAACAAATCTTAGATGCATGGATTTTTCACCACTAAATCAAATAATTTTGCATATTTTTATNAAATTCCAACAAATTTCAAAATAAAAAAAAATAGGCTTCCTACAAGCCTCCTCAAGCTAACAAATCTTAGATCCATGGATTTTTCACCACTAAATCAAATATTTTTGCATATTTTTAGTCTACTCAATGTGCAAAATAGCAATGGTGAAATCGCAAAATAACTATGCCAAAATGTCAATATAACCTTGAGAAGATGAAATTCAGTGTTTTTAAGCCAAGAAACTTGAAGATTTGCGCTCTATGAAGCACCCTAGGCTGGTTTCGCAAAAAATAGGAAGAAGAAGGAGTTTGGGCGTAAACAATGGCATGGGTTCGTCTTAAATCGTGAAAATTTGAGTTTTGGCCAATTCAGGAGAATAGGCGCCTAGGCACGGTTTTGACTCCTAGGCGCCAAGCTGTGTTGGTGGTCTGGCGCTTAGGCGCAAGTTCTGGTGCCTAGGCGTCAGCCCAAAAATTTTCTTTCCTTGGGTTTTAAGTGTAACAGAGCAAGACTAAGCCTTTTAAACCAAAATTTCTCATTAATTTAACACCACATCTCGTGTTTATTATGTCCCAAACATCTTTTATTTTCCAATTTTCCATTCAAAATCAATTTCAACATTCTAACAAGTGGGCTTACACAAACATAACCTTCATTGATAACTTTCAAATAACAGTACAATATCACACACAAACACAATTTTAAGTAAATCAACACAAGCAAACTAGCACACCAAAGTAGCACGCATAACGCATCCTTTACTAAAGCAAGCAAGCACGAAGCACAAACACACAAATCTTATTCTAGCGATCAATCCCATTGATCTTATTCTCGTCACCCTTCTCACCTGTCAAATATCTGCAATCAAATGTGTAAAAGATAAGGGCGCGAGGAAATTCCATAGCCTCCTTTTCATCAATCAGTTTATTCTTGCTATACATGGCTACCTGAGCATCTTGATAACTAGCCAAGTGATCGGATTCAAGTTTCATCTACCACTCCAAGTGCTCGTACTGGTGATATATCTCATGCAACTTATTATGTAGATTGGAAAGCTCCTCTTCAATCTTCCCCAACTTGCTTGACACCTTCACCAAACTTAGCGCTAAGAATCCATTGAAATAAGTTTGGACATCATTATGCATAAACTTATTTCCAACTCCATTCTCTCTATTCTCTATAGAAGCAAGTAAGATCTCCAACCCTTTCTAAACTCTCTTCTCTGGTCAAATTTTTGAAGGAATGAAGAAAAGGGACGAGGGCTAGACATTTTTATAGAGAAGACATGAAGAAAATCTGCTTTGGAACAATTTTATCATGTCCAAAAGCTGTAGCACCTAGGCGTTGATTTATGGCGCCTAGGCGCCATCATCATAGGACTCTGGCGCATAGGCGCCAATTGTTTGCGCCTAGGCGTCAGCATCCAAGTGAACATTGATTCACCTATTATAAAAATTCTTCAATTTCCAATCATTATTAATACCTTAAATATTGTTAAAATAATTCTACAAAAGTAAAGGATAGTCACGATACTACACAATACAAACATAAATCAAATTATATCGATAATTATGGGTTGTCTCCCACAAAGCGTTTAGTTTAACGTCATCGGCCTGACATATCCAAATATTTTACTCGGATAGATCCAACATTAAAGTTTCTTTATAGTAGGGCTTGTATTCGCCAATGTATGGCTTCAACCTATGTCTATCTACTTTGGTCATATGTCCAGTTTTTGGATCTTTAATCTCTACAGCCTCATAAGAATAAACTTGTCACAATAAATGGCTTCATTCACCTGGGCTTAAGTTTTCCTGAAAATAAATTCAATCGTGTATTGTAGAATAAAACTGCTTGTAAAGGCTCAAAAATCTTTCTTAAAATCTTTTGATCAAGCCAAATTTTCATCTTTTTTTTATAAATTTGAGCATTTTTATAAGATTCATTCCTAATTT
>JXCR01145477.1:68471-81450 GCA_002079205.1 Phalaenopsis hybrid cultivar | reverse complement strand
AAATACATCAGGACCGTAGATCATGTGATTTACGGTCCGGATCGGAGTCCGCACGCAAGCTACGTGCGGACTCCGATCCGTATGGAATAATTTTTCGCTCTTGTGATCCTGATGTACTTTAACATATTGGGATCTTGTTGACCACCTTTTTAGTGAAGGTCAGTCAGCATTTTGCTCGTGTCACACGTGACTTAGACTGACATATCACATTTATCATGTCACACGTGAATCAAGCTTAAATTGGTTGGATTGTTGATAAAGTTGTTCAGACGAACGCAGATGGTGACACGGACCATGCAGTGGCGTTCAAAATGTTAATTTTACCCATAAAAGTCATCCATTTTCATATGGTTTCGTAAAGGAGCAGGTAACACATAAATCAACACATCTAAATTAAAAAATAAAAATGAAAAAAAAGGAAAAGAAAAAAAGGGTTTTAAACCCCTAAGCTTGCACTCCCGCCTCCCCCCTCCCCCCATAGGGCAGGAAAAAATATTACATCAGTACTACGCACGTAGAGTAACGTGCGCAGCCAATGAAATCACGCAACGATACCCCGTACGACACAAAAAAACGGCGTAGTAATACGAAGAATATTCCCCCCGTGTTATTCATGTGTTATTGTGTGTTATTCATGTGTTATTATGTCGTGGGAATATTCCTGGTGTTATAATAATACAATAACATATGAATAACACACAATAACACAAGAATAACACGGGAGAGAATATTCTCCCGTGTTACTGCGCCGTTTTTTTCTCTGTCGGGAATATTTCCCGTGTTATTTAAATGTTATTGTGTGTTATTCATGTGTTATTTTGTCCCGATAATATTCTTGATGTTATAATAACACAATAACATATCAATAACACATGAATAACACGCAATAACACATGAATAATGTGCAATAACACATGAATAACACATGAGGGAATATTCTCTGTGTTATTGCGCCGTCTTTTTTTTCTCTGCCGTGCGAGATGTCGTTGCGTGAATTGATTCGCTTACACACATTATTTTTTTTAAGTGATGTAATATTTTTTCATAGGGCAGACCCTCATTCTCCGATTCTTCTTCGCCCGCGAACTGCTCGCCGGCGGTGGATACTCACGCCAGGGATTCGTCGCGCCTCTCAACTCTTCGCCCGCGAACTGCTCGCCGGCGGTGGATACTCACGCCAGGAAGCCCAGCTTCCTGCCTCCTTCCTCTCGAGCTCTTCGACCCCTTCCCCTGCTTCTTCCTTCGGCGCCGAACGAACCCCCCTCTCACAGCTGAAACCCCGAACCCTTCTTCCCCATTCGAAGCCCTAGCCCCCTTTTCCGTGAAATCCACGGATCGCACCTTCTCGCCGGACAAAGCAGCCCGCCGAATTTATCTAGCGCGGAACAAGCGCGTCCGAAAGCCTCCTGCCGCGAGCTTCCTCCACCTCGGCGGCACAGCTTCTTGGTCCAAGAGCTTCCTGCCGCGAGCGTCGTCACCGTCAGCGGACACTGACGGCAGCGCAGCGTGAAAAAGCTTGGACGTCTTCTTTCTCTGGGAGGAGAGCTTTTTCCCGGACTTCATCAGACGTCCAGAACCTTCGTGGTATTGCGATTCTCTTCCCTGACATTTTCGTTTTTAGCTAGCCGTAGGTTTCAGCTTTGCTTTGCTAGGCGTGAAGCTTCCATCGTCCGCACGNTCACCGTCAGCGGACACTGACGGCAGCGCAGCGTGAAAAAGCTTGGACGTCTTCTTTCTCTGGGAGGAAAGCTTTTTCCCGGACTTCATCAGACGTCCAGAACCTTCGTGGTATTGCGATTTNGAAGTATACGACGATCGACAAGCTGGCGACTCCTTCTAAAATAAAAGAGAGAAAAACGAACGAAAACAGTGAGTGCATCGATTTTACAAAGGAAGGACACCCATTTCACTAAGGTGTCGCATGCATGCCAACAATGTGTGAATCAGTGCTTATTTTAATAATTATAATTATTATTATTATCATATATGAACAAATCCTAGTTAAACCTTACGCACACATTTCCCTACCCCACAGTCGAAACCTCGCAAAGCTCTAGCTCCTTCATCGCGCTGTCCTCTTGAAGCCCTCCCTCGCGCTCGAGACCCATAGGCCGGCGCTACTCATCGGCGACCTCCTCAGTCGTCGAAGCCTCTTCCGCACCAGTGCCTCCTACTCGAGCATTTCTCGCGCAACCATCAGGTCGCTCTTCCCCTTAGCTAGTCGCACGTGTGGCCTCCCTTTCTCACTAGCGACGTGTCGCTGACCTCATTCCACGCTGGTGTCGAGCTCTCATCGAACCTAGCTCCCTTTCATGTTCAGTCACAGTGTTCTCTCTTCCCTACTTTCTTTGCAACCAAAACCCTCTCTTTGGCTTCCTCTCCCGTTAGCATAGTCTTTTCCAACGCGCAGACCACCCGCCAGCACTCCACAACCTACCTTCGCTTCCTTCGCACGCATAATGAATGGCATAGCTTAAACCTCTCCCTCTTGAATTCTTTTTGTGTGTCACCAAAAAGCTACTCCTCCACCTCGTAGTTTCTCACTTCCCAGTAATTAAAAACTTTGTCGAAGTATTTAACCATCGATGGGCAACAGAGGTACTAAAGTTTGAAGAGGCGTGGACATCTTCTCTCTTTGCAAGAAGAGCTTATTCCTGGGCTATTTTCGTTCATTTTTTTCTTTTTTATTTTAAAAGGAGTTGTCAGTTTATCAATCGTCGTATACTTCCCTTATTCGAATAAATCTCCCTCCCAAATCAAATCAGTGATTCGAAGAGGAGAGGAACCAAATAAGAAGTGACATACGACAAAGAGACAAACAAGAGAAAAATTAAAACGTGGAAAGTATACGTGCGATAAACCTCGCAAGGATAGACCAAGTATGTCCGCCCAAACAAGATCAGGTGGAGGCACCTTAAACCAATATCCGTGAAAGAAGTATCTACGTAGACTACCCATAACCAGAAAGTCAGGTGTATATACATGTTCTGGGGTCAAGAGCACTCCCAAAAGAACGTATACCTACAAGTTAATTACATATCGGGGGAAACCCAAGAATACTCTCGATAAAAGGAGTTTCGTTTAATATTATCATAAACCTAGGGTATAGGTAATCAAAGGAAGGTTATTCCATGTGGTAACAGTCCTGATGCTTCAAAGCTCACGCTAGGCAATCGGACAGAGAGTGAGTCTCTCACATCCCAAATGGATAGCGGCTAATCAACAAACGAGGATCACGGAATAACCTAAATCATCTTAACGGGGATATCCCAACATGTCAAAGCATGTTCGGGTCATAAGGGCGAGGACAAATTGTCATATCCAAATGAGTGATAACTCATCAGTATCGGGTCGTCAAGGTGATATCAACGAAGTCAAGGAGCGATAAGGCTTAAAGGGGCTCAACAAAAAGGAAGGTAGAGGTAACTGGGTCGGGGTACCACGGGCCCGTCATCCACAGCTACTAGGACACTAAGTCTACCTGGTCGTGAAGGTAGTCGACCCAACAAGTTCTGAAATCCCCGGTTAGCAATCTGTGAATTGTGTCATCCACGGGAATCTCGGTAGCCCTAGGTCAAAGGAAGAAAACTCGATCCTATGATTAAAAGCTAGAGCTCCAAGAGGTGGAGGTTTAACTATAAAGCTGGAAACGCTCTAAACAAAAGAACAAGTATCCCGTCTGGGTCGGGGAGCCTTCTAACCCCCTAGGCGCACTAGATAACCACCTATATGAAGGTATGTTGGGCCAATCAGGTTAGAGAAGTACGGGGACTCCTCCTCGGGACATGCAAATATGAATATAGTTATCTAGAGCGATCCTAAGTATTGTGGAGACCCTATTAATATATGCAGGATAGTAAACATTATAATTTTTAAATCATGAATATTTTAATCCTAAATTTTAATTATCTTGAATATTTTAATTAAGATTTTAAGTAAAAAATTAGGATTTTAAGTCCTAAAGAGCCTATATTGCATTGGGAAATCCTAGATAAACCACAGAGAAAAAAGAAAAACAGATGCAGCCATGCAACATAATGCAAAAAAAGCAAAACAAGTCAAATCAAAATAATAAACAGGTCAGTGCTGCTTGGTCGGTAATATATCCCAAAAAAGAAAAAGGCAGTCGGACTCTGCATATACATGTCCGGTCCTATTTCTATACATCAATATAAAATGCATAAGTAAGATACGATGCACGAGCATCTGCTCCTAATCCCATTCACGAGCTTCCCGCGTCAAATGTCTCGGAACCCGTGCCCGTATCTTATTTATGCTACAGGACTCTCCTGGACTCTAAAAGTATATAGAGAAAAGAAAAAACTCAATCATGCATGAAAACAAGTGTCAGCGGGAAAGCTCACATGCAAATAATGTATCATTGGCTATGCCTTAAAAATGGGAGAGTTATATAGCACCTGTAAGCAAAATGGTTAGAAATCATCACATGCCCTATTCATAGCGGTACCTGTGTGTGTACATATAAATAGGCATGACTCCCTGCAGAAAAACGTCATAACACACTACCATACATATGCAACATGCAGTCACACCACAAGCAAATGAAAAAGAGAGATGTTTGGCTAGGGCAACCAATCCATCAAAGAATAATAGCCAGACATAAAAAAAACTACCTAGCACCCTAAATCATAGTCTAGCACACCATCTAACAAAAAGTTCGTCAACCTAATATCTAAGTGTGAGGTAAGTCTTGGTATAGTATGACTTTGATGGGGTCTCCATACCGGCCCCATCCTAAAGATCCAAATGATCTAAAGGGTGTCACGAAGAGCGGTGACACAAGTTAGATCTATTAGATCTTTAGCACAGTCATACTCATGTCAATTTCGATGACTTAACTCGCATTGCTCACCGGGATCGACCCGGCAAGCAATGCTTGTTAAGGAATCGTGAACGACACGGGGTCACTCTCCTAACAAGCCTAGCTCGCTATCAATGCAAACATGCAAATGCAAATGCAAGTAAATCAAAACTTATAAGTATTGATAAAGAGTATGTCATGAAGGAGGTGAATCATATGAATGGGTATGCCATAGCGGCAGGGGTCCGAAAAAAGGGTATGTCGGTAAGGTAGTGACCCGAAGGAATGGGCATGTCATGGTGGCAGGAGCCCGAAAAAAGAGTATATCGGTAAGGCAATGACCTGAAGGTGGGCATGTCGTGACGGCAGCGACTCAAAAAGAGGGTATGCCGGTAAGACAGTTACCCAAACAAATGAGAATATCGTGGCAGCAACGACCCGGAAAGAGGGTATGTCTGTAAGACAGTGACCTAAAGAAATGCAACACAAGTAGATGATATTGATTATGCAGACAAACATGTACATGCACATACACAACATGCAAATGAACAAGTGGTCAGTTGATTGGGATGGAACATCAGATCAAACCAAAGTGTTGTGCCAACCGGGTCGGGGTAACCAACTGAAGCACAAGTGATGTGACCGGTTCGGGATAACCGACCGAGGAACCAGTGGTGCCGACCGGTCCAGGACAATAGATCGAGGCATAAGTGGTGCCGGTGCAAGTGCAACTTGTAAATACAATGTGCAAGGTGCAAGTGCAAGTGCGATATATGACATACAATATGTAAATGCAAACAATGAAATGCAAGTGACCACATATGATAGCGAGCAACGCTCATACTAACGACTTCACTTGGGAAACCTAGGGTTAACGCGCTTGGATTTGCGGCATCGCCTCCTCCAACTTTGGTGAGGAAATGTGGGGAGTTTTCTCCCCGGATCTCGGAGGGGGAAACTCTCCACGACGTCACAAAATGTGCTAGCTACAAAGCTTTTCCTATTTTATGAACTCCTCCAGACTTTTCAAAGCGAGACAGCTACAAAGCTTCTCTCGCTTTGCCAAGTCCGACCTCCCAACTTCTTCAAGTAAAGCTGGGGAACCCAAAGCAAGGGGAGTGAGGGACTCTGACCCATGCACAGGAAGTCCTAAACTAAATGCTAAGGCTCACAACAAATGGAAGACACTCGACTCTACGGAGGATGTTTGGTTATGCACAGGAAGTCCTAAACTAAAGGCTAACTCTAGGAAAAACAACGATCTATCACGTAGTCATGTAGTAGCGCCGACGCACTCACCCCGTGTGGGAGATCGAACCCACACGCCTAGACACCACTAATCCTAAAGCTGACTAGAAGTTTAGGGGATCTCACCACCATGACGGTTGCAGACACATTCTCTTTGCTTGAAGGAGAGCCCACGCATCGAGTCATCTGTGTCTTATCCATGCTCCAATGTACCTCGCGTAACGTGCATAAGATAACAAAAAGACCCAAGGAGGACAAAGAAAGGAATCAATGAGGTATGCAAAGTACCAAAAATAAACATTGCATCATATGAAAATACGACCAACACGTACGTACCTTCACGGGAGGAGTTTCCCAGATCGAGGCTTGCTTAAATTTATCTCACAATGAATCACAAAGATTTTTGTATGAGGATTCAATGCTACGAACTCATCTGCATTGTCCCCCAACAATAGAGGAAACACAAGTCATTAACACATTTTCTCAAGTGCACTCAAATATCATAAAATTCACACTCGATATATAAACCCACATTTTTTTATGCATGTAAGTCACAAAGATCCATACTTGCTCAAACAAAGTGGGACAAACTCACAAAAAAAAATAATTTCAATTTAGATTGAACATCAATGCTTTGAAATCCCACCGAATTAAGGCATTATCATGAAAGCATATTGTATTTATGAATCAAAACTATCTCATATAATAAAGGATTTAGAACAAGATTTAACCTGGATCTACCTTTTTTTTTGTCTCCCAAGTTTTGGATATGAGCAGTTTAAACAGAGAAGAAAAAATGGGAGTTGTGTATCTCCATTTGCTGCGGGGAGCACTGCTCAAGGGAGTTCACAGAAGGCTGAGAGGGACGATGTTGGCATGTGTCCGGTCAAGAGAAGGAAGAGCCAAAAATGATGTCGGCTTGGGAAGGAGGCTGGGGTCGGTGAGAACTCAATGCCAACGCTCAAGAAGACTGGCAAAGCATCGCCGACAAGAAAGGATGGTCGCGCGTGCGATTGGCCGAGAGGGGAAGAACGACCAAAAACCTTGCGCACCCCTCGGGTAGGAGGCTCGACATTGAGAGGACGTTTGTGGCGGATTTCACCGGCGAGGAGAAGGTCAGCAACAAGCTTCCGACGCGAAGGGAAGGCCGAAGCGGATTGCGGCGCTAGGGTTCGCGAACAG
The DNA here is from genome assembly GCA_002079205.1 of Phalaenopsis hybrid cultivar. NCBI lineage: Eukaryota > Viridiplantae > Streptophyta > Magnoliopsida > Asparagales > Orchidaceae > Phalaenopsis > Phalaenopsis hybrid cultivar. The sequence goes on along the minus strand of JXCR01145477.1, from coordinate 74,198 downwards.
GAGTCGACTATGAGAGTTTCACATGAGAACCTGAGAGAGAGAGAGAGTTTATAACGTAAGAATAATAATAATAATTATTATTATTCAATTAAACATCTCCCGTACATTTTTTAGCACGTACATGACCTCATGATAAAATGAACGTCCCCCTAGGTAAAATTGACATTTCAGATGCACTAGTGTGGTTTATTTTGTCGTTCGGGGTCATTTGGATGACTTCACTGACATTGGGCCAATTTGAGTAAATTTCGCGCGTGATGCGATGAATTGCATTTGGTGGTTCGATCGAAATCATCTAATGTGAAAAATGTTGATTGACTTTCGCCTAAGCGTACACCGAAGCCTAGCTGATGACCCTGGCAATGTGCCCTTCAACACGCGTTGAAAGGTCTGAAATGAATATCTTGCACAACAGGAGTAACTCATTTTCATAAAGTACGATTCTGATGCGCTCGATTGGACATCCAACAAATGTGACATCAAAATTTGATGCCAACATGGACTTCGCAGGATGACGAGCAACCAACACAACAATATAACCTCCTTGGACCCTCTCTCTTTTTATCCTTAACTAGCCCTAGGGTTTTGGGTCAATAGGCGGGTGGGTTCGATCACCCACATACAGTGCTTGTGTCGGCTCACATTAGTCGGTACGACCACACACCTATGTGATCAATTGTTGTTTTCCCTAGAGGAGGCCCTAGAGTAAGGATATCCGTGTGTAGCCAAACACCCTCGTAGAACCCTATAACAAAGTCCTAGTAGTTTGGAGTCCATTTCTTCCCTTGCTTTGTCTTCCCCAATTTTCCTTGGAGAAATTGGGAGGTTTAATTTTGCAAAACAAGAAAAGCTTTGTAGCCAGCTTACTTTGGGAAACCCTGAGGAGTCGTAAAATGGGAAAAGTATTGTAGCTAGCTCATTTCGCGACATCGTGGAGAGTTTTCTCCTTGGACACCAGGAGAGAAACACCCTATATGCCTCACCAATGCAGAAGGTGGTGGTGTCACAAACCCAGGAGTTAACCCTCGATTCTTATGTGAGGGCACTAACACAGTTCACTATTAAGCGTGTTGGTTTGCCTCATATTACAATGCATCTTGCTTGAAGCAAGCTGCCCTTCACTTTGCCTCAACTGGCGCCTTGGCTTGGTCAACATCTTACTTTGCCTTGACCCGTTGTCCTGGTCTGGTCGACATCTCAATTTATTTTGGTCGGCAGCCCCGACTCAGCCTGGCCCCGTCGACATCTCACTTTGCTTAGACTAACTGTCCCGACCCAACCCGGTCGGCATCTTACTTTACCTTGATCGACCACCCCGGTCTGGTAAGCATCTTACTTTGCCTAAACTGACCGACCCGACCCGGTAAGCAACTCACTTTGCCTCAACCGGCAGCTTCGGCCCGATTGGCAGCAACACCTGACTTTGATTCCACTGGTCGCCTTGACCCGTCGACATCTCACTTTGCCTCGGTCGGCTGCTCCGAATCGATCGACATCTTGCTTTGCCTCAACTGGCAGCTGCAACCTGATTGAAACTTCACTTTGCCTTAACCAACTGCCCCAACCCAGTTGGCATCTCACTTTTCCTCAATCGGTCGCCCTGACTCGATCTACACTTCACTTTGCCTCGATCAGCTGCCCAGCTCGGTCGACATCCTACTTTGCCTCGACTGACCACGACCCAGTTAATATGTCATTTTGCTTCGACCAACCGCCTTAGCTTGATCAACACTTTGCTTTGCCTTGAACGACCACCCCGGCCCGGTCGACCCTTCACTTTGCCTCGACCGACCGCCGAGCCCCCAATTGATATCTCTTTGGTCCAATCGGTTCTCTAGACATGATCGACCCACCTCTTGCGTGGTGCATGCTGTTTGCATGTGCATGTGTGTTCTTGCCTGCTTGTATGATGCATTGCATCTTCTATGTATTAGCTTGCGTGATTAATATCATTTGCTTCGGTTGTACCTCTTTGGGTCATTGCCTCAGCGACATACCTAATTGTCAGACCCCTGCCTCCATGACACGCCCATCTTTAGGTCCCTGCCTCCACGCACATGCTTTTCTTGGGCCCTTGTCTCCACGACACGCTCATTGTTGGGTCACTACCTCCACAGTACACCCTCCCTAGGCCCCACATGCTTGTTGTGCATGGTAGTATAGTTGAGTGTTCTTCTACAAGGTGTTGTGCCTATACACATACACACACACAGGTACAATAAAAGGTGGATCTTGTAATGATTTCTAATCCTTTGCTTGTAGATAGCTCCCTCAATTATAAGACAACTTATTTTACATTGTATGACTTTCCCCGCCAACACTTGTTTTTGTAGGTCTAGTCTTTTATCTTCTCTTTCATGTATATTTGATAAAGTTCTTATGCCGAGTTTATTTTAGAAATAAGGCATGAGCACGAGTTTTGAGGTGGATGACTCATCTATCCACGTGACGGGAGTCAGGAGCGGTAGCTCGTGTCCCGTACCTTAAATCCGAATTTTACATTCGTGTATACATTTAGGACCTGACATGCATATGTAAAATCCAACCACTTTTCCTGCTTTCCTGGAATATGTTGCCAAACTAGCGGCATATGGAATTTTTTTATATATTTTTTGGAGTGCTTTCTTTTTGTGTGTCTTGCATGCATGGATTGTTTTTTTATTGTTTATTTCTGTGCATCCGAGATTCTACAAAAAAAATTATAATCTAGGCTTACTAAGGACCATAAAATTATAAATTTTATACTAAAAATCCTAATAAAAGATTAAGATAATTAAATTTTTATGATTAAAATATTCAGGACTTTCAAAACCTGTCTTTTATTTTTTTCATGTCATTCAAATTTGTTTTAAAATGGGTTGCATGCAGAACTATCTCCCCAATCATATTTAATAGGGCCTCCACAATAACTAAGGACTGCTCTAGATAACATCATCATATTTACATGTCCTGAGGAGGAGCCTCTGTGCTTCTTCAACCTGACTAGTATAGTATACCTTTTTAATATTGGAGGTTGTATAGTGCGCCCAGGTTGTTAGAAGACTCTCTGACTTATACAGGGTGTAAGATTTTTTGTCGAAGTGTTTCCAGCTTTGTAGCTAAACCTCAATTTCTCTCTCTTTCCAGAGGCGTCATCGCCACTTTGGTAGGTGTAAGACTCACCTGTTAGAGCTCTAGCTGATAGTCATAGAATAGAGCTTACTTCGTTTGATCTTAGGGCTACCTGGATCCCCCGTGAACGACACAATTTACGAATTGCTGATCGTGAATCTCAGTACATGTTGGGTTGACTGCCTTCACGACTAGATAAACTTGGGGTCTTAGTGGCTTAGAATGACGGGTATGGAGTACTCTGACTTGGTTACCTCTACTTGTTAGAGATTACTCCTCCCCTCCTTTGACTATCTCTATTGAGCTCTTTTGCTTCTTTTGTTTTTGTTTGTATCATCTCAACGACCTGATTGCTGATGAGTTGTCGCTCATTTGAGATACGAAGATTTGTCCTCCGCTCTTATGACCCTGATGTACTTTGACATATTGGGATCTTGTTGACCACCTTTTTAGTGAAGGTCAGTCAACATTTTGCTCCCGTCACACGTGAATTAGACTGACATATCACATTCGTTGTGTCACGCATGAATCAAACTTAAATTGGTTGGATCATTGATAAAGTTGTTCAGATGAACGCAGATAGTGACACGGATTAAGCAGCCGCGTTCAGAATGTTAATTTTACCATAAAAGACATCCATTTTCACATGGTTTTGTAAAGGAGGTTTCATGGAGTTGGTAACGCATAAATCAACATATCTAAATTAAAAAATAAAAAAGAAATAAAAAGAAAAGAAAAAAAGGGTTTTAAACCCCTAAGCTCGCGCTCCCGCCTCCCCCCATAGGGCCGACCCCTCATTCCCCGATTCTTTTCGCCTGAAAACCCTAGGGGCCGGNTGCTTCTTCCTTCGGCGCCGAACGAACCCCCCTCTCACAGCTGAAACCCCGAACCCTTCTTCCCCATTCGAAACCATAGCCCCCTTTTCCGTGAAATCCACGGATCGCACCTTCTCGCCAGCCAAAGCAGCCCGCCGAATTTATCTAGCGCGGAACAAGCGCGTCCGAAAGCCTCCTGCCGCGAGCTTCCTCCACCTCGGCGGCACAGCTTCTTGGTCCAAGAGCTCCCTGCCGCGAACGTCCTCACCGTCAGCGGACACTGACGGCAGCGCAGTNGCGCGGAACAAGCGCGTCCGAAAGCCTCCTGCCGCGAGCTTCCTCCACCTCGGCGGCACAGCTTCTTGGTCCGAGAGCTCCCTGCCGCGAACGTCCTCACCGTCAGCGGACACTGACGGCAGCGCAGCGTGAAAAAGCTTGGACGTCTTCTTTCTTTGGGAGGAGAGCTTTTTCCCGGACTTCATCAGACGTCCACAACCTTCGCGGTATTGGGATTCTCTTCCCTGACATTTTCGTTCTTAGCTAGCCGTAGGTTTCAGCTTTGCTTTGCTAGGCGTGAAGCTTCCATCGTCCACACGGGTGTAAGCATTCGTGACCCTATTCGTGACCAGCTTTTCTTTGAATTGCTACACTTGCACTTGAACTTCTGGTTATAAGTATTCTACATGAGCATTTTTTTGGGGATTTCGATCTAATATGCTTCGATTTTATTTTGTTTGGGCANAGCTTTGCTTTGCTAGGCGTGAAGCTTCCATCGTCCACACGGGTGTAAGCATTCGTGACCCTATTCGTGACCCGACACTTGCACTTGAACTTCTGGTTATAAGTATTCTACATGAGCATTTTTTTGGGGATATCGATCTAATATGCTTCGATTTTATTTTGTTTGGGCGGACATGTTTGACATATTTATATAAGGGTATTTAATGCACGCAGGCTCTTCATCTTTTATTTTTTCTATTGTCTGTGGTCATTTCTCTATTACTGTTCATGTGTCTACTAGTCATTTACGTGACCCATAAGAGAGACTTGATTTATTAAAAAAAAAAAAACGAACAAAAACGTCCTGGATTTATTGTCTTTTTTTGCTGTTTGATAGGATTTACGTTCAATCCTGCTCAAATCTTGCTACCAAAGAGCACCGAAATGCTCTCCGCATCCCTGTTTCCTCCCCTTAGTTTTTGACTTCATGAAAATGACGCGTCATTTATTGATTTACAGGTATTGCTTTTGAGCGATAAATCAATCCTTTTGGCTATTTGAGTTAAATTTAGCCAAAATACAAACGATGTCGCGGGATAAGAAGAGTAAGAAGCCATCATCTTCAGCCTCCCGATCTCCAGTGACTCCGCTCCGGCGATTAGCAACCGATGGCTCCGATGAGGGCTCTAATAGACGGGTCCTCTCCGATGCCGCTGTTCGATTCCCTTACCTTATATCAGAGTCAGCCATTTGCGGAGTGGTCTGTGGTACAGAAGCTCTCTTCTCCAACCATTCGAAGATTTACCTTTCTCAGTCCTTTTTGGCCTCGTACTCCCTCTGCTCCAACCATCTTGTCTCGGTGAGCTAAACCCTACAACTTTGTGCTGCTCGACATTGATTTATTTATGAACTTATTTATGTAGTTAGTTAAATGGTCACTCTTCTTTTTTCCTGTGATTGAAAATTTCTTCCACTAATTAAAAAGGTGGGCTTTTGTTGGAGTGTAGACAATGCTTGTTGATCTCATCAGACCAAAACAAATTGTGGTGGATAATGAATTAATCTATGGACATTAGTGATG
>JXCR01145477.1:51380-62615 GCA_002079205.1 Phalaenopsis hybrid cultivar | reverse complement strand
TTTTGTATTAAGAAAATAAATGGTAAAATAGAGAGAGCAAACAAATTATTTTTACATGATTTTTAGTGATCTTTGGAAGACATTATCATAAAAATTAATTTGATGGTATTAAGGGTAAAATCTTTGTGTTAAAGATATGTTAACTATTAAAGTTATATTCATTGGGCCATTTGTTGGTATTAGATGTACTTGTGGAGTTGCTTTAGACTTTTCAATTATGGTATGTTTACATTAAGGATCATGATTGAGTACATCTTATTTTCTATTAGTTGTAGAGATGCTTATGAAGATATATGTTCATTAAATGAATAATCTATCACACATAATTTGTAATTTTCTCAACAAAACGACAATGTATACATGTTAGATATTTTAGAACTAATTAGATCCCTTCAGACTCATTCGACACATACAGACCATCGAAAAATTTCATATGGAATGTGACAAGTTTGTAAAATTAAAGTTCAAATGTTAATACATGAAAATACAAAAGAGTTGTTACTTTTATATAACTCAAATATTTCCGATCACTTCAAAGAAGCGCAGTTACATATACAAAAGTAAATACACATTCACACATTAATATGGAGTATAATGAGACAAAAGAAAAAAAAAGAAAAAATAACATGTTAAAATTATAAGAAAAAAATGGCAATATTGACTTTAAAATGTAAAATCATATCACGACGAATGTTGCCCGGTTCTGATACCTCAGAACCCCGAGCAAACTTGTTTGACTAAAATATCGTAGAAACTGAAGCATTTAATACATACCAACCAATTCCTNGCAGTTACATATACAAAAGTAAATACACATTCACACATTAATATGGAGTATAATGAGACAAAAGAAAAAAAAGAAAAAAATAACATGTTAAAATTATAAGAATCAATAAAATGTAAAATCATATCACGACGAATGTTGCCCGGTTCTGATACCTCAGAACCCCGAGCAAACTTGTTTGACTGAAATATCGTAGAAACTGAAGCATTTAATACATACCAACCAATTCCCATATATTATATTAACATATCGAACAAAAATTTTACTTTTTACATTTATACCACACAAGCCTTTCATATCATATCAAAAATACCATCATTTTAATATTTAAAAGTAAATTTAATAATGTAAATTTGTAATTTTTTCCTCCTCTTAAGTGTTGATCGAATATTAGCTTTGAAAATATAACTCGTATCTGGAATATTAGTGTCAAAAACATTACAAAAAACGAGACACTTCATCCATTAAAAAATCCCATCCATTCTCCCTCATCATATGTAATCATTACTTGGACACTTACACTAATTTCATGGTNGAATGTGACAAGTTTGTAAAATTAAAGTTCAAATGTTAATACATGAAAATACAAAAGAGTTGTTACTTTTATTTAACTCAAATATTTCCGATCACTTCAAAGAAGTGCAGTTACGTATACAAAAGTAAATACACATTCACACATTAATATGGAGTATAATTAGACAAAAGAAAAAAAAGAAAAAATAACATGTTAAAATTATAAGAAAAAAATGACAATATTGACTTTAAAATGTAAAATCATATCACGACGAATATGAGACACTTCATCCATTAAAAAATCTCATCCATTCTCCCTCATCATATGTAATCATTACTTGGACACTTACACTAATTTCATGGCNGAAGCAAGCTATTTGGTAGATATTTTTTAGAGTTGATTAAAAGATATTTCTATTTTGGATTTGGGAGTCATCCTTTGAATTAAGTGAAAACTTATATTAGTGAAGAGAATATTTTGGTGGTTAATGTTAGTATATATTATTCAATATTATTAGAAGATATTATGTTGCATGTGTATCATCAATTTAATTTTTTTGAATATGTTATACAAAGTAATGAAAATATTGGTGTGCATATAGCTTCTAGAGTTGAGATTGAGCGATTAAAATGAAGTCTAAAATTTTGTATGACAAAGGATATCTTGGAGAATCAAGATAAGTTTTATAAAATTGTAATTATGTCGATGATATTGTGTGAATATGATATTTTTCAGTAAAAAAATTTGACATCTAAGTGGAGCTTTGATAGAATGTGTGATAAAATTATGAAGGATAAATTATTGAGTGGTTGTATATGAACTTCTGGAGTGACATGTATCGGCAGGGGCGAAACTGACCATTTTTATGAGTGAGGGCAAATTTATTATATTAAAAAAATACGTGTAAATAAAATGAATAACATGATTCAAAATAAAGTCTTGTATTCTATTATCAATGATAAATTAAAATATATTATAAAATTTTTAATCTATTTTGCATATTTTGATAATAACACATAACAACTTCATTGAGAATCAAATCAAACACTTTATTTTCATTGTACGGTGCGAGACAGTCATTAAAAGTCTGTTTGGGGTAGCTGCAACTTATCCTGATAATCTGCTGATGAGCAGCTGATCCGGATAAGCTGGTTGACTGTTTGGTTTGTGCGGTTGAAAAACAACTGATTATGGATAAATGACCATTCTGTTCCTGTTCTAGATAAGCTGTTTAGCTGTTTGATTTGTGCGTTTTGTAAACAACTTATTTACAGATTTTTTTAATGAAATGAACAATCTATTACGCAGAATTTATAATTTTCTCAACAAAACGACAATGTATACATTTTAGATATTTTTGAACCAAGTAACCCCCTTCAGATTTATTCAACACATACAGACCACTGAAAAATTTCATATGGAATGTGATAAGTTTGTAAAATTAAAGTTCAAATGTTAAGACATGAAAATACAAAATAGTTGTTACATTTATATAACTCAAATATTTTCGATCACATCAAAGAAGCAAAGTTACATATACAAAAGTAAAATACACATTCACGCATTAATATGGAGTCTAATGAGACAAAAAAATAAAAATAAAAAATAATATGTTAAAATTACAAGAAAAAAATGACAATATTGACTTTAAAATGTAAAATCATATCACGACGAATGTTGCCCGGTTCTGATACCTCAAAACCCCGAGCAAACCTGTTTGACTGGAATGTCGTAGAAACGGAAGCATTTACATATATACCAAGCAATTCCTATATATTATATTAACATATCGAACACAAATTTTACTTTTTACATTTATACCACACAAGCCTTTCATCTCATATAAAAAATACCATCATTTTAATATTTAAAAAGTAAATTTAATAATGAAAATTTGTAATTTTTTTCCCCTCTTAAGTGCTGATCGAAGATTAGCTTTGAAAATATAACTCATATCTGGAATATTAGTTTCAAAAATATTACAAAAAAGAGACACTTCATCCATTAAAAAATTCCATCCATTCTCCCTCATCATATATAATCGTTACTTGGACACTTACACTAATTTCATTGCATTCTCAATATCCTGATATTTTTTTTGTAGGGATTGTGATAATTTATTTGTAATACCTAAATATCAATCATAAAATACATTGTAAAGATAAAGTCAAAATATTCATTGCACTGATTAAAATTCCAACTTCAACTGACTGTTGATCATGTACTCATCCAATTTTACAATCTTAAGAACTTTAATTACAAATACATACATTTTGGTGATACTAATTAAAGTTCGAAAATGTGAGTTCAAACGGGTTTCACCGGCTCGTTGCAAAGAAGTTTCTTTATTTAAGCCACGATCACTAAGTAAATCTCCAGTCTTAAGATACAAAAGAATTTTTTCATTGAATAGTTTTGAGACTGTTGCTTCTCTTACAAGAATCTCCTACTGTATTGAGAATTCTTGAAATAAACTCAAAAAGTTGTTTGACTTGCCTATGATTTTTTGCTACTACTATCAAACATAATTAAAGTTGATAAGCAAAACATTGAACGTTGTATGCTTGAGGATTATCACGAAGAACAAATGCGTTTAAGCCATTAAACTAGCTCCGCATATTAGATGTTGCATCATACATTGGCCACGTACTCTATGCAAGCTTCATGAATGTTTTGCTAATATAGATTCAAGGGTTGCCTTGAGAGTAACTGTATTTATTGAGGAAACATGTTTGATAACAATAAATTTTTCAATAACGTTGTCTTTTTTTATCGGCATGTCTCACTGCAACAACTAGTTTTTCCTTCGTTGATATATCTCGAGACTCATCCATTATAATAGAAAAGTATGAATCAACTATATTTTTTATAATAAGGACAAGAGCTTCAAATGTTGCTGCTTGACAAAGTTGTTTCGAACCTTTGGTGAATTCATCTGTAACTTTGTACTAGCGTTATCAAATATAACTTTTCACTTCTTCATTATGATTAGTAAGGAAATGAAACAATTCTAAATGATTTCTTTGATTAATTGATTCAGATGATTCATCATGGCCACGAAATGATAATCCTTGTCGTAAAAAGAATCAAATACAATCAACTGTTGTAGTCAACATAATATGATATTCTTTTTTTTCTTTCATATTTACTTATCTACATAATAGGAACACTCTGTATTTGCAGTATCATTAAATCATCACATTTTTGTCTTGCTTTATTGTGAGCGCTATTATGTTCACCAACATGATATAAAAGTTTTTCTTTTTTCTTTCAATTTTTAATTCCTTTACCAACAAAAAAAATCTCCACCCCCTTGACTTGTAGTAACTTGTTCTTGAGGCCTTAATAGATAACAATAAAAGACAATATGCGGCANATGATAATCATTGTCGTAAAAAGAATCAAATACAATCAATTGCTGCAGTCAACATAATCTGATATTCTTTTTTTTTCTTTCATATTTACTTATCCACATAATAGGAACACTCTGTATTTATAGTTTCATTAAATCATCACATTTTTGTCTTGCTTTATTGTGAGCGCTATTATGTTCACCAACATGATATAAAAGTTTTTCTTTTTTCTTTCAATTTTTAATTCCTTTACCAACAAAAAAAATCTCCACCCCCTTGACTTGTAGTAAATTGTCCTTGAGGCCTTAATAGATAACAATAAAGACAATATGTTGTGTCTTTTTGCACATTATACTTTAACCAACTTGGATTGCTTCAAACAACTTTGAACTAAATCTTTGTGCAACATTACCCATCAATGTTTGCGGAAAATTTTGATTTTTTGGTTCATGTGGCCCCTTCAACATATACGCTCTTTGTATTGCATCCTTATCATTAACATCATAATTTCAAATCGAAGGATGATGGCCAGGGCTGCGGGAAGACTGTCAATGTCAATTTCTCTCGCTTTTTTCTTTTTAAATAAAGTTCCATTTATTAATGCTTAAAGAAAAAAAATATCATCAATATAAATAATTTAAAATTGATAATAAAATAATTTTAACATGAAATATATGTTCAAAAAATAAAACATTTAAAATCTAAGAGTTCAATATCTTATAACAAGTAAATGTAAATGGAGGCAATAAATTTTTAAAAAAAATGCACTATGAACAACTTTTAAAAAACAAGACACACTGTCGACCATTTTTAATAAAAAATGCACATTGTTGGTTTTTTTAAAATAAAAGAAAATAGGAACATGAAGACCTGTATGCGGCTATAAAAATAAAGACTTCGAGCAGTAAATCAATAGTGATGGCCACAAAATGCTGAATGTACTACTGAAGCAGAAGACACAATAATTAATTTGAAAAATATATGGCCAATAATGCTTTATCCACTTTAGTTTGAAAAATTCATTGATGTCTAAAATTTATTGGAATGCCAGTTTGCAAAATATGTAATAAGCCAATAACCATATAACTATTAATAAGCTCAAAACAATTCTTAAAAGTTTATTAGTAAGAGTCAAAGGTTAACTAATTTATAAATATACCTCAAGGTTTAATTTTGGAAGGCAAACTATAAGACGGACGTAGAGTGTTCTCCCTGAAAAATTCTTGAGTCAATTATGCGCATGTTTCAGGCATCGGTTGAACTTCATTGTTCCCATATAACAAATATTTCAACTCCCAAAATAATTTACAAAGCTCAACTATTTGTAGAGATAAGGATATTATGAATAATAATAATAAAGTTAAAGTTTAAGAATGATATCAAATACGTAGAAATTGCCACCAAATTGGACTGTATGTATGTAATAAATCTTCCAAGTATGCATGTTAATTTGGCTGGTGATAAGCATGTTTCTTAAACTTGATTTTTTTCACAAAAATTCAACAATTTTACAAAAGACTGCAACCATCCCAAATGCATCATTGAGGTGCAATAAAGATCTAACAACTCGCAGGTTATTGCAGCGCCAATGAAACATATTATTACAACAACAACAAGTCTTTATCCCACTAAGTGGGATGGGCTACATGAATCCTTTTTCTCTATTGCTTCCTATCGAGAGTCATATTTTCATTTAATTCTACTAACAGAACGTAGTACTTTAAATGTGCATATTTTCAAGTAATGGCCATGGTATGTTAGAGCATGTGGGAACCAAAATGCTAACATTAGGGATAGCAACCTTTCAATTACCTAGTAAAAAGTAGATATCCATTAAATAGTTTCATTGAGAATGAAGGAAAGTAAATTACTAAAATTTTAAAACATAAACATTAACAGAAAAAAAATAAAGCCAAAAGGGCCTTGTTCCCAAAACGTATAAGGAATTTTTGGAAATCTTCATCTCAGTCTTACAAAAGCTATTAATTGTAAAAAATCTCCATTTAGTCGCTCTAAATAAGACACCACCTTAGATGACAAAAGCTTTCTTCAAGAGTAAAGTATCAAAATAGTCCTGACTGTTTACATTAAGTCATTTTAGTACCAGATCAAGATAATAATCACTATTTTCGTTCTTTAGAAATGGCATAAGTCTAAGAAGCCATGGCTTGACATCTGTGAATTTAAAAAAGTACATGGCTATGTTGAAGGTAGAGCTTCAACACTCAAACAAACATAAAAAAAATTCAAGCAATGTAACTATCTCTAACCTTGAATTTACCTTATCATATTGGATGTCAAAATCATCAACATCATTCACCTAATCCCAACTATCTGGGATCAATCATAAACTTGAATTTAATATTCTACATCAATCAGATTTGGTCAATAATATTGCCAAGATAAGACAATTTCTTTTTAAAATAGGAGGATAACAAATGGTTCCAATTTTTTTTTTAAATCTCAATCAAACCATATCAAGGGATCTTATGTCAAAGTATACTATAAACCAAATGATTGAGAAAAGTGATTGCTTTTTGTCACCATAAAAAGCAAACTAAATCATCCAAGTTTTGAAGGAAACCAAAATTCTCCAATTTTTACATGTTTTAGACTTTTAGTGAATGTGGAGTTGGTCGTAGGTCTTCACCAGGAAAGAAGAGAAGTGGCGTGCTCGTATCGACGAGACAACGAGGGAAGAAATGTTCGAGTTGCGATGGCGAACAGCTTTGAATCCAATCCTTGGGAAGGGCCGAAGAGGCGACCGACTACAAACTCGCCGTCGACTTGAAGCGATGGAGAGGAAGTTTGGACATGCGCAATGAAGGGTAAAAAATATAGAAAAGTGGATAAAATTGGTGCTAGAAATGGGAAAGACAAGGATATACTTAAGGATACATGAAAATAAAATGTTTAAGTAATTAGCAAAGAATAGATTTAGATGCTAATGCAACATTAAGTTGGACCAAATAAAAAATGAGAACTCATAAAGCTTCATGATTCTCTCACATTTATGTTGTTATTTTTTGATATTTCTAGGCAAACCCATATGTATATTGGTTAATTCACTTTTTTTACCTCAATTTCTCATTGAAATCTAACTACATTCTACACATAAGAAACGTTTAAATTCTGATTTTCCTTGTTTTCGCATTATTTATTTTTACGATGTGCACAGCTCCTTGATCTTTTTACTTAGCAGTCTAGACGTTGATCATTTCACTGCCTGACTAAACTTTCTAATAACATTTTAGAGCAATGTTTTTTTTTTTAATGAGTAGTTTGTAATTCCTACATATGTAGAGGTTTCTATAGAATATCATTGAGGATTTATTCTTTGGACTCCATAAATATTTCTATTTAATTCATATATATTTATGGATGAAAGCTATTATTCCTGTACAAAACTACAGTTTTTGGATCTCAACATTTACTCACAATTTATTTTTAATCATCCGCTTGATGCTGTCACTATTTGACATAAGTTTGGAGATTCACTTCTGTATTTTCCTTAAAGGTCTTTATTGATGAGCTTGATGCCATTGCTCCATCACGGGCGGGTGGAGGTGAAGAGTTATCCCTTAGAATGGTTGCAACTCTGCTTAAATTGATGGATGATATTAAAAAATCTGGTGGCATTCTTGTAATTGCTGCCACAAATCGACCAGACAGTATTGATTCTGCCCTGAGACGGCCTGGTCGGTTCGATCGAGAAATTGAGATAGGTATGAACTGATGATCCTCATCCCTTAAATTGTTATTAGTATTCCTCTTAGGTTTCTTAAGCTCACATTTTTTTGTAAAGCTGATTTTTTGTGAGTTGTTAGAAATGGAAAATATTTTTTTTATACCAGGCTTAATCAAAAGCTTGATTTGTTTGAAATAGAACATTGTTTTTAGCTCTATGATTAGCATAAGGGCCATTTACATACATACCTTTCAATTCTATGTATTTGCTTATCAATCATCTAAACTTCTCTTTTTTACATTTATACCACCCAATTCTTTCATATCACATTAAAAATACCACTTATTTAACTTTTAAAAAGATAAATACCCTTTTCATGCATAGATAATGTGGCATATATAGAAAAAATGAAGTTTAGGTGTTAGATACGTAAATACATAGGAATTGAGTGGTGTGTATGTAAATCTTTCTTATTATATAATCATGCTTGTTGAAACTATAATATAATAAATGGCACAGCCTCCCCTTCAGTCATTTTTCGTTTTTTTTCTGCTCGAATCTTGTTGCGATCGTACAATGTAGATTTTTCTCCAATTGCGACCTCATTTATGCTAGCTTGAGCCAATATTTAATAGTGTTTTGCCTATTCCTTATATCAATTTTACATTTTCTGAATACTTTAATATTTCAAATATTTACTATTCATTAAAACTATTAACATAATACTACAAAGGCCCATATATTTTTACACTTATTAAAGGCGGTAGATTTTGCCTTTCGTGACACTGCAAGAATTAAGTATAGTGTTGTCATTGAATTTGGAAATAGACTATGCCAATATGAAAATGTTGCATGGTGACGAATTGGAGAACATTGTTCTCTTATTAGCTAAGAGGAGTGCCTATGTAATAGAATAAAATGCATAAAGTGTCAAAATAATCTCCTGTTTATTTAGAAGTTTGAATTCATTTTTTAAATTTTCAGGAGTGCCATCTCCAGTCCAGCGGTTAGATATATTGCGTACTCTACTAAATCACATTGATCATTCCCTTTGTAATGTTGAGCTCGAGTCATTGGCTTTTGATACGCATGGTTTTGTCGGTGCCGATTTAGCTGCCTTATGTAATGAAGCTGCGATGACTTCTCTTTGTCGCTTTATTAGCTCCAAATCTTCCGAAAAACTTTTAAAATGTTCACATTCCAAAACTTGTGCAGTTGATACGGATAAACGAGTTCCTAAAATTCAGGAACCTGGGGAGGTTCCATGTAATGATGATTTGAATTCTATATCATCCTTATTGTCAGAATTGACTATGTCATCAACGCCAGCTTCGCTTGATACTTCTTGTTGTGGTCCTAAAAGTAGTACAGAATGTTGTTCATATGATTCTCATGGAAACGGGCAAAAGACTTTGTTAAAAGTAACTGCNCAGTTGATACGGATAAACGAGTTCCTAAAATTCAGGAACCTGGGGAGGTTCCATGTAATGATGATTTGAATTGTATATCATCCTTATTGTCAGAATTGACTATGTCATCAACGCCAGCTTCGCCTGATAGTTCTTGTTGTGGTCCTAAAAGTCGTACAGAATGTTGTTCATATGATTCTCATGGAGACGGGCAAAAGACTTTGTTAAAAGTAACTGCGGAAGATTTTCAAGTTGCGAAGACGAAAGTAAGGCCTAGTTCTATGCGTGAGGTATTATTTTTACATGTATATATGATTTCTCTTTTTTTTTTTTGCATTCTTGTGTCAACTATATTATCTAGTGTAAATATGGACTAGAAATTGGCATCAATATATATAAATATGTTATTCTCTTTATTGAAGGCCAATTATAGATTGTGACTCGATTTTCAAATAAGGAATCTGTAAAAATACTCTCCCGACTCTTTGCACGAGGCCTTTTTAGTCTGGGNATCTAGTGTAAATATGGACTAGAAATTGGCATCAATATATATAAATATGTTATTCTCTTTATTGAAGGCCAAATATAGATTGTGACTTGATTTTCAAATAAGAAATATGTAAAAATACTCTCCCGACTCTTTGCACGAGGCCATTTTAGGCTGGAGTTTATAAAAGTATTAATTTATTTATGAAGCTATTGAATGCCAAATGAGGACTATTTTAACCCTCATTAAAATAGTTCAGAGAGTAATTTAACATTTTTCTAAATACTGCGACTAAAATAACCCAATTGTAAATAGTTAAGGGACTATTTGGCACTTTACTTAATTTCAATTAGTGAGGACTTTGAAAATTATCTCATTAATCTATTTGTCCTTTGATAATATTTAGTTAGTCTTGTAAACAAGCTACAAAGAAAACTTACAAAGAAATTCCATGTATCTGTTTTCAACTTATTGCAAAAAATATTAATCCTAGAGCCAAACATCTTAACAATCCCCAAAGTGCGAGGACTTAGAATATTGATTCAATTTCTATGTCGATGATTATCTGAAAAGAAAAGTATCACAATGATTTCCTGACTCTTTGTAGGGGGTCCCCAAACATTGTTAATGGGGGCTAAAATAATCTTCTCGGAGAACTATTTTAGCCCATATTAAAAAATTCTAGGGACTAATTTAGTTTTTTTTTTATAAACTCTAAGATTAAAATAATCCCATTTAAATGGCCAGGAGACTATTTGGGCACTTTACTCATTATCTGAATATCCATTAAATTGTAAAACAACTTGGTTTTCACTATTTACAGGTAATGCTTGAACTTCCTAAAGTAAGTTGGGAGAACATTGGTGGCCAAATAGAAGCAAAAAGGCAGTTGATTGAAGCAATCCAATGGCCACAAATGCATCCAGATGCTTTCAAACGTATTGGGGTTCAACCTCCTCGAGGATTATTATTGATTGGCCCTCCTGGTTGTAGTAAAACC
>JXCR01145477.1:22807-45623 GCA_002079205.1 Phalaenopsis hybrid cultivar | reverse complement strand
TATATATATATATATGTATGTATGTATGTATGTATGTATGTATGTATGTATGTATGTATATATAAATAGTAAATTTAAATAAATGATAATAGTGTCGCATCCTCACCGTCCAAAACCAAAAATATTAAAACCTATCCTCACATTGCNAAGTTCACCCTTTCTCAACCTATCGGAGTCGCTTGCTCTTATTGCCGTTGGATTTGAAGGAAGAGAGCCCGCGAAGGGTTGGCAGAGGAAATGGTTGTGGAGTTGTGTCACGTGGTTCAAGAATCCAACCAAGGGGGTGTTTGGCAGCACATTTTAAAGAGAATTTAATCATTAATTTAATTTAAATCAAGCCAAACACAAAATAAATAATAAATAAATAACTCTTAAATCAAATTTATTCTCTTTTTGTCTTCTCTACAGCTGTTCCAAATTTGAAAAATCCCACAGAGAGACAGATTTAATGGATTTACGTTGTTGTCGCTTCCGATCTTCACTCTTGATAAATCCTACTTAACGTAAATTCGATCGCCGAACACCCCTTAAAAAAACACATAAAAATTAAAAACAAAAAAAATGAAAGAATCTAGAAATGAACATTTAAAAAGAAAAAAATAGGGGAATAAAAATAGAGAGAATGCTCCGCATAACCCGACAATAGTGCAATAATCCCCATCCAAGACACNATTCGATCGCCGAACACCCCTTAAAAAAACACATAAAAATTAAAAACAAAAAAAATGAAAGAATCTAGAAATAAACATTTAAAAAGAAAAAAATAAGGGGAATAGAAATAGAGAGAATGCTCCGCATAACCCGACAATAGTGCAATAATCCCCATCCAAGACACTAGGAAAAATTATAGCATACAAAGTAGAGCTCACAAGATATGGTTCTAAAGGTTGAAACATAATATATAATTCCATCCACTTAAGAACATGTCTATATAATAGAAAAATAGATGATAAAATTAATCACAAGAGATAGTTGAGATCAATTATATATAGAGAGCACATCATAGCTCAACCACCCACCCACATACCTACTCAGCTGGGCGAGCACAAAGTGCAACTAAAAAGTTAGTCAAATATCAACCAACAAATAACATAAAACAACAAAAAAGTTGGATTTGAGAAAAGAAGGAACAAAACAATAATTCAGTCAAACAACAATCACAATGGAGNATATGATATGCAAGGGAGAGAAATCAAGCTCGAGAAAACACTCACTGCGTATTTGCGTGATAGANTATATATATATATATATATATATATATATATATATATATATATATATATATTAGTTGTTAAACTTAGTGAACTAGTTCACACATTATGCTATACATATAATAGAGTGGAATACAAATTAGGGTGTTTAGCGCTTTAGTAGCGCTATTGCAGCAGTGCAAAGCCGTTCCTTTGATTTAAACCCTAAAGCTTAGCTCCTCGATGTCATCTTAGTGGCATCGCAATGCTAGGCATTTAAGTTTGTCTTAATGCTTGCATATCCTTTTTCATGACATCAAAAAGAATTTTACGTAATTAAATCCACATATTCATTTCATCTCATTATAATTTGTGTCTTGCTCAATTGCATGTCGTGATCTTGGTATCTTATGTGCTATTTTTTTTACACCCTCAAAGTTGTAGCCCTTCATCATGCTTTCAATCTCTTACCTTCTCCTAATGCTTCTCATTCAAGGGATTGGGTAAGTTTAATGAATGTTAGTCTTGCTTATTTTTATCAATTGACAATTCTTTGTCCAAATGTCAGACATACATTTTAATAGTTGACATTAAAATAAATAGTTTTTATCAATAGACCTTCCAGCCGACCTCTGCCTCCCTCTCCGGCCGCAGGCTCTCATTTCCCCTCTCATCTAGCACCTCGCCGGATCTCCTCTTTTCGGGTCGTCCACCGGTCTCCTCCAACACCGGTGACCAGATCTGGCCAACCTCCGTTCCTCTCTGCGCAAAAATCTGACCTTCTCGCCTCTCCTTCTTCATTTTATTCTTCTTCTCTTCTTGGTCGTACGTAGATCTGTCGGCCCCTCCTCCAACTCCGACGCCTGAAATCCCGCCTTTCTTCGCATCTTTTCCTCGCCGTCTTACCTTTCTGGCGACCGGACATTTCGCCGGAGCACCTCGATGTTGACGGACAACGACGGCACATCAGCTTGAATAGGCTTGGATGTCTTTTTCGTTGCGAGGAAGGCTTCCCCTCTTTCACCGTCGTCGAGCGATCCTCTCTCGCGAAGGTACCTTTTTTTTTGGGTCGCATATTTTTATATGCTAAATTATTTATTTTCTGGTACTTCGCATACCTCACTGATTCCTCTCCTTGCCCTTATTGGGTCTTTCTGTTGATTTTTGCACGTTCTGCGAGGCACACTACGAGCTTGAAGCAAGCAAAGAGAATGTGTCTGCAACCGTCACGGTGGTGAGATCCTTTAAACTTATAACTGGCCCTAAGTTTTAGTGGTGTCTACGCGTGTGGGTTCGATCGCCCACACGGGGTGCGTGCGCCGGCGTGGGTCGGCGCGGCGACTTACCTGCATGATGGATCGTTGGTTTTCCTAGAGCGAGCCTTTATGTTAGAATCTTTCCCACGTAACCAAACACCCCCCATAGAGTCAAGTGTCTCCCTTTTGTTATGAGCCTTAGCACAAGTGTCGATGGGTCGGAGTCCCTCACTCCCCTTGCTTTGGGTTCCCCAGCTTTACTTGGGAAAGTTGGGAGGTCAGATTTGGCAAGGCGAGAGAAGATTTGTAGTTGTCTCGCTTTGCAAAGTCTGGAGGAGTTCAGAAAATGTGAAAAGCTTTGTAGCTAGCCTATTTCGTGACACCGTGGAGAGTTTCCCCCATGGAGTTCCGGGGTGAAACTCCTCACATTTCCTCACCAAAGTAAGAGGCGGCGGTGCCGCATATCCAAGAGTCTAAACCTTAGGTTTCCCAGATGATGTCGTTAGTACCAGCGTGGCTCGCTATCATATGTGATCATATGCACCTCATTATTTGCATGTGCATGTCTTGCATGTTACAAATTGTATATCATATATTGCACTTGCACTTGCACTTGCATTTGCACCTTGTATCTTGCACTTGCACTTGCACTTGCACCGACACCGCTTATGCATCGGTCGGTTATTCCGAACCAGTCACGTTACTTGTGTTTCAGCCGACTACCCCGGCCCAGTTGGCACAACACTTTGATTTGACCGGATACTCCATCCCGATCAACCGAACACTTGCTCCTTCGCATGTTGTGTATGTGCGTGTACATGTTTGTCAGCATAATCGATATCATCTATTGAGTTGCATTATTTCGGGTCACTGCTTTACCGGTATACCCTATTTTCGGGCCCCTGCCTCTACGACATGCCTACATCTGGGTCACTGCCTTGCTGGTATACCCTCTTTTCGGGTCACTGCCGCCACGGCATGCTCACCTTCGGGTCATTGCCTTACTGGCATATCCTCTTTACGGGCCCCTGCCGCTACGACATGCCCATTCCTTCGAGTCACTGTCTTCATGGCATACTCTTTATCACTACTTATATGTTTTTATTTGCTTGCATTAGCATTTGCATTAGCATGTTTGCATAGATAGCGAGTCAGGTTCGTTAAGAGAGTGACCCCGTGTTGGTCGCGATGCCTTAACGAGCATTGCTTGTTGGGTTGATCCCAGTGAGCAATGCTAGTTAAGTCATCGGGATTGACTCGAGTATGACTGTGCTAAAGATCTATTAGATCTAACTTGTGTTGCCGCTCTTCGTGACACCCTTTAGTTCCTTCAGATATGTAGGATGGGGCCGATATGAAGACTCCGTCAAAGTCATACTATATTTAGACTTACCCCTCACCTAGATACTAGGTTGACGCACTTTTCGCCGACCACCGATTATCAATGCCAGTGCATGACCACTATCAACCAGTGCAGATTATCACTAACTGTCGTCGCTGACAATCGGGCACCACCGACCCTTGCTTGCAACGTTTTAGTCAAAATACAGTTGTTTTGTCTAACAACTATATTTTATTTGTGTTGTACATAAATGTAATTTTTTGTGGTAAAAATTATCACCCCGATCTTCTTGTTGCAAGAGAAGGGAGCACCCATGCACTCATAGTGAATAAGTTCGATCAGGCTGAACCACATGGTTTGTTCTCTTCTATAATTTTTCTATGTAAAAATTCTAGTATCTTTAGTATTGTTGCTTCTCTTTTATTTATGTGTGTTGTATCATCGCACAATGCTAAGACATTAAAATACCACTTCATCGCCGCAAATTTTATTTGTGTTGCATCTTTGTACAATGCTAAGACATTAAAATACTACTACATCGCCGCAAATTTCAAGACACTCAACAAAAATATATTTTGAAAATTGATGAAATTGATCAAACACTTTGTTCGGTTGCTTAGAAATAGAAAATATGTTTAAAAAATGATGATTATATTTTTTATTATTTTGGAGCGTGTAAATGAAATCATGATTTATGTTGGGGAAATTTACATGCATATCACACTATTCCTATCAATTTACATATACACATCTAAAATTTGATATTTAGAAAAATCACACTTTGGTTAATAACGAATGCATGAAAATTTATATTTAAAAAAATTAGTAATAGTAGTATTTTTTGATATGATCTTAAAAAAAATTCAGTGTTGCCCATATAAATACATAAGTTAGGTGTCAGACATTAAAAAACAAAAGAATTGTGCGGCATGCATGCAAATGCCTCTCATTATTTTTACAATAATAAAAGAAATTTCGTGAGAATTTGAAATCAGTATTAGTGTCCAACTATTTTCAACCAACAGCTAGATTTAAAAAACTATATCACTTCTAAATTCATGATTTTTAATTTTGAAGCTAATACAATTACATTTTAAATTTCAATAGAACTGATGAAATTTGAATATAAACAGAAAAAAAAACTACAATATGTTCCAACAGAGAAAAAAAAATATTAATAGGTAACTTCTATGCATAATGAATGCACATATATGATAAATCGTTCAGGGCTTGATCTCCAGTCTAGGCTCAAAGCAGAAACCAACGAAGGTTTTTAAATATGATCGTTTCTTTGTTGGGTAGTTTTTTGACAATCTCTAATGCTTGTCTCTCATATCAAATATGAATAGAGTAGGGTTACCATAGGCATGGACGAAGATGAGATCCTCAACTCCACTACTAGCAAAAGTAACTTCAAACCTGGCAAAATGGCTGAAAAACTTCTGTGGCATCCTTGTAACATCCTTGCATTCCTTTCTATGAAGCTCCCAAACACAAATTCCTTCCAGCACATCTGGCTTTTCTGGGTCTCTGATTCCCCCAATTAGAACCAATCGATCTTTAAGATTCATCAGGCGACATCAAGCGAGGGGACTCGGTGCCATAACCATTGTTTCCGTCAATGACTTGCATGAAAATTTTGAATCAAGATCATACATGATGAGCCCAATACGATGTGCGTTGCTCTCCGATAAAGAGTGAATCAAAAAGTAAAGTATTCCATTGCATATTACACTTTCATTACCTCCTCTCCATCCAACCAAAACTTCATTAAATGACACAACTCTCCAAAAGCAACTCTTAGAATCATAAATCTGAATGGTAAAGTCCCAATGAAAGAACTCATCTGGCAATGGATTGGATTTCACCATGTAACTATATAATCATGAGAATGTTTGTCCACTGATAAAGCCAATGCACTGTATTGTGAAAGTTCTTCATTTAGAGGTTTCGGAAGCTGCTTCCAATCTCTTGAAATTGGGTTGCAAAGAAAAATTATATTTTGATTATAGTAATCCATGCAGGAAACTAATTCACATGATGACGAGATAAACCAGTTATAATTTTCATGTGAAAGGAAATTAAACATACACCAGTTCTTGAAGAGATCATAAATGTAGACTGCATCGTTCTCGTTGGGCAACATGAAGTACCATGGCTTTTGGGGTGGCATATTGATCCATACATACATTCCGGACTTTGTCATCTCATTGCAATACTTGCATGCACTTCCTGCGCTCATTATATTGTCTATTGGCAGAAAGGAGAAAATCTTTAGCCATACATTGTCAGGGAGAATGGTATATGTGTCTTCAATTTTGAGTTTGTTTTCTTTCTCAAAAGCTTCGAAACCAGGTTCTTCAATTCTGACATAGTCCATGCTCTGCTATTATAATCCTAGTAAGTGTGACACAAGTGAAATAGACATGATTAGTTTGGTAAAAACAACCTAATAAAAATATTCTATTAGCTTAAAGGTAAAAAAAACCTAATAAAAATATAAATGAATCTTAAGAGCAAAAGATAAAAAGATTCCCTCCAAGAATAAGAAAAAGGTGTGGACAACAAACATACAGAGCATAATTTAAAAAAAAATATGCTAGAGTCTCAAATTGAAGTATGGACACATCAAAACCCATACAACAAACAGAGACTCAATCTAGATTTTTAAAGGAACAAACAAGTAATCAATTAAAAAACTCCCTACAAGTAAAAGAAAATAAGTTACATATAAAAGAATAAGTACATAAAAAAAATACAAATAATAATTCCCAAAAAAAAAACGTTGTTAAGAATAAGTGCATCACTAGGGGTATGTAATTTATTCAAAATTCTAAAGTTTCTTTCAACCCAAATACGAATAGCAATAGCTTGCATCGCAATTAGAAAAAAAATTATAAACTTTATAATCGATGGAATCAACATGATAAATAACCTGAAACACTTTGCTAGCCGATATAAAGAATCCACCATTATGAATACATTTTTTCAAGAGGTAACGAGAAAAAGAATACTAAAAAAATAAATGATAGTGAGACTCTAAATCAATAGACAAAAATATAAATAATATTAACATGAATGCATCTAGCATTCAAAATATCATTTGCCTTGAGAACCTCTTGAATAATCCCTTTACACCAAAAAACTTATTCCAAAACCAATGAGTTTTGTCGAGGAACATGAAGAGGATGAGCAGGATGATAATGAGGACGAATATTAGGATTTTAATTATGTGTTTGATGATGTTCCCCCGATAGAAGCGCTCATTATATGTTTCTATCATCTCTGTTTAATCGAACTTTCAACTTCTATGGTTGTGAACATTAAACTCTTTGATCGTTTTATTATTAATTTAATTTGGTATCATTATTTAGATATATTAGAGTTTTCTTTTATCAGTTTTGATAATATATAAATTTCCTATTATGTTGTTTGTGTTTGTTCTGTGCAGATATGTGGAAATCTAATTGTCCTCTTCTTCTTTTTTTGGTTACAAGTTTGCGTCGAATTAACGCTGAACTATTCCGACGCTAAGTGTTGCAATAATCTCTTCGAAAAAGAACGACGTGAATTCATTGCAGTTGCGTCGGACATAACCGAGAGTAATTAGCCTCAGGCATAGTCAACGCGAATTGGCATCGGCAATGTTCGACACATATTATCTCCGTAGGTCGTGAATCTTACGCCATCTGTTTTTCTAACGTAAATTTATAGTGACGAAAATTTTCGACGCAAATTAGGAAGTAAACAAAAATCCATCGCAGATGCCGACCCAAAGTGAATTGGCTACACCAGTTTTAAAGTCAGAATTTTTTCGACACTAATCCAAAGCTAATTGGACATTTTCCTGTAGTGACGCCTAAACTCTGTTTTTTACATTTATACCACCCAAATAACTCATATCACATCTAAACCATTACTATTACAAAAAAAAGTTCAATTTATATAAATGTCACTCGATTTTATTTATTTACATACCTAGCTTCTAAACTCTATTTTTTTTTACATTTATACCACCAAAATCATCCATATCATATAAAAAATCACTATTTTTAAAAAATGAAATATAAGTTTTCATGCATAAATAAAATAACATGTTAAAATTGAATTTTAGGCGTTGGATATTTAAAGAATTTAGTGTTATGCAAATCTTATCTATTGTCATTTTTAAATATATTTATGATTTATTAGGTCATCCGGTTGAACTCCGGTCGAAACCTGGTTTAATTTTTGAAACTTGAACCTCTCCTACTACCGTTTAATGTCCGGTCCAATTTTCAAAACTTTGACAAAAGTTAATAAACTTTGGTTTTGTTACATTCTCGTAAATTCAGTTTGCTCTATTTTTTTTGTGCATGACATGAAATGCATAACAATGTAAACAAAAACTGAGTCATTAAAAATATTTCCAAAACAAAAAACTTTCAAATTATGCACAAATACAACTATACAATTTTTTTTTTACTTATTTTTACTAAATTAAACCCACCTATCGAAATAGTTGTATCCATTTGTTTCAATGACAGTTTAGCTCACTTGTACGAGGGGAGCTATCAGAGTAAAGACATTTATCAATCTATTAATAAAAGCATCGCCCTCGATGTAGGTCCCAGTCTTTTCACACAAACAACGAAAATAAGCCTTGTATAGACACCACCAAACATTCACATTGCAGCCTTTTCATCAACACATCAAGAGGGAAAAAAAGAAGATTGACAGAAAACTCTCTGACTTTTCGCTTCTTAAAGAAAACTGCTCTCTTTCTTGCTCAAAAGAAAAAAAAATATTTTCCAAAATTCACTCTCAAAACTAAATCATCTCTATCTCTCTCTCTCATTTTTTTCTCTGGGACTGGATCTTCACCAGATGACCCACCTCTCAAAAAGATCCAAATTCAATAAACAAAAAAATAGAGAAAAAAATCGAATCAAAGCAGGAACAAACAACACAATTAGAAAACTAGAGCAATATGATTCAAGTGTAATGCCTTATGAAGTGTACACAGAAACCTCTGCATACAAGTTCCTGCCTTACAAGGGGGAATTCAAACTTCAGAGAAGGTCGAGATGAACCAATATACTTCATGCAAGCAATGAAAAATCCATCTTAAACGTGATAGTGGAACACCAGGTCTAAGTAAAAGCTATAATGGAAAAATAATATATCCAACTGTAGTGTTTGATCAAACGGCAAAAACAAACCCCGGTTGACCAAAACCCACATGCATCATGACAATTTCCCAAATTTATTGTTATGAAAACCCTACCTGGATCAATCTTGAAAACCTGTTTGACGCCAAACAGCATTGCGTACCCTTCACAGATTTTAAAAAAATGATGATTATATTTTTTGTTATTTTGGAGCGTGTAAATTAAATCGTGATTTATGTTGGGGAAATTTACATGCATATCACACCATTCCTATCAATTTACATATCCACATCTAAAATTTGATATTTAGAAACATCACACTTTGGTTAATAATGAATGCATGAAAATTTATATTTTAAAAAATTAGTAATAGTAGTATTTTTTGATAATATATTAAAAAAAATTGAGTGTTGCCCATATAAATACATAAGTTAGGTGTCATACATGAAAAAGCAGAAGAATTGTGCGACATGCATGCAAATGCCTCTCATTATTTTTACAATAATAAGAGAAATTTTGTGAGAATTTGAAATCAATATTAGTGTCCAACTATTTTTAACCAACAGCTAGATTTATAAAACTATATCACTTCTAAATTCATGATTTTAAACTTTGAAGCTAATACAATTACATTTTAAATTTCAAAAGAACTATATATAAACCGAAAAAAAAAAAACTACAATATGTTCCAACAGAGAAAAAAATTACTAATAGGTAACTTTTATGCATAATGAATGCACATATATGTTAAATCGTTCAAGGTTTGATCTCCAGTCTAGGCTCAAAGCAGAAACCAACGAACGTTCTTAAATATGATCGTTTCTTTATTGGGTAGTTTTTTGACAATCTCCAACGTTTGTCTCTCATATCAAATATGAACAGAGTAGGGGTACCATAGGCATGGATGAAGATGAGATCCTCAACTCCACTGCTAGCAAAAGTAACTTCAAACCTTCCAAAATGGCTGAGAACCTTCTCTGGCATCTTTGTAACCTCCTTCCATTCCTTTCTATGAAACTCCCAAACACAAATTCCTTGCAGCACATCTGGCANTCCACTACTAGCAAAAGTAACTTCAAACCTTCCAAAATGGCTGAGAAACTTCTCTGGCATCCTTGTAACCTCCTTCCACTCCTTTCTATGAAGCTCCCAAACACAAATTCCTTCCAGCACATCTGGCTTTTCTGGGTCTCTGATTCCCCCAATTAGAACCAATCGATCTTTAAGATTCATCAGGNTCCACTACTAGCAAAAGTAACTTCAAACCTTCCAAAATGGCTGAGAAACTTCTCTGGCATCCTTGTAACCTCTTTCCATTCCTTTCTATGAAGCTCCCAAACACAAATTCCTTCCAGCACATCTGGCATTTCTGGGTCTTTGATTCCCCCAATTAGAACCAATCGATCTTTAAGATTCATCAGACGACAGCAAGNTGGCTTCAATCAAATAATCACAGACCTATCACGGCTTGATGTGAGTATTGAGGATGAAGATCANAACAACCTAATAAAAATATAAATGAATTTTAAGATCAAAAGATAGAAAGATTCCTCCCAAGAATAAGAAAAAGGTGTAGACAACAAACATACAGAGCATAATTAAAAAAAAAATGCTAGAGTCTCAAATTGAAGCATGGGCACATCAATACACAAACAACAAACAGAGACTCAATCTAGATTTTTAGAGGAACAAACAAGTAATCAATTAAAAAACTCCCTACAAGTAAAAGAAAATAAGTTACATATAAAAGAGTAAGTACATAACAAAAATACAAAAAATAATTCCCAATAAAAAAAAAAAGTTCTCTCAAAATGAAGTCTAGGTACATCATAGCAAAGCTAATGGAAAAAAATAAAAAGCAAAATATGAAAAACACCAAGAAAAGAAGATCCATTGGCAAAAGCAAGTTCACCAAAAGTTAGAGATTATAATTGGAGATACCATTCTTAAATTTCAACTTCTTACTATTCAACTCTGCCAACTCATGAATATTTTTGATAATAGCATCACTAGGGGTATGTAATTTATTCAAAATTCTAAAGTTTCTTTCAACCCAAATACGAATAGCAATTGCTTGCATTGCAATTAGAAAAAAAGATTATAAACTTTATAATCGAAAGAATAACCAATAATAAATAACCTGAAACACGTTGCTAGCCGATATAAAGAATCCACCATTATGAATACATTTTTTCGAAAGACAACGAGAAAAGAATACTAAAAAAATAAATGATAGTGAGGCTCTAAATCAATAGACAAAAATACAAATAATATTAACACGAATGCCTCTAGCATTCAAAATATCATTTGTCTTGAGAACCTCGTGAATAATCCCTTTACACCAAAAAACTTATTCCAATACCTTCTAGGCAAATTTTCATGAGTATAAAAGTAGGTCTTCTTATTGGAATAGTATCCCGATCCCTATATCTATAATTTATATTGTTATTAACAATATGTATATCATAAATTAAATTGAGACAATTATCAGGAAAACTCTGATTTTGACTAAAAGAACAACAATTATAATGTATAAAATCTTTGATTTTAACAAAATTTTGAAATTGAAACAATCAAAGAAAAAAATTTCAAAAATGTCAAAAGAAAATCACCAATTATCCAGAGGTCAAAAAAGAAAAGAAGATTACTCACACAATTAACATGAAAAAGAAGGGAGCTAAATTTGATAGCCAACTTAGTAATTTTTTTCCAGAAAAAAAAAAAAAGAATGAGATTGATAATTGCAAATTAATCAAATGGAACCATAGAGTTCAATGCACCAATTAGCTAAAAACTACTTAAAATTGAAATGTTTAGCTTGAAACATAAAATCAAGATTATCTAAAGAACAACAATGCGNAGCTTATTCCAATACCTTCTAGGCAAATTTTCATGAGTATAAAAGTAGGTCTTCTTATTGGAATAGTATCCCAATCCCTATATCTATAATTTATATTGTTATTAACAATATGTATATCATAAATTAAATTAAGACAATTATCAAGAAAACTCTGATTTTGACTAAAAGACCAACAATTATAATATATAACATCTTTGATTTTAACAAAATTTTGAAATTGAAACAGTCAAAGAAAGAGTTTTCAAAAATATCAAAAGAAAATCACCAATTATCCAGGGGTCAAAAAAGAAAAGAAGATTACTCACACAATTAACATGAAAAAGAAGGGAGCTAAATTTGCTAGCCAACTTAATAATTTTTTTCCAGAAAAAAAAAAGAATGAGATTGATAATTGGAAATTAACCAAATGGAACCATAATGTTCAATGCACCAATTAGCTAAAAATTAATTAAAATTGAAATGTCTTCAAATAATTTTAGCCTAAAACATAAAATCAAGATTATCTAAAGAACAACAATGCCTCCACAAGACTTAGGTAAAGTAACATTCTCCCAATAAATAATACTCATTTTCGCTACATTACTATTATTAAATAAAAATTATTAAAAAATAAATCTTTCATGACCGGCTTAAAATAATGAGTCCACCTTTTTAAAATAAATGGTCTGCCATTTGTAAACTTTGTTCCTCCTCACAAAACCAGATCAAAATCTTCCACACAATTAAATTTAAAAAGAAAAAAACCCTTTGTAAGAGATAACATATCAACCACACCNTACATTACTATTATTAAATAAAAATTATTAAAAAATAAATCTTTCATGACCGGCTTAAAATAATGAGTCCACATTTTTAAAATAAATGGTCTGCCATTTATAAACTATGTTCCTCCTCACAAAAGCACATCAAAATCTTCCACACAATTAAATTTAAAAAGAAAAAAAAAACCCTTTGTAAGAGATAACATATCACCCACACATTTAAGCTTTCATATTTTAGAAATGATTTGAGGCATGTTACCATTAAAATGTCTCCTTCCTAAAGCATAACCGGCTAATGAAAGATTCCAATGTTTAGATCCATCATCAGTTTCTTGCTCAGAAAAGATAACTTTCTCTTGTTCATAAGGTATATAAGAAAGNTTTAAGCTTTCATATTTTAGAAATGATTTGAGGCATGTTACCATTAAAATGTCTCCTTCCTAAAGCATAACCAACTAATGAAAGATTCCAATGTTAAGATCCATCATCAGTTTCTTGCTAAAAAAATATAACTTTCTCTTATTCGTAAGGTATATAAGAAAGAGTAAAATTTGTAAAAGCAGAAAAATTTGAAGAAATAAGACATTTATAGTTAAGGGAAGGGCTAGGGTTTGAAATAGATCTAAAAGAAAAAAAAAAGATTAAAAGGAGGATAAGAAGACAAATCCATGGTTAGAAAAATCTCATGATACTAAAATTCTCGGAGGATATATATTTTACTTATTTGGGCATATTATAAGATAGAAATCTCAAAAGAAATAAAAGCTAGTTTAGAGCTTTGAAAGACACTAAACACTAAATGCAATCTTATAGTTTGTTTAGGGTTTAGGGTTTTTATTTTTATTTACTTTTAGTAAATTTTTTACATATATGTTTTAAAAAAATTAAATTAGTTTATTTTATAAACACTAAAAAAAATTAAATGTTATTTTGAGTATATAAAAATAACTAAATATGTTATTGTTATAAAAATAATTTAATTTGTTGGTTTAGAATCTTATAAATTTACATAATTATGTGATTATATTTAGCTGATCTTGTATACAGACCAATGAGCTTGACAGAGAGCCATCCACGACAAAATTGCATGTCCTTACACATCAACACGCGAACACAGAACAGTGAGTATCCTATAACTCTTTGTGCGTCAATGTAAGTTTTAAAAAATTAATTTTATATTTTTCCGAATGGTCATTAATATACCAATTAATGTTTAAAATGTCAATTAATGTTTAAATTTTGTTACGTAAGAGTACCAACAACTCTGGAGAGACAGAAGGAGATGGTTAGCCAATCCTCGTCGTCCGCTAGCAATAGTGGTAGTTAGTTTACCACTGGGCAACCTGATTTTGAATTGTGGAAGCATGTAACGTGGAAGAAGAAAGAGAGAGCGTACGACCTTGGAGCAAAGGGGCATTTAAGGCCGAGCATTTCCATGAAGCTGTGGGCGGTCCTAAACCCTCGTTACAAGCTCAGCACGAGCAGTTTGCCAGACAGGTCATAATGATGAATGAAAAGCTCTGACAGATGTGTGAAGGCTAGCAAATGGTTGTAGATAGTCTAGCACGTCTGACGAAAAGTTGTGTTCACCAGAACAAGTAACATATGAGTTTTGTCGAGGAACATGAAGAGGATGAGCAGGATGATAATGAGGACGAATATTAANAACAACCTAATAAAAATATAAATGAATTTTAAGATCAAAAGATAGAAAGATTCCTCCCAAGAATAAGAAAAATGTGTAGACAACAAACATACAGAGCATAATTAAAAAAAAATGCTAGAGTCTCAAATTGAAGTATGGGCACATCAAAACACAGACAACAAACAGAGACTCAATCTAGATTTTTAGAGGAACAAACAAGTAATCAATTAAAAAACTCCCTACAAGTAAAAGAAAATAAGTTACATATAAAAGAGTAAGTACATAACAAAAATACAAAAAATAATTCCCAATAAAAAAAAAAGTTGTTTCTCAAAATGAAGTCTAGGTACATCATAGCAAAGCTAATGGAAAAAAATAAAATGCAAAATATGAAAAACACCAAGAAAAGAAGATCCATCGGCAAAAGCAAGTTCACCAAAAGTTAGACATTATAATTGGAGATACCATTCTTAAATTTCAACTTCTTACTATTCAACTTTGCCAACTCATGAATATTTTTTATAATAGGATCACTAGGGGTATGTAATTTATTCAAAATTCTAAAGTTTCTTTCAACCCAAATACGAATAGCAATAGCTTGCATCACAATTATACAAAAAGATTATAAACTTTATAATCGATGGAATCAAAATGATAAATAACCTGAAACACGTTGCTACCCGATATAAATAATCCACCATTATGAATACATTTTTTCAAGAGATAAGGAGAAAAGAATACTAATAATAATAATAATAATAATGAAAATTTAAATCAATAGACAAAAATACAAATAATATTAACAAGAATGCCTCTAGCATTCAAAATATCATTTGTCTTGAGAACCTCGTGAATAATCCCTTTACACCAAAAAGCTTATTCCAATACCTTCTAGGCAAATTTTCATGAGTATAAAAGTAGGTCTTCTTATTGGAATAGTATCCCAATCCCTATATCTATAATTTATATTGTTATTAACAATATGTATATCATAAATTAAATTAAGACAATTATCAAGAAAACTCTGATTTTGACTAAAAGACCAACAATTATAATATATAACATCTTTGATTTTAACAAAATTTTGAAATTGAAACAGTCAAAGAAAGAGTTTTCAAAAATATCAAAAGAAAATCACCAATTATCCAGGGGTCAAAAAAGAAAAGAAGATTACTCACACAATTAACATGAAAAAGAAGGGAGCTAAATTTGCTAGCCAACTTAATAATTTTTTTCCAGAAAAAAAAAAGAATGAGATTGATAATTGGAAATTAACCAAATGGAACCATAATGTTCAATGCACCAATTAGCTAAAAATTAATTAAAATTGAAATGTCTTCAAATAATTTTAGCCTAAAACATAAAATCAAGATTATCTAAAGAACAACAATGCCTCCACAAGACTTAGGTAAAGTAACATTCTCCCAATAAATAATACTCATTTTCGCTACATTACTATTATTAAATAAAAATTATTAAAAAATAAATCTTTCATGACCGGCTTAAAATAATGAGTCCACATTTTTAAAATAAATGGTCTGCCATTTATAAACTATGTTCCTCCTCACAAAAGCACATCAAAATCTTCCACACAATTAAATTTAAAAAGAAAAAAAAAACCCTTTGTAAGAGATAACATATCACCCACACATTTAAGCTTTCATATTTTAGAAATGATTTGAGGCATGTTACCATTAAAATGTCTCCTTCCTAAAGCATAACCGGCTAATGAAAGATTCCAATGTTTAGATCCATCATCAGTTTCTTGCTCAGAAAAGATAACTTTCTCTTGTTCATAAGGTATATAAGAAAGAGTAAAATTTGTAAAAGCAGAAAAATTTGAAGAAATAAGACCTTTATAGTTAAGGGAAGGGCTAGGGTTTGAAATAGATCTAAAAGAAACAAAGATTAAAAGGAGGAAAAGAAGACAAATCCATGGTTAGAAAAATCTCATGATACTAAAATTCTCGGAGGATATATATATATATATATATTTTACTTATTTGAGCATCTCATAAGATAGAAATCTCAAAAGAAATAAAAGCTAGTTTAGAGCTTTCAAAGACACTAAACACTAAATATATTTTGTTTGTGATCCCTTTTATTTTTATTTACTTTTAGTACATTTTTTACATATATGTTTTAAAAAAATTAAATTAGTTTATTTTTTATAAACACTAAAAAAAATTAAATGTTATTTTGAGTGTATAAAAATAACTAAATATGTTATTGTTATAAAAATAATTTAATTTGTTGGTTTAGAATCTTACATATTTACATAATTATGTGATTATATTTATTTGATCATGTATACAGACCAATGAGCTTGACAGAGAGCCATCCACGACAAAATTGCATGTCCTTACACATCGACAAGCGAACACAAAACAATATCCTACAACTCTTTGTGTGTCAATGTAAGTTTTAAAAAATTAATTTTCTATTTTTCTGAAGAGTTATTAATATACCAATTAATGTTTAAAATGTCAATTATGTTTGAATTTTGTTATGCAGGAGTACCAATAACTCTGGAGAGACAGAAGGAGATGGTTAGCCAATCCTCGTCGTCCGCTAGCAATAGTGTTAGTTAGTCTACCATTGTTCAGCCTGATTTTGAATTGTGGAAGCATGCGACGTGAAAGAAGAAAGAGAGAGTGTATGACCTTGGAGCAAAGGGGCATTTGAGGCCCTAAACCCTCGTTACAAGCCCGCGAGCACGAGCAGTTTGCCAGACAGGTCATAATGATGAATGAAAAGCTCTGACAGATGTGTGAAGCCCAGCAAATAGATGCAGATAGTCTAGCACGTCTGAAGGAAAGTATTGTTCACCAGAACAAATGACATATGAGTTTTGTCGAGGAACATGATGAGGACGAGCAGGATGATAATGAGGAGGAATATTAGAATTTTAATTATGTTTCCCAGATAGAATGATTGATTATATGTTTCTATCATCTCTGTTTAATCGAACTTTCAACTTCTGTAGTTGTGAACAATAAACTCTTTGATCTTTTTATTATTAATTTAATTTGGTATCATTATTTAGATATATTAGAGCTTTCTTTTATCGGTTTTGATAATATATAAATGTCCTATTATGTTGCTTGTTTTTGTTCAGTGCAGATATGTGGAAATCTAATTGTCCTATTCTTTTTTTTTTGTTACAAGTTTGCGTCCAATTAACGATGGACTATTTTGACGCTAAGTGTTGCAATAATCTCTTCGAAAAAGAACGACGTGAATTCGTCACAGTTGCGTCGGCCATAACCAAGACTAATTAGCTTCAGCCATAGTCCACGCGATTTGGCGTCGGCCATGTCCGAAACATATTATCGTTCGCGAACAGCTCGTGTTTGGCTCGTTCGTTAAGAAACGAACATGAACAGTGACTTCATGAACAATTTCAAATGCGAGCTTATTTTAAACAAACTAAATTTCAAATAAACCAAACACGAACACAGATTCTGTTCGTTCGTGTTCGGTTCGTTTACATCCCTAGTGCTATGCCCCTCTGAAGACAAAAGATCTTACCTACCTCTCAAAAAGATCCAAATTCAATAAAAAAAAAAAAAAAAAAGAGAAAAAAATGAATCAAAGCAGGAACAAACAACGCAATTAGAAAACTAGAGCAATATGATTCAGGTGTCATGCCTTATGTAGTGTACACAGAAACCTCTGCATACAAGTTCCTGCCTTACAAGGGAGAATTCGAACTTCAGAGAAGGTCGAGATGAGCCAATATACTTCATGCAAGCAATGAAAAATCCATCTTAAACGTGATAGTGGAAAACCACGTCTAAGTAAAAGCTATAATGGAAAAATAATATATCCAACTGTAGTGTTTGATCAAACCGCAAAAACAAATCCCAGTTGACCAAAACCCACATGCATCATCACAATTTCCCAAATTTCTTGTTATGAAAACCCTACCTGGATCAATCTTGAAAACCTGTTTGACGCCAAACAGCATTGCGTACCCTTCGCAGATCTCTGCCCTTTAGAGTCCTCCCAAACCCTTCCAGATTAGAAAAAGAATAAATGTGATTCTAGAGTCTATTATAGAGAAGACCCAATGAGGCCACAGTAGTCGCCGACCACCGATTATCAACGCTCGTGCATGACCAATATCAACCAGTGCAGTCATCACTACCTACCGTCGCCGACAACCGGGCACCACCGACACTTGCTTGCAACTTTTTAGTCAAAATACAGTTGTTTTGTGTAACAACTACATTTTATTTGTGTTGTACATAAATGTAATCTTTGTGATAAAAATTATCACCCCGATCTTCTTGTTGCAAGAGAAGGGAGCACCCATGCACTCATAGTGAATAAGTTTGATTGAGCTGAATCACATGATTTTTTCTCTTAAAAATTCAAGTATCTTTGGTATTGTTCCTTCTCTTTTATTTATGTGTGTTTTATAATCACAAATTGCTAAAACATTAAAATAATCGCAAACCGCAAATTCTATTTTTGTGTTGCATCTTTGTACAATGCTAAGACATAAAAATAATACTACTTCGCCGTGACACTCAACAAAATCATATTTTGAAAATTGATGAAATTGATCAAACTCTTCGTTCGGTTGCTTAGAAATAGAAAATATGTTTTAAAAAAATGATAATTATATTTTTTATTATTTTGGAGCGTGTAAATGAAATCATGATTTATGTTGGGGAAATTTACATGCATATCACATCATTCCTATCAATTTACATATCCACATCTAAAATTTGATATTTAAAAACATCACACTTTGGTTAATAACGAATGCATGAAAATTTATATTTTAAAAAATTAGTAATAATAGTATTTTTTGTTATTATCTTAAAAAAATTTAGTGTTGCCCATATAAATAATGCATAAGCTAGGTGTCAGACATGAAAAAGCAGAATAATTGTGCGGCATGCATGCAAATGCCTCTCATTATTTTTACAATAACAAGAGAAATTTCGTGAGAATTTGAAATCAATATTAGTGTCCAACTATTTTCAACCAACAGCTAGATATAAAAAATTATATTACTTCTAAATTCATGATTTTTAACTTTGAAGCTAATACAATTACAATTTAAATTTCAAAAGAACTAATGAAATTTGAATATAGACGAAAAAAAACTACAATATGTTCCAATAGAGAAAAAAAAATACTAATAAGTAACTTCTATGCATAATGAATGCACATATATGCTAAATCAATCAGGGTTTGATCTTCAGTTTAGGCTCAAAGCAGAAATCAACGAAGGTTCTTAAATATGATCGTTTCTTTATTGGGTAGTTTTTTGACAATCTCCAATGCTTGTCTCTCATATCAAATATGAACAGAGTAGGTGTACCATAGGCATGAATGAAGATGAGATCCTCAACTCCACTACTAGCAAAAGTATCTTCAAAACTGCCAAAATGGCTGAGAAACTTCTCTGGCATCATTGCAACCTCCTTCCATTCCTTTCTATGAAGCTCCCAAACACAAATTCCTTCCAGCACATCTAGCTTTTCTGGGTCTCTGATTCCTCCAATTAGAACCAATCGATCTTTAAGATTCATCAGGCGACAGCAAGTGAGGGAACTCGGTGCCATAACTATTGTTTCCATCAATGACTTGCATGAAGATTTTGAATCAAGATCATACATGATGAGCCCAATACGGTGCGCGTTGCTCTCCGGTAAAGAGTGAATCAGAAAGTAATGGATTCCATTGACTTTCATTACCTCCTCTCCATCCAACCAAAACTTCATTGAATGATACAACTCTCCAAAAGCAACTCTTAGAATCATAAATATGAATGGTAAAGTACCAATGAAAGAACTCATCTGGCAATGGATTGGATTTCACCAATGTAACTATATAATCATGAGAATGTCTGTCCATTGATAAAGCCAATGCACTGTAATGTGAAGGTTCTTCATTTAGAGGTTTTAGAAGCTGCTTCCAATCTCTTGAAATTGGGTTGCAAAGAAAAATTCTGTTTTGATTATAGTAATCCATGCAGGAAACCAATCCGCATGATAACGAGATAAACCAGTTATAATTTTCTTGTGAGAGGAAATCAAACCGACACCAGTTCTTGAATAGATCATAAATGTAGCCTGCATCGTTCTCGTTGGGCAACATGAAGTACCATGGCTTTTGGGGTGGCATGTTGATCCATACATACTTTCCGGACTTTTTCATCTCATGCCAATACTTGCACACACATCTTGCACTCATTATACTGTCTATTGGCATAAAGGAGAAAATCTTTAGAAAAAAATTCTTGTATGGTAAGTTTTCAGATAGAAAATTGCATACCATTGCCTGAAGTATTTCTACTATGCCTAAGAATCGTCGGGTTTGGTTTACCCATCTTGATATTATAAATATGATGTGCAAAGTTAAAATTATATGGAGGTATTATAATTATACTAAAATTTGTGATGTTACTTCTAATGGAAGTTGGAATTTGATTCATGTTATTAGTATCCCTGAGTAGTTTTCTTAACTTATTAATAGCACATCGATTGTAGATTCTCATATATCTTGACTTTGGTTTTGTTTAGATTACTATGTTCATAAAAGATCTGATCTTTTTGCTTTATGATAATTTTTGTAAAGTTGAATGGAATAATTATATCTGGTTGAAATGCCATTCAAGTTAATTTACATTTACCATATGGAAAATTATTCATTGACTTAAAACAAGTGATATTCCTACTGATGAAGGTATTTCTGCTGATTATAATTGTCATGCTCTATGTTTAGAGAAACTCGTAAGCATTAATTTTTTGATTACGCACAAAACTAGATGCATTTTGTATGAAGGATAGTCCTAACTCAAATTTATGATCATTCAAGCTTGATTTCAGCAAGCTTGAAGTCAAACTAGCCGTCTCAACAATATCAACAAGGTAATATCCAAATTTGTTCAATCTGGGTCCAATCAAGCTCAGATCAAGTCATTAAAGCATATTGGATGCTTTGGATCATCGATTAAATGGTCGAAGAAACTCAAAATTTAACATATTTATTGTCAAATCGAGTGCCTTGACACAAAAAAATTAAAAATAATCTAAGATTGCAAAATTATTAGGTCATTAATGCACTCAAATAACTAAAAAACCATCTATAATCAAGTGAGATAGGCGGGGACAATTTGATCAAGTGGTTAGGGAAGCTATGCGTCAAAAAAACAAAATTTCCCTCCCTAAAAGGCTAAAAATAAACCCTCTCTATTCACTTGAGAAGATGAGAAGAAGAATAAATGATATTCTAGAGTCTATTCTAGAGAAGTCCTGATGAGGCCACAGTAGTCGCCGACCACCGATTATCAACGCTCGTGCACGACCACTATCAACCAATGCAAATCATCACTACCTGTCGTCGCTGACAACCGGGCACCGCCGACACTTGCTTGCAACTTTTTAGTCAAAATACAATTGTTTTGTTTAACAACTATATTTTATTTTTGTTGTACATAAATGTAATTTTTGTGATAAAAATTGTCACCCCGATCTTTCTGTTGCAAGAGAATGGAGCACCCATGCACTCATAGTGAATAAGTTTGATTGAGCTGAACCACATTATCTTTTCTCTTCTATAATTTTTCTACGTAAAAATTCTAGTATCTTTGGTATTGTTCATTCTCTTTTATTTATGTGTGTTGTATCATCGCACAATGTTACGGCATTAAAATACCACCCCATCTCCGCGAATTTTATTTTTTTGTTGCATCTTTGTGCAATGCTAAGACATTAAAATAATACCGCTTCGCCGCGAATTTCCCGACACTCAACAATAGCATATTTTGAAAATTGATGAAATTGATCAAACTCTTTGTCCGGTTGCTTAGAAATAGAAAATATGTTTAAAAAAATAATGATTATATCTTTTATTATCTTGGAATGTGTAAATGAATTCATGATTTATGTTGGAGAAATTTACATGCATATCACACCATTCCTATCAATTTACATATCCACATCTAAAATTTTATATTCAGAAACATCACACTCTGGTTAATAACGAATGCATGAAAATTTATATTTTAAAAAATTAGTAATAGTAGTATGTTTTTATATGATCTTAAGAAAATTGTGTGTTGTCCATATAAATACATATGTTAGGTGTCAGACATGAAAAATAAAAGAATTGTGATGCATGCATGCAAATGCCTCTCATTATTTTTATAATAATAAGAGAAATTTTGTGAGAATTTGAAATCAATATTAGTGTCCAACTATTTTTAACCAACAACTAGATTTAAAAAACTATATCACTTCTAAATTCATGATTTTTAACTTTGAAGCTAATACAATTACATTTTAAATTTCAAAAGAACTAAATATAAATGGAAAAAAAAAACTACAATATGTTCCAACAGAAAACAAAAAAATACTAATAGGTAACTTTTATGCATAATGAATGCACATATATGTTAAATCGTTCAAGGTTTGATCTCCAGTCTAGGCTCAAAGCAGAAACCAACGAAGGTTCTTAAATATGATCGTTTCTTTATTGGGTAGTTTTTTGACAATCTCCAATGCTTGTCTCTCATATCAAATATGAACAGAGTAGGGGTACCATAGGCATGGATGAAGATGAGATCCTCAACTCCACTACTAGCAAAAGTA
>JXCR01145477.1:10276-22512 GCA_002079205.1 Phalaenopsis hybrid cultivar | reverse complement strand
ATTTAGAGGTTCCAGAAGCTGCTTCCAATCTCTTGAAATTGGGTTGCAAAGAAAAATTCTGTTTTGATTATAGTAATCCATGCAGGAAACCAATCCGCATGATGAAGAGATGAACCAATTATAATTTTCATGTGATAGGAAATCAAACCTGCACCAGTTCTTGAAGAGATCATAAATATAGCCTGCATCGTTCTCGTTGGGCAACATGAAGTACCATGGTTTTTGGGGTGGCATATTGATCCATACATACTTTCCGGACTTTGTCATCTCATGCCAATTCTTGCAGACACATCCTGCACTCATTATACTGTCTATTGGCAGAAAGGAGAAAATTTTTAGTCATACATCGTCAGAGAGAATGGTATATGTGTCTTCAATTTTAAGCTTGTTTTCTTTCTCAAAAGCTTCGAAACCAGGTTCTTCAATTCTGACACAGTCCATGCTTTGCTATTATAATCCTAGTAAGTGCGACACAAGTGAAATAGACATGATTAGTTTGGTATAAGACAAACTCAACCATCCACGAAAAATGAGATGGAAATTCGTATTAAAAAATTGTTGTCATGAACAAAAAACTTATGTCCGAAACTATCACTTGTGTTATTTTCTTAAACTATTAAACTCGTACATTTATATGTGCTCTGCTAAAACAACTAAAATTTTGATGAAATTGGTAAAAGAATGCAATATGGTGGTCATTTTGTAAATAGGAATGTTTCGAGTGTTGTATATGTAGTTATATCCTAATT
Organism: Phalaenopsis hybrid cultivar; assembly: GCA_002079205.1. Taxonomy (NCBI): domain Eukaryota; kingdom Viridiplantae; phylum Streptophyta; class Magnoliopsida; order Asparagales; family Orchidaceae; genus Phalaenopsis; species Phalaenopsis hybrid cultivar. Next base: position 21,763 of record JXCR01145477.1, on the reverse strand, counting down.
AAAGTAGGTGAGTATAACCGCCACATGTCCATTTACGAATAAAAAACAACGCAGCTAAATACACATTGATATTAAAACGAATAAATTCATAGATGGTAAAGCAAAAAACACTTTATGCCCCACATCCTTTTCATATAATATTCTATTCAACTAAGAAAACATTTTAACTTATATACTCAATGATATATGAGAATGTAGCTTGAAACTCATAAAATGATTATTCCATATTAGACGTTGATATAAGAATTTAATTATTCTCTNTAGATGGTAAAGCAAAAAACACTTTATGCCCCACATCCTTTTCATATAATATTCTATTTAACTAAAAAAAAATGATTATTCCATATTAGACGTTGGTATAAGAATTTAAGCATTCATATAGAATATAAAACTTTTCTCCATATGAAATATNCTGGTTGGTATAAGAATTTAAGCATTCATATAGAATATAAAACTTTTAACTCCATATGAAATACCAAGAACAATAAAGTCGTGTTTGATAGCATAATTTAAATAGATTTAATCATGAATTTAACTTAAATCAGTCAAACATACAAAAAAAAAAAAACATAAAAATTAAATCCAATCTTCCATTAAATCAAATTTTTTATATTCTGTCCGTCTTTTTTTTGACATAAATTTCAATTTACTAAATTCAATTGTGAGTCGGATTTAAAATTTTCTTCCGCCTTTAACGGCAAGCTTGTCTACGTCGCTCAAAATATCAAATTTACTAAATTTGATAAATATTATTTAATATAAATTAAATTTGGAGCCAAACATGACCAAAACAAAACAAAGCACAACTTCCATACATGCCTCAGGCTAATAATTCAACTAAAACAAAGGACAGCAGCTTTAACCGGCAAAAAAATAATAATAATAATAATCGTAACGTTAATAATAATTTGCAATGTGCTTACCACCAATTTTATTTCTTCTCCGGCCGAAGCTTTTAGCGTTGAGGTTGTATGGGAAGGAAGGATTATTATTTGTATTATTATAGTGTCCAAAATCGAAATATATAGAGAGAGGGAGAAGAAAATCATGGGGGTGGGAGAAGAGGAATAGGGCGTGGGAGAGAGAGAAGNTCTTCCGCCTTTAACGGCAAGCTTGTCTACGTCGCTCAAAATATCAAATTTACTAAATTTGATAAATATTATCTAATATAAATTAAATTTGCAGCCAAACTTGACCAAAACAAAACAAAGCACAACTTCTATACATACCTCAGGCTAATAATTCAACTAAAACAAAGGACAGCAGCTTTAACCGGCAAAAAAAAAATAATAATAATAATAATCGTAAAGTTAATAATAATTTGCAATGTGCTTACCACCAATTTTATATCTTNATATATATATATATATAGTAAATTTAAATAAATGATCCTAGTCATTTGATCCATTAATAATTGCTTAAAAGATTGGAGTCCAATATGAATGTCGACGAAATTTTTTGAAGATCTGAGCAAGTTTGAGCAGTTCATTCGACATCCTGATAATAAATTTGTAGGTGGTTGAAAATTCATGATTATAAAATTTTATATGCACGAATTCATGTAAATTGCATTCGCCATATAAATCCCAAAATTTAATGACAGACATGATTCAACTCTCAAAAGGTGNCCTGATAATAAATTTGTAGGTGGTTGAAAATTCATGATTATAAAATTTTATATGCACGAATTCATGTAAATTACATTCGTCATATGAATCCCAAAATTTAATGACAGATGATTCAACTCTCAAAAGGTAAATTGGAGCATTATAAGGAGCTTATATGATGTTAAACAACCCGCCCATTATCATACGCAAACAAGCAAAAAATGCACGGATCTAATTTGATTAATTGCTACTAAAGTTGATGCTGATCACGATTAATGTGACACAATCCTAAAAAACCCATGGGTGGGTCTAAGGATGATTGAGACAAAAAAGAGATCAACAATAATAATATTTATCATTCAAATGCAAAATAATCTAATAATATGACTTTTTCATATAATATTTTATTTAACTAATAAAAAGTTTGACTTGTATTCAGTGATATATATGAGAATATAGCATGAAACTCATAAGATGATTATTTCATATTAAACGTTGACATAAGAATTTAATTATCCTCAAGTTGGTATAAGAATTTAAGTATTCATATAGAATAATAATCTTTTAACTCAATATGAACTAACCGGAACATTAAAAACGTGTCTAATAGCATAATTTAAATAGATTTAATCACGAATTTAACACAAATTCAGTCAAACATAAAAAAAAAAAACCATAAAAATTAAATCCAATGTTCAATTAATCAATTTTTTTCTTAAAATTTATTTAATAAACTAAGTTCTTTACCCACATCCGTCTGAAATTTGAAAACCCTTGTTTATTTGACACCATATCATACACTAAGGTAACCACCCTTGTAAACTTTTCACTATATTCAAGTCATACTGCATGACGCTCTAACATTTACACAAGCTTAAAGAATTCATATCATAAACAAATTTTATGTTGATTGTTGACTATCTAATACAATCCTACATTTTTCACATCTGGAACTTGGGACTCACTAATGACAATATTTTTACTCATCTATACAAATAAAATAAAATAAAATGATATTTCAGTATTGTAGAATAATTTATAATTGAACTTTTTTAGAAAAGAAAGGGGTATAATTGAGGATATAATTTTAATTTCGACGACATAGTGGAACATATTGCACTTTATTTGTCACATGCAGTGTTCTTCCCAATGTTTTGTCCTAAGAAAAATCACCATGTACANGGTTCCGGAAGCTGCTTCCAATCTCTTGAAATTGGGTTGCAAAGAAAAATTCTGTTTTGATTATAGTAATCCGNAAAGAACTCATCTGGCAATGGATTGGATTTCACCAATGTAACTATATAATCATGAGAATGTCTGTCCACTGATAAAGCCAATGCACTGTATTGTGAAGGTTCTTCATTTAGAGGTTCCAGAAGCTGCTTCCAATCTCTTGAAATTGGGTTGCAAAGAAAAATTCTGTTTTGATTATAGTAATCCATGCAGGAAACCAATCCGCATGATGAAGAGATGAACCAATTATAATTTTCATGTGATAGGAAATCAAACCTGCACCAGTTCTTGAAGAGATCATAAGTGTAGCCTGCATCGTTCTCGTCGGGCAACATGAAGTACCATGGTTTTTGGGGTGACATATTGATCCATACATACTTTCCGGACTTTGTCATCTCATGCCAATACTTGCAGACACATCCTGCACTCATTATACTGTCTATTGGCAGAAAGGAGAAAATTTTTAGCCATACATCGTCAGGGAGAATAGTATATGTGTCTTCAATTTTAAGCTTGTTTTCTTTCTCAAAAGCTTCGAAATCAGGTTCTTCAATTCTGACACAGTCCATGCTTTGCTATTATAATCCTAGTAAGTGTGACACAAGTGAAATAGACATGATTAGTTTGGTATAAGACAAACTCAACCATCCACGAAAAATGAGATGGAAATTCGTAGTAAAAAATTGTTGTCATGAACCAAAAATTTATGTCCGAAACTATCACGTGTTATTTTCTTAAACTATTAAACTCGTACATTTATATGTGTTCTGCTAAAACCACTAAAATTTTAATGAAATTGGTAAAAGAGTGCAATATGGTGGTCATTTTGTAAATAGGAATGTTTCGAGTGTTGTATATGTAGTTGCCCCACATCCAAATCCACGATATTAATATTGAGAGCTCGATTTAATCATATCCTAATTAAAGTACGTGAGTATAACCCCCACATGTCCATTTATGAATAAAAAACAACGCAGCTAAATACACATTGATATTAAAACGAATAAATTCATAGATGGTTAAGCAAAAAACACTTTATGCCCCACATCCTTTTCATATAATATTCTATTTAACTAAAAAAAAAGTTTAACTTATATACTCTATGATACATGAGAATGTAGCTTGAAACTCATAAAATGATTATTGCATATTAGACGTTGATATAAGAATTTAATTATCCTCAGGTTGGTATAAGAATTTAAGCATTCATATAGAATATAAAACTTTTAACTCCATATGAAATACCAAGAACATTAAAGTCGTGCCTGATTGCATAATTTAAATAGATTTTATCACGAATTGAACTTAAATCAATCAAACATACAAAAAAACAAACATAAAAATTAAATCTAACGCTCCATTAAATCAATATTTTCATATTTTGTTCGTCTTTTTTACGACATAAATTTCAATTTGCTAAATTCAATTGTGCGCGGATTTAAAATTTTCTTCCGCCTTTAACAACATACTTGTCTACGTCATCGAATTTATTAAATTTGATAAATCTTATTTAGTATAAATTAAATTTGCAGCCAAACACGGCCAAAACAAAACAAAGCACAACTTCTATACATACCTCAGACTAATAATTCAAATAAAACAAAGGTCTGGCAGCTTTAACCAACAAAAAGATAATAATCATAATGTTAGTAATAACTTGCATTTCTTCTCCGGCCGAAGTTTTTAGCGTTGAGGTTGTATGGGACCAAAAGAAAATAAATAGAGAGAGGGAGAAGAAAGTCATGGGGGTGGGAGAAAAGGAATAGGACGTTGGAGAGAGAGAAAAGAACTGACTCTCCAATTTTTTATTTTATTTTAATAAATATAAATACATAAATATATATTATTATAATAATAATAATAATAATAATAATAATAATAATAATTATTATTATTATTTTGCAATTTTCTCCCTCTACTCCATGTTTATAATGACGACCTATAAGAAACAAGATTATTTTGTGTATTCATAAATTTATATATGAGAATAATAAACTTTTAACTCCATGTAAAATAGCAAGAACATTAAAGACGTGTATGATAGCATATTTATTCACAAATTTAAGGTAAATACGGTCAAGCATAAAAATTAAATCTAATGTTCCATTAAATCAATTTTTTCTATATTCCGTCTTTTCTTCTCATATTTCGTTTGTTGTACGATATAAATCATGATTGAGACAAGTTTCAGCGGTTCATTCGACATCCTGATGATAAATTTGTTGGTGGTTGAAAATTCATTAAATTAAATCTAATGTTCCATTAAATCAATTTTTTCCATATTCCGTCTTTTCTTCTCATATTTCGTCTTTTGTAAAATATAAATCACGATTTACTAAATTAAATTGCGAGACAAATTTAAAGTTTTCTTCCCCCATCAATGAAAAGCTAGTCTCCATTGCTCAAAATATCAAATTTACTAAATTAGATAAATTTCTTTAACATAAATTCAGCTTGCAACCGCCAAAATAAAACAGAGAACAATTTCTATGCAGGCCCCATATTATTAATTCAACCGAACAGAGAACAACAGCTTTAACCTGCAATAAAAATAATCAAAATGCTAATAATAATTTGCAATGCGCTTACCCGCAATTCTTTTTCCTCTCCGGCCGAAGGTTTTTAAGTTTCGCGTGCTAAGGCTGTATGAGACCAAAATGAAACAGGAAGGAAGGACCTAAATATATGTAGGGAGGGAGAGGAAAATCATGGGGGTGGGCGTGAAGGTAGGTGTTGTCGTGGAGGAGAAAGTGGAGGCTTTTATATTGTGACATCTTGCTGGTTTTACGTAAACATCGGGAGAGCGCATTCGCAAGGTGAAAAATGGGATAGCTCAAGTTATGTGAGGCGGAGACGAGTAAGACGTGGGACAGATAGAAGAATGGCCTCCGCAGTTTTTTTATTTTATTTTTATTTTAAGAATATAAATACATACACGTCGTATGTATGTATAAATGATCATAGTCATTTGATCCATTAATAATTGCTTAAAAAAAGCCCAATCTGAATGTTGATGGAATTTTTTGAAGATCTGAGCAAGTTTGAGGGGTTTATTCGACATCCCGATAATAAATGTATAGGTGGTTGAAAATTAATGATTATAAAATTTTATATGCACGAATTCATGTAAAAAAAGGTAACACATTATTACATTCGTCATATATCTCCCAAAATTTAATGACAGGCATGATTCAACTCTCAAAAGGTTAACTGGAGCATGATAAAGAGCTTATATGATGTTAAGCAACCCACCCATTATCATACGCAAACAAGCAAAAAATGCACGGATCGAATTTGATTAATTGCTACTAAAGTTGATGTTCATCACGATTAATGTGACACAATCCTAAGAAACCCATGGGTGAGTCTAAGGATGATTGAGACAAAAAAGAGATCAACAATAATAACATTTGTCCTTCAAATGCAAAATAATCTAATAATTCGACCTTTTCATATAATATTTTATTTAACTAATAAAAAGTTTAACTTATATTCAATAATACATATGAGAATGTAGCATGAAACTCATAAAATGATTATTTCATATTAAACGTTGACATAAGAATTTAATTATCTTCAAGTTGGTATAAGAATTTAAGTATTCATATAGAATAATAAACTTTTAACTCAATATGAAATAGCCAGAACATTAAAAACGTGTCTAATAGCATAATTTAAATAGATTTAATCACGAATTTAACACAAATTCAGTCAAACAAAAAAAAAACATAAAAATTAAATCCAATGTTCAATTAAATCAATTTTTTCATATTATGTCATTTTCTCTTTCACGACATAAATTTCAATTTACTAAATTTAATTGTGGGCGGAGTTAAAATTTTCTTCCGCCTTCAATGGCAAGCTTGTTTACGTCGCTCAAAATATCGAATTTACTTAATTTGATAAATCTTATTTAATATAAATTAAATTTGTACCCAAACACCATCAAAATAAAACAAAGAACAACTTCTATACATACCTCATACTAATAATTCAACTAAAACAAAGAACAGCAGCTTTAAGTATGGGAGGCATTGGCATGGATTCGTAGCATGGTGTTATTTTGCTGTTTTAGGAGCTATTCTTTTGTTTTTATTTTCTTACTCTTTTTATTTGTTTCGAGTTTTCTCTTTGTTTTTTTTATATTTTTATTCAAGGTTGTAAATGAATTTTTTTTTAATAAACTTTGGATGGGAGTGTGCCCTCGTTCCTAAAAAAAATATAACCGTATAATGACACATATCAGTTATGCCAGATGTGTGCCAAGTAAGTTAGACATGGATGCCTGATATTGTCTTTCAGATGTGATGTCCAGGAAAAAATCTTGCATTCGGAGCTGCGTCCGAACAGCGTCAGTGATCCACCGAAGGTCGTTTTTTTCCTTTCTTTCTCCTCTGCTCTTACGGTGGATCGCAACCGTGTAATATCTTTTCCATGTCTAGATGGGAAACGAGCTTGAGCTTGATTAGATAATCGGGTTTAAGCTCGAGCTCAATTCTACGAGTTTGAACTGGCTAATGAGTTGGCTTGTTTAGGATGAAAGAGAAAAAAATTATTAATCTAAGCATTTGTTATTATTAAATGTCAATAGAATGAACATTTAAAAATAATTAATAAGAAATCAGTCGATATAAAATATATAATATCCATTTTTAAACATCTTTAACCATTTAACGAAAATTTTTAAAATTTATTATATTTTAAATATATTTGTTTATTAATCATTTTTTAAATGAGCAGGCTAATGAGCTCAGAGTCCAGGTCATGATTGGCCTGAGCTTAGCTTGTTCGCTTATCGAACTCAGTTCATAAGCCACCACTTATCAAATCGAGTCAACTTGGCTCACTTGCACCCATAATCAAGCCTAACAAGTGTAGAGATATCACATGCAGGTTGTGTTCTAAACATGCAAATAAATTGATTTTGATGAATGATATTCAATTTTAATGAGAATTATATTAATAATTATTGGTGAAGTTTATACAATAACAACAACAACAAGCCTTTTTAGGTGTCACAGCTACTGTGGTAGAATTGGGGGAGCAGGTTTGTGCTCTCGGGCGACATTCGCATGGAGACGAGAAATTATTCTATACGGAGACACAGAGTGACCGTGATTCGTAATCTGGTATAAAAAGGAAAGGAGTAAGTCATCTTAATGCTTTGTTCTTCTGCTTTGTATTGTTGTAGTGGAGAACTTGCTAAAAATTAATCTAAGTTCTAGATCTTTTATACTTAAGTATCTAAGTGCTAAATTTTAATATTTATATTTATAATACATTATTTTATTTTAAAAAAATTAATAAATATTATCTTTCTAATATAATCTTAAGAATTTGAAAGTTATGTATATAAATATGCAAATTTAAATGTTATATATGTGAATATATAATAAAAGTGTGCGATTTATGTAAATATCTCTATTTTTTTAAAATGATTGTATCATTGTTAGAAACTTTGTGACGGTAGAGTGATAATTTAACATTATATCACTGCACTAAAAACTAGCACACACAAATAATAGAAAAATTGCAGGAGAAAACACCAAAAATTTTATGGGAAAAACTTGGAAAATAAGAAAATCACGAAGCACTTATTATAAATTTACAGTAGTAGTGTAGCTATAATAGTCGCAATTAAGCTACAACAAATGTAGTTCATGATGGTGATTATAATTGAAAATTGTAATAAAAGTAGTTGACCACAAATGTCGTAAATAGTAACTGCAATAATGTCAGTTAGTCATAAATGTCATATTTAAAATATACAATATTAGGTCACATAAGTCATGGTTGGGGGCTATAATGGCGTCAGTTGGCCACAATAGATGTAATTGGAAATTGTAGTAGCAGTTAGCCACATAAACCATAGTTAAATGCTACAATAGTGTCAGTTGGTTACAGATACCGTAATTGAATGTGATTATAGCTACTCACATAGGCCGTAGTTAGGGGCTAAAATAAAATCAATTGGTCACGAAGTCTGTAGTTGGATGTTGTGACAACAGCTTGTCATATTGATCATCGTTATGGGCTATAATAATATCAGTTGATCATAGAGGCAATAGTTGAATTTTGTAGCAATAATTGGTCATACATTGCTGCTAGATTTTAACTTATTAAAACCTCTATTTGAAGAACTTTATTATTGGTTTAGTTCTACTAAAATTTTTAAAAGACTTAAAAAAAAATTCTTGTATTGTAAGTTTTCAGATAGAAAATTGCATACCATTGCCAGAAGTATTTCTACTATGCCTAAGAATCGTCGGGTTTGGTTTACCCATCTTGATATTATAAATATGATGTGCAAAGTTAAAATTATATGGATGTATTATAATTATACTAAAATCTGTGATGTTATTTCTAATGGAAGTTGGAATTTGATTCATGTTATTAGTATCCCTGGGTAGTTTTCACAGCTTATTAATAGCACATCGATTGTAGATTCTCATGTATCTTGACTTTGGTTTTGTTTAGATGACTATGTTCATAAAAGATTTGATCTTTTTAGATTTATGATAATTTTTGGAAAGTTGAATGGAGTAATTATATCTGGTTGAAATGCCATTCAAGTTAATTTACATTTACCATCTGGAAAATTATTCATTGACTTAAAACAAGTGATATTCTTATTGATGAAGGTATTTCTGCTAATTACAATTGTCATGCTCTATGTTTAGAGAAACTCGTAAGCATTAATTTTTTTATTATGCACAAAACTTGATGCATTTTGTATGAAGGATATTCCTAACTCAAATTTACGATCATTCAAGCTTGATTTCAACAAGCTTGAAGTCAAACTAGCCGTCTCAACAATACTCGATGCATTTTGTATGAATGATATTCCTAACTCAAATTTATGATCATTCAAGCTTGATTTCAGCAAGCTTGAAGTCAAACTAGCCGTCTCAACAATATCAATACAATAATATCAAAATTTGTTCAATTTGAGTCCAATCAAGCCCAGATCAAGCCATTAAAGCATATTAGACACTTTGGATTATCAATTAAATGGTCGAAGAAACTCAAAATTTGACATATTTAATGTCAAATCGAGTGCCTTGACACAAAAAAAATTAAAAATAATCTAAGATTGCAAAATTATTAGGTCATTAATGCACTCAAATAACTAAAAAATCATCTATAATCAAGTGAGATCGGCAGGGACAATTTGATCAAGTGGTTAGGGAAGCAATGCGTCAAAAAAATAAAATTTCCCTCCCTAAAAGGCTAAAAATAAACCCTCTCTATTCACTTGAGAAGATGAGAAGAAGAATAAAGGATATTCTAGAGTCTATTCTAGAGAAGTCCCGATGAGGTCACAGTAGTCACCGACCACCAATTATCAACGCTCGTGCATGACCACTATCAACCAGTGCCGATCGTCACTATCTGTCGTCGCTGACAACTGGGCACCACAGACCCTAGCTTGCAACCTTTTAGTCAAAATACACTTGTTTTGTCTAACAACTATATTTTATTTGTGTTGTACATAAATATAATTTTTGTGGTAAAAAAAATCACCGCGATCTTCTTGTTGCAAGCGAAGAGAGCACCCATGTACTCATAGTGAATACGTTTGATTGAGCTGAGCCACATGGTTTTTTCTCATCTATAATTTTTCTACGTAAAAATTATAGTTCTTTGGTATTGTTGCTTCTCTTTTATTTATGTGTTTTGTATCATCGCACAATGCTAAGACATTAAAATATCACTCCATCACCGCGAATTTTATCCATGTGTTGCATCTTTGTACAATGTTAAGACATTAAAATACCACTACTTCGCCCGAATTTCCCCACACTCAACAAAAACATAGTTTGAAAATTGATGAAATTGATCAAACTCTTCATTCGGTTGCTTAGAAATAGAAAATATGTTTTAAAAAATAATGATTATATTTTTTTATTATCTTGGAGTGTGTAAATGAAATCATGATTTATGTTGGAGAAATTTACATGCATATCACACCATTCCTATCAATTTACATATCCACATCTAAAATTTGATATTTAGAAACATCACACTCTGGTTAATAACCATAGCATGAAAATTTATATTTTAAAAAATTAGTAATAGTAGTATTTTTTTTATTTGATCTTAAAAAAATTGAGTGTTGCCCATATAAATACATATGTTAGGTGTCAGACATGAAAAAACAAAAGAATTGTGATGCATGCATGCAATTGCCTATCATTATTTTTACAATAATAAGAGAAATTTTGTGAGAATTTGAAATCAATATTAGTGTCCAACTATTTTTAACCAACAGCTAGATTTAAAAAACTATATCACTTCTAAATAAATGATTTTTAACTTTGAAGCTAATACAATTACATTTTAAATTTCAAAAGAACTAAATATAAACGGAAAAAAAAAACTACAATATGTTCCAACAGAGAAAAAAACTACTAATAGGTAACTTTTATGCATAATGAATGCACATATAAGTTAAATCGTTCAAGGCTTGATCTCCAGTCTAGGCTCAAAGCAGAAACCAACGAAGGTTCTTAAATATGATCGTTTCTTTATTGGGTAGTTTTTTGACAATCTCCAATGCTTGTCTCTCATATCAAATATGAACAGAGTAGGGGTACCATAGGCATGGATGAAGATGAGATCCTCAACTCCACTACTAGCAAAAGTA
>JXCR01145475.1:17404-38158 GCA_002079205.1 Phalaenopsis hybrid cultivar | reverse complement strand
TTAGAGCTTCCTTCTTAGCATGGAATTATCCTCGTAGTTAAATTGATTACCTTTTACACTAATTAAATCTAGAACAAATTACATAAATCAAGAGCAATTCTTAAACACAAGCTTCAATATTTTTGTTCTTCTGTTTGGCCAAATCATCTCTATGTGAGGATGCCACATAATTCCTTAAACTATGTACATGTAAAGTGAAATTTCACTTTTTTTTTTTTAAACTTTAGCTTATGTTAACTTAAATCTAGTTTAAATTGATTTTAAGACATTAAGCAAAGTACATGAGTAACTTGTACTCTGAGATCTTAAATCTGAAAATTAGAAAGAGAATAATAATAAAAAATAAAATCGTTTCGGGTCGGTTCTCCCACAGTTGCAGGAAATGCGGCTGGGAGCTGCAGTATTGCGGGGATTCCACGTCCCGTGTCAGACATGCCACTCAATATGCATGATACCTTACCTTGCATGAAAAAAATGTATTTCACTTTTTAAAATTTAAAATTGTANACAAGCTTCAATATTTTTGTTCTTCTGTTTGGCCAAATCATCTCTATGTGAGGATGCCACATAATTCCTTAAACTATGTACATGTAAAGTGAAATTTCACTTTTTTTTTTTTAAACTTTAGCTTATGTTAACTTAAATCTAGTTTAAATTGATTTTAAGACATTAAGCAAAGTACATGAGTAACTTGTACTCTGAAATCTTAAATCTGAAAATTAGAAAGAGAATAATAATAAAAAATAAAATTGTTTCGGGTCGGGTCTCCCACAGTTGCAGGAAATGCGGCTGGGAGCTGCAGTATTGCGGTGATTCCACGTCCCGCGTCAGACATGCCACTCGATATGCATGATACCTTACCTTTGCATGAAAAAAATGTATTTCACTTTTTAAAATTTAAAATAGTGGTGTTTTTTACGTGAAATGAAAGATTTGGTTGGTATAAATGTCAATAGAAAAGTTTAGGTGCTAGATTAGTACATACATATGAATTGGGTCGTATGTATGTGAATGCCTCTATTATTTATCAACAATTCATAGCTAATGATGATGAATAAGCATCTTCTTAAAGTCTATTCCCTCCAGTTCTGAGCTGCCCTGAAGATTAAAAAATTTCAAGGAATTCTTTTTTTTTTTTTGTTCTTATTACAAGGCCAATGGAAAATGATCTTTACAGGATCAAGTTGATTCTGTTACCACTGAAGAGTTATCAAGAGAAGAGCTGGGTCGTCTTGTAGCTTCCCGCTGGACTGGTGAAGGTGCGGATCAGACTGCTGATAAAATAAGAAATGTTGAGGAAGACCTAATGGATCAAAAACCATACGTCGTGCATGAACACAAAGGCTTTACCTCAGAAACTGATGATGATAGATCAAAAGAAGAAGAAGAAGATGATGATGATGATGATGCTGATAGTAATGAGGACAGTTTTCATGATGATCGAGATGATGAATTTGCAGATGACCATGCAGATTTAGATGGGTCTTATAATACTAATGAATATGAGCAAACTGATCCTGTAGGTATGATTTCTGAACGCTTCAGAAACTCTGTTGTGATATGAAATGGGTTTCTTGCTGAATCCTGTTTGTTGTTGAAAGGTGGTTAATGAAGATTTACATGCACACCACTCAATCCCTATGAATTTACATATCTAATTCCCACACTTCAATGTTTACATATATACCACCTTTCCTCTGCATAAAAAGTTGTATTTTACTGATACTGGAGTTAACCCAAACCACGACACAAAACACGAATTTATTAATAATTTAAAAGACGGTTACAATGAGGACTCAAAAGAAAGAAGGATACTACGTAAATGGAAACATAAAACGAAACATCACAACAAAACCTGAACACAAAAAGATGCGACAAGCTTGACGAGGAGGTAGTCTGGAGAGGCCTTCCCGTGGTGAAGGCCAGAGCAATCTCTGGTGGACATAGGCGTTCTTTTCGGCATCGAACCACAACCGGGAGAAGCGGCGAATGTTGTCGATGGTTGGAGTCTGGAAGTGGTGATAAAGGCAGCCGAAGCCAAGGAGCGGAGGTAAGTGTTGCGGCCAAAGCCGAGGAGTGGAGGTACAAGTGGCGGCCAAAGCCGAGGAACGGAGGCACGAATGGTGGAGTTGGGGGGGGCGGGGGATGGGGGCGTCTTCATGCTGTAGAAAGATGACTGAAGTGGACTGGAGGCGCTGGGAAAGCCTGACAGAGATGACGCCCTGCTGTGAGAGAGGTGACGGGTGCTGCGACGTCCTGCAGGGAGGCTGTAGGGTGGGCTGTCGATGGTCTGGGAAGGCAGCAGAGAGCTGCAGGGTGCAGGTGGCAGCATGGGCTGTGGGTAGAAGGACAACAGGTAGCTGCGGTCGGCCTGCAGGGAAGCTGTAGGGGAGGATTGGTGTTGGTCTGGGCTGATAGCAGGGCTGGAAGGCCTTCTGGGAGCTTTTCTGAGGACTGGTCGGTGGTCAGGAGGTGCAGCAAGGGAGGAACGTCGGCTGTAGTGCTGGCAGGGAGGTGGCCGGCTGAGATGGAGGCTGGCTGGACTGCTGGCTNGATGTTTATACATGGGCTCATAAGCATACATAGATATTATTTCTTTTTCATTCTTCTAAACATACTGACACATAGTGCATCCGGACTGTTTTGGTCCAAGTTTCTGGGGGGCATGCCGTCCCTCNACATGGGCTCATAAGCATACATAGATATTATTTCTTTTTCATTCTTCTAAACATACTGACACAGAGTGCATCCGGACTGTTTTGGTCCAAGTTTCTGTGGGGCAGGCCGGCCCTCTAAGCCTTGAAATTGCTACCCAACTTGTACTTTTATGGTGTTTACGGTTTAGTTTTTGCTGTGATTTGTTTCAGGGCAGTTGCCTGCATCTCTTTTCCCCCAACTGGCTGTATCCTAAAATTCTAAGTGGTGTTCCCGGCTGTATCTTGGTCTTCAAGTGATGTTTGTCCTTCCTATACCTTTTCCCCATCCCTTTCTCTGTTTTCCTTGCTGCCGCCACCCGAGTCAGCATTCCCCGCTGCTGTCCTCACCGCTAACTGCCTCTCCCTTGCTGCCGCCACCTTCCGCCTTACTGCCGTTACCCTCTAGTTTTATGGCCGACCACCTTACTACCTCCCCGAAGGTTCAAATCTCTAGTCGGCAACACCTCCACCCTAGATTCAACCCTAGCGCAGGTGTTATGTTATTTTTGNTCTAGTTTTATGGCCGACCACCTTACTACCTCCCCGAAGGTCCAAATCTCTAGTCGGCAACACCTCCACCCTAGATTCAACCCTAGTGCAGGTGTTATGTTATTTTTTTGTTGCAATTTCACATTTCCTTGTTGTTTGTGTAATTTTAAAAATTTGAATTCAGTAATAATATTTGCTTTACCTTGGATGCTTGTTAAATTTTGATATCACATACACTATATGTTTATAAGGAATGCCGTATCGTACAATATAACCAAGCATGTAATGATGAAAATATACATTTCATCATGGCAATATGAATGATCATTTTGGCCGAGAGAGATACCATTATAAATTAATTGAGATGTAAGTTTATAGCCATAACACTCATTTTATATTTATAAAAGAACACGAATCTTAAACATATTTATTAAATGCATTGGGTTTGGAAGAAAGGAAATTGTACTGGAAACTAGAAATGAGATTACACACCTTAATTTCTTTGATTTTGAACTCATACATTGGCATAACTTTAGAGCTTCCTTCTTAGCATGGAATTATCCTCGTAGTTAAATTGATTACCTTTTACACTAATTAAATCTAGAACAAATTACATAAATCAAGAGCAATTCTTAAACACAAGCTTCAATATTTTTGTTCTTCTGTTTGGCCAAATCATCTCTATGTGAGGATGCCACATAATTCCTTAACTATGTACATGTAAAGTGAAATTTCACTTTTTTTTTTAAACTTTAGCTTATATTTACTTAAATCTAGTTTAAATTGATTTTAAGACATTAAGCAAAGTACACGAGTAACTTGTACTCTGAGATCTTAAATCTGAAAATTAGAAAGAGAATAATAATAAAAAATAAANGTACATGAGTAACTTGTACTCTGAAATCTTAAATCTGAAAATTAGAAAGAGAATAATAATAAAAAATAAAATCTTTTCGGGTCGGTTCTCCCACAGTTGCAGGAAATGCGGCTGGGAGCTGCAGTATTGCGGTGATTCCACTTCCCGCGTCAGACATGCCACTCAATATGTATGATACCTTACTTTTGCATGAAAAAAATGTATTTCACTTTTTAAAATTTAAAATAGTGGTGTTTTTGACGTGAAATGAAAGATTTGGTTGGTATAAATGTCAATAGAAAAGTTTAGGTGCTAGATTAGTACATACATATGAATTGGGTCGTATGTATGTGAATGCCTCTATTATTTATCAACAATTCATAGCTAATGATGATGAATAAGCATCTTCTTAAAGTCTATTCCCTCCAGTTCAGAGCTACTCTGAAGATTAAAAAGTTCCAAGGAATTCTTTTTTTTTTGTTCTTATTCCAAGGCCAATGGAAAATAATCTTTACAGGATCAAGTTGATTCTGTTACCACTGAAGAGTTATCAAGAGAAGAGCTGGGTCGTCTTGTAGCTTCTCGCTGGACTGGTGAAGGTGCGGATCAGACAGCTGATAAAATAAGAAATGTTGAGGAAGACCTAATGGATCAAAAACCATACGTCGTGCATGAACACAAAGGCTTTACCTCAGAAACTGATGATGATAGATCAAAAGAAGAAGAAGAAGATGATGATGATGATGATGCTGATAGTAATGAGGACAGTTTTCATGATGATCGAGATGATGAATTTGCAGATGACCATGCAGATTTAGATGGGTCTTATAATACTAATGAATATGAGCAAACTGATCCTGTAGGTAAGATTTCTGAACGCTTCAGAAACTCTGTTGTGATATGAAATGGGTTTCTTGCTGAATCTTGTTTGTTGTTGAAAGGTGGTTAATGAAGATTTACATGCACACCACTCAATCCCTATGTATTTACATATCTAATTCCCACACTTCAATGTTTACATATATACCACCTTTCCTCTGCATAAAAAGTTGTATTTTACTGATACTGGAGTTAACCCAAACCACGACACAAAACACGAATTTATTAATAATTTAAAAGACGGTTACAATGAGGACTCAAAAGAAAGAAGGATACTACGTAAATGGAAACATAAAACGAAACATCACAACAAAACCTGAACACAAAAAGATGCGACAAGCTTGACGAGGAGGTAGTCTGGAGAGGCCTTCCCGTGGTGAAGGCCAGAGCAATCTCTGGTGGACATAGGCGTTCTTTTCGGCATCGAACCACAACCGGGAGAAGCGGCGAATGTTGTCGATGGTTGGAGTCTGGAAGTGGTGATAAAGGCAGCCGAAGCCAAGGAGCGGAGGTAAGTGTTGCGGCCAAAGCCGAGGAGTGGAGGTACAACTGGCGGCCAAAGCCGAGGAACGGAGGCACGAATGGTGGAGCGGGGGGTTGTGCTGCAGGCTGTAGAAAGATGACTGAAGTGGACTGGAGGCGCTGGGAAAGCCTGACATAGATGGCGGNGCCGAGGAGCGGAGGTACAAGTGGCGGCCAAAGCCGAGGAACGGAGGCACGAATGGTGGAGTTGGGGGGGGCGGGGGATGGGGGCGTCTTCATGCTGTAGAAAGATGACTGAAGTGGACTGGAGGCGCTGGGAAAGCCTGACAGAGATGACGCCCTGCTGTGAGAGAGGTGACGGGTGCTGCGACGTCCTGCAGGGAGGCTGTAGGGTGGGCTGTCGATGGTCTGGGAAGGCAGCAGAGAGCTGCAGGGTGCAGGTGGCAGCATGGGCTGTGGGTAGAAGGACAACAGGTAGCTGCTGTCGGCCTGCAGGGAAGCTGTAGGGGAGGATTGGTGTTGGTCTGGGCTGATAGCAGGGCTGGAAGGCCTTCTGGGAGCTNGCTGTAGAAAGATGACTGAAGTGGACTGGAGGCGCTGGGAAAGCCTGACAGAGATGGCGGCATGCTGTGAGAGAGGTGACGAGTGCTGCGACACCCTGCAGGGAGGCCGTAGGGTGGGCTGTCGATGGTCTGGGAAGGAAGCAGAGAGCTGCAGGGTGCAGGTGCCAGCATGGGCTGTGGGTAGAAGGACAACAGGTAGCTGCGGTCGGCCTGCAGGGAAGCTGTAGGGGAGGATTGGTGTTGGTCTGGGCTGATAGCAGGGCTGGAAGGCCTTCTGGGAGTTTTTCTGAGGACTGGTTGGTGGTCAGGAGGTGCAGCAAGGGAGGAACGTCGGCTGTAGTGCTGGCAGGGAGGCGGCCGGCTGAGATGGAGGCTGGCTGGACTGCTGGCGGATTGTGGGACAGCGGATAGGGGGCGGAACAGTGAATATAAACACCACCTCAGATGGGGTTACAGTCGGAACACCTTTCTCGTCATCGGGTACAACCCTTGAGAGGGAAAAACTTCAAGCAAAGCTGGATTCAGACTTCAAAATCATGACCCTCATCTTTGATACAAGAACTCCTATTTATAAAAGACTTGACTTAATTTTAGGAAACAATAAAATAGGAAAAGAATAATATCTGATTTTAGAATTTAGGTAAGAATTTTAAGACAGGAAAAGAAATAAAATCAGATTTTAGATTAAGGAAAATCAAATCAAATCAAATTTTAGGCTTTTAGGAAAGGATTTAAATTAGGAGAAGGAATAAAAATAAAATCTCTTATTTTAGGAAGGTTTTGGAATTAGGAAAGGTCTAGGAAGGGAGGAAAAAAAAGGCAAGAAGAAGATGGAAAGAGAATTAGAGAAAGGCGGGGGCGGTGGGGCCCCCTCCAAGGGGACTGACTAGACCGGCTCCCATATAAGCCCATCGTCAGCCTCCCGGGGTTGGTGGAGTTTCGACCTCAATTGTCGAAGCTTCTGGATTGTCAAAGTATGGAGTGAGAATTGCAATGTTTAATGTGACAGAAATGTTTTAGTCCTTTAGTAGGTCAATCTTATATGCATTATAATTAAGTTCTCACAAACTTCTGAAAGGTTCATTTGCTCTGGGATTCAATCTTCCGAGAGCTTTTTCGAGGAATCGTTCCTTTTTCAACCGGATCCAGGCGAGGTCGCATTATTTGAATGTCTCCTTTTTCATTGGTTTCTTTGCTTGAGCTTGTTATTTTCTGTTTTGTCTAGCAATCTCTTTGCCAACTTGTTCATGTATTTTTTGGATTTCGTGAACCCGTTCTGTAGCATGTTGGGTTAATTATGATGTTGGTATGAGTGGAACCAGATCAAGTGGTGTGAGTGGATTGTGGCCGCAGACAATCTCAAATGGACTGTGTCCTGTTGTCTGACTTGTAGATCACTTGTAGGTGAATTTTACTTGGGCGAGAATGATATTCTTTCCCACTCCCACAAAACATCTTTGTATGTTTATTAGGCTGTTGTTTACTACTTTAGTATGACCGTCTGTCTGTGGATGGGCTGCTGATCTGAACTGGAGCTTGGTGCATAACTTCCCCCATAAAGTACGTCAGAAGTGGCTCAGAAATTTGTCATCGCCGTCTAAGGTAATAGTTTTGGGGATCTTGTGCAACCGAACAATCTCCCGGAAGTGTAAGTTTGTGATATGAGACGCATCTAGTGTGCGGTGACAAGGTACGAAGCGTGCAATTTTAAAAAAATTGATCCGCTACAACTATTATAAAATCTTTATTCCTCTGAGTGTTGGGGAGATCTAATACAAAGTTCATGTCGACATCTACCCTGGGTACTTTTGGTACTGGTAACGACATATCCTGTCCTCTTGTTTTTTCTAAGTGGCATATTCTACATTGGCGCACATGTCGCTATACATCTCTTGTTAGTCGAAGCCAGAAGAAGTGTTCTTTAACGAGAGTGAGGTTTGTCTCTGCCGAAATGGCCTGCGGGCATCTATTATGGTTCTCTTGTACAATTGCTTCTCTCAAGGAGCATCTTGGAATGCATAGTTTATTTCGGTAGAACATGTATTCACTGCATGGTAGTGCTGCCATATGGGTTCTTGACATTGTTCCCAAATATCTTTGAAGTCTTCGACTGTTGAGCACATGTCTCTGATGATCTCAAACCCTATGGCTCTTGATTGCATTGAAGTGATAAGTGACGTCGGCTTAGCGCATCGGCGACGCGGTTCTGGCTCCCTGCTTTGTGTTTAAGTATGAAGTTGAATGATGCCAAAAATTCTACCCATGTGGCATGATGGATTTTAGCTTTCTCGAACTGTTCAGAAATTTCAAGGCTCATGAAGGTGAACTGGCTTGTCAACAGATAGTGGCTCCAGTGTTCTAGAGATCGAACAATTGCATAGAATTTTTTATTGTATGGTGAGTATTTCCTTCTGGAGTCGTTTAGTTTCTCACTGAAGAAGGCGATAGGGTGACTGCCTTGGTTCAGTATGGCATCTTTCTCGACGCCTGATGGGTTACATTCTACTTCAAATAGTTGTGAAAAATCCGGTAAGGCTAGAACTGACGCTTGAGTTACTTTTGCTTTGAGTGTGTCGAAGCTAGTTTGAGCAGTGCTTGGCCAAGTGAACTCTTTTTCTTTTCAAAATCTCCGTGAGGGGAGCAATAATGGTGCTAGAATTTTTGATGAAGCGACGACAGAATAAGGCTAATCCAAAAAACTGTCTCATTTCGGTGAATGATTGAGATGGGGTCCAGCTTATTATGGCTTCGATTTTTGTCCAGTCTATTTGAATGCCTGTGTTGGACACAATGTATCCCAAAAGGTATATTTGATTTATCATGAAAGTACATTTCTTTGGATGAGCATATAATTTATCATTTTGGAGTACTTTGAAGACCTCTGTCAAGTGTTGTACATGCTTCTCTTCAGAATGACTATATACTAGTATATCATCATAGTAGACTATGATGAATTTCCTGATGAGGTATTGGGTGCATTTGAAAGACCAAAGACATGACTGTCTACTCGTATAGTTCATCCCGTATTTTGAAGAGGGTTTTCCATTCGTCGCTTGGTGTCATCTGTATCTAATGGTATCCGCTGCATAAGTCGATCTTTAAGAACAGAGTGACTTTGTGTAACTGGGCTAGGAGATCATCTAGTTGAGGTATTAAAAATCGGTATTTGATTGTTATTGATGGCTCTACTGTCGATACACATCCTCCATGTTCCATTTCTTGGGTGCCAGTAGGGCTGCCACGACCCACAGATTTGTACTACTTCTAACTAGCCCTCTGTTGACGAGGTCTTGCACTTGTCGTTGGAGTTCCTCATATTTTGTTGGCCTTAGCCTGTATGCAAGTCTTTTTGATAGGACGAATCCCGGTATAAGGTCTATAGCATGTTGGATGTCTCACTATGGTGGTAATCCCTCAGACAGACTGTCTGTCATGATGTCCTGGAAGTTTTGCAGTAGTGGTTGTAGGCGTTCAAGTACGGAGTTTTCTTCCTCGGATCCCTCAAGCAGAACTAGGGCTAGAGTTATCGGCGCATCTTGAACTGACCACATGAACGTGGCTCTTGTAACGACTATCTTCTCGGTGTTGTTGATTCCTCATGCGTTTTTACTTGGTAGTAATATATTGCATTTGACAACTTTTTTGAAGGAGTATGTGTTTTTAAACCCGTCATGTTGAGTTTTGCAGTCATATTGTCAAAGTCGTCCCATAGAATATGACATCCGTCAATTGGGAACGACATCACACCATACTTGTTCCTTTATTTGGTTGTCTATCGAGAACGATAATGCCGATCCACACATTTCTTTTTTTTTTCAGCCAAGCGAGGGAATAGGGTTGAGGTGGTTTTTGCGTGGGTAATTCTAACTTTGTCACCATTAGTGTTGATACGACAATTTGACACCTGCCATTGTAGATTATCAAGTTGCAAACTTTCCCTTAAACTTTACACTTTTTGCAAAAGATGCAGTGTCATAACCATGACTAATCCTGTGCTGGCTCGGATTGTAAAACTCGCCGTAGGACCAGTAATTTGCCTTCATCCTCGAGGAGCTGAAATGCTTTATCAGAATTTTCGTTTGGTTCCTCATCTCTGCTTTCCTCCATGACACGTTGGTCTGTAAAAGAGACAATTTGACTTGTGAGACAACTGGAAGCGATGTGGCCGAAACTATGACATCTAAAACACTTTTTGGCTGACATTGGCCCTAAAGAGCTATCTTTTTCCAGGTTTCTTGCTGCTTGGATCAGTTTTGCATTCTCGGGTGCTGGTTTCCCTGTTCCTGGTGTGCTTTTGTCGGCAGCTGTAGCTGCTAGGGTTGGCTTGTATGAGGATTGCCATTGGAAGGAAAACTGCGATCTGACCTGTTTTTGTTGCCTTTCAACTTTCAGAGCTAAGGTTTGGACGCCATTCAACAACCAATAGGGCTGTAGTTGAACTGCATTTCCAATGGTGGGCTTCAGGCCTCCGATGTAGCAGACGATGGTATGCTCCTCTCGTTCGACCAATTCACATTTTATTTGTAATTGATCAAACTTGACAGTGAATTCCTCTACAAAGATATCTCTTTGTTGTAGGTTGTGGAGCTTCAGGAACATATCTTGGCGGTAGTGTGGTGGCAGGTATTTCCACAGTAGTGCTTTCTTCATTTTTTCCCATTTCGTGATTTTATCGCAACCGTCCCTCATTGGTTGACGTTGCAGGTTGTCCCACCATAATGAGACATGTTTTTCAATTTAATAGCTGCTAGATTGACCTGCACGAGGAGAAGGAAAAGAAAGAATGGGGGAAAAAATTTTGGTTTGGGGTGGGGTGCAGATGCTTAACACCCTAGGATAGAACTAGGGTTGAGCTAGTTCTGATACCAAATGATACCGGAGTTAATCCAAACCATGACACATGATAGAAATTTATTAATAATATAAAAGATGGTTACAATGAGGACTCAAAAGAAAGAAAGATACCGCACAAATGGAAACATAAAACGAAACATCACAACAAAGACTCAACACAAAAAGATGTGATAAGCTTGAAGAGGAGGTAGTCCGAAAAGGCGGTGCCAGGGAGGTGGCTATGGTCAAGGCCAAAAAAATCTTAGTTGGACAAAGGCGCTCGTTGCGGTGTCAAACGTCAACCGGGAGAAGCGGTGAATGTCATCGAAGGCTGGAGTCCGGCGGTGGCAATTAAGATAGCCAAAGCCGAGGAACGAAGGTAAGTTTGGTGTCAGTCCGGGCTGACAACAGGGCTGGAAGGCTTGCTGGGAGGTTGTTAGAGGACTGTAGTGCTGGCAGGAGGTGGCCGGCTGAGATGGAGGCTGGTTGGACTGCTGGCGAACTCTGGGACTGTGGATAGAGGGAGAAACAATGAAGATAAACACCATCTCAGACGGGGTTACANGGAAGGAAAATCAAATCAAATCAAATTTTAGGCTTTTAGGAAAGGATTTAAATTAGGAGAAGGAATAAAAATCAAATCTCTTATTTTAGGAAGGTTTTGGAATTAGGTAAGGTCTAGGAAGGGAGGAAAGGCAAGGGAGGAAAAAAAAGACAAGAAGAAGATGGAAAGAGAAGTAGAGAAAGGCGGGGGTGGTGGGGTTGCTGATCAGATCAGCAGCCCATCCAAGGGGACTGACTGGACCGGCTCCCATATAAGCCCATCGTCAGTATCTCTGGGTTGGTGGAGTTTCGACCTCAACTGTCGAAGCTTCTGGATTGTCAAAGTATGGAGTGAGAATTGCAATGTTTAAGGTGGCAGAAATGTTTTAGTTCCTTAGTAGATCAATCTTATACGCATTATAATTAAGTTCTCACGAACTTCTGAAAGGTTCATTTGCTCTGGGTTTCAATCTTCCGAGAGCTTTTTCGAGGAATCATTCCCTTTTCAACCGGATCCAGACGAGGTCACATTATTTGAATGTCTCCTTTTTCATTGGTTTCTTTGCTTGAGCTTGTTATTTTCTGTTTTGTCTAGCAATCTCTTTGCCAACTTGTTCATGTATTTTTTGGATTTCGTCACCCCGTTCTGTAGCCTGTTGGGTTAATTCTGATGTTGGTAGGAGTGGAACCAGATCAAGCGGTGTGAGTGGATTGTGGTCGTAGACAATCTCGAATGGATGTGTCCTGTTGTCTGACTTGTAGATCAGTTGTAGGCGAATTTTACTTGGGCGAGAATGATATCCTATTGTTTGATATTCTTTCCCACAAAACATCTCAGTATGTTTATCATGCTGTTGTTTACTACTTTAGTATGACCGTCCGTTTGTGGATGGGCTGCTGATCTGAACCGGAGCTTGGTACATAACTTCCCCCATAAAGTACGTTAGAAGTGGCTTAGAAATTTGACATCGCCGTCTAAGGTAATAGTTTTGGGGATCCTGTGCAACCGAACAATCTCTCGGAAGTGTAAGTTTGTGATATGAGACGCATCTAGTGTGCGGTGACAAGGTACGAAGTGTGCAATTTTTAAAAAAAATGATCCGCTACAACTATTCTAAAATCTTTATTCCTCTGAGTGTTTGGGAGATCTAATACAAAGTTCATGTCGACATCTACCCTGGGTACTTTTGGTACTGGTAACGGCGTATACAACCCTGTATCCTGTCCTCTTGTTTTTTCTAAGTGGCATATTCTACATTGGCGCACATGTCACTATCGAAGTCAGAACAAGTGTTCTTTAACGAGAGTGAGGTTTGTCTCTGCCGAAATGGCCTGCGAGGCCTCTATTATGGTTCTCTTGTACAATTGCTTCTCTCAAGGAGCATCTTGGAATGCATAGTTTATTTTGGTAGAACATGTATTCATCTGCACGGTAGTGCTGCCATGTGTGTTCTTGACATTGTTCCCAAATATCTTTGAAGTCTTCGTCTGTTGAGTACATGTCTCTGATGATCACAAACCCTATGGCGCTTGATTGCATTGAAGTGATAAGTGACGTCGACTTAGCACATCGGCGACGCAGTTCTGGCTCCCTGCTTTGTGTTTAAGTATGAAGTTGAATGATGCCAAAAATTCTACCCATGTGGCATGATGGCTTTTAGCTCTCTCGGACTGTTCAGAAATTTCAAAGCTTCATGAAGGTGATCTGGCTTGTCAACAGATAGTGGCTTCAGTGTTCTAGGGATCGAACAATTGCATAGAATTCTTTATCGTATGGTGAGTATTTCTTTCTGGAGTCGTTGAGTTTCTCACTGAAGTAGGCGATAGGGTGACTGCCCTGGTTCAATATGGCATCTATCTCAACGCCTGATGGGTTACATTCTACTTCAAATAGTTGTGAAAAATTCGGTAAGGCTAGAATTGGCGCTTGAGTTACTTTTGCTTTGAGTGTGTCGAAGCTAGTTTGAGCAGTGCTTGGCCAAGCGAACTCTTTTGCTTTTCAAAATCTCTGTGAGGGGAGCAATAATGGTGCTGAAATTTTTGATGAAGCGACGACAGAATAAGGCTGATCCAAAAAACTGTCTCCTTTCAGTGAATGATTGAGACGGGGTCCAGCTTATTATTGCTTCGATTTTTGTCCAGTCTAATTGAATGCCTGTGTTGGACACAATGTAACCCAAAAGACATTTGATTTATCATGAAAGTACATTTCTTTGGATGAGCATATAATTTATCATTCTGGAGTACTTTGAAGACCTCTGTCAAGTGTTGTACATGCTTCTCTTTAGAATGACTATATACTAGTTTATCATCATAGTAGACTATGATGAATTTCCCGATGAGGTTGCAAAATTTCTGATTCATTAATCTCATGAATGCATTGGGTGCATTTGAAAGACCAAAGACATGACTGTCCACTCGTATAGTTCATCCCGTATTTTGAAGATGGTTTTCCATTCGTCGCTTGGTGTCATCCGTATCTAATGGTATCCGCTGCATAAGTCGATCTTTTAGAGTAAAGTGACTCTGTGTAACTGGGCTAGGAGATCATCAAGTTGAGGTATTGAAAATCGGTATTTGGTTGTTATTGCTGGCTCTACTGTCGATACACATCCTCCATGTTCCATTTCTTGGGTGCCAGTAGGGCTACCACGACCCACAGATTTGTACTATTTCTAACTAGTACTTTGTTGACGAGGTCTTGCACTTGTCGTTGGAGTTCCTCATATTTTGTTGGCCTTAACCTGTATGCAAGTCGGTTTGATAGGACGAATCCCGGTATAAGGTCTATAGCATGTTGGATGTCTCGCTGTGGTGGTAATTCCTCTGGCAGACTGTCTGTCATGATGTCCTGAAAGTTTTGCAGTAGTGGTTGTAGGCGTTCAAGTACGGAGTTTTCTTCCTCGAATCCCTCGAGTAGAACTAGGGCTAGAGTTATCGGCGCAACTTGAACTGACTACATGAACGTGGCTCTTGTAACGACTATCTTCTCGGTGTCGTTGATTCCTCGCGTTTTTACTTGGTAGTAATATGATTCATTTGACAACTTTTTTGAAGGAGTATGTGTTTTTAAACTCGTCATGTTGAGTTTTGTAGTCATATTGTCAAAGTCGTCTCATAGAATAGGACATGCGTCAATGGGGACGACATCACACCATACTTGTTCCTTTATTTGGTTGTCTATTGAGAACGACATTGTCGATCCACACATTTCTTTTTTTTTTTTTCCAACCAAGTGAGGGAGTAGGGTTGAGGTGGTTTTTGCGTGGGTAATTCTAACTTTGTCACCATTAATGTTGATACGACAATTTGACACCTGCCATTGTAGATTATCAAGCTGCAAACTTTCCCTTAAACTTTACACTTTGTGCAAAAGATGCAGTGTCATAACCATGACTAATCCTGTGCTGGTTCGGATTGTAAAACTCGCCGTAGGACTAGTAATTTGCCTTCATCCTCGAGGAACTGAAATGCTTCATCAGAATTTTTGTCTGGTTCCTCATCCCCGCTTTCCTCAATGACACCTTGGTCTGTAAAAGAGACAATTTGACTTGTGAGACAACTGGAAGCGATGTGGCCGAAACTATGACATCTAAAACATTTTCTGGCTGGCATTGGCCCTGAAGAGCTACCTTTTTCATGTTTCTTGTTGCCTGGATCAGTTTTTGCATTCCCGGGTGCTGGTTTCCCTGTTCCTGGTGTGCTTTTGTCGGTAGCTGTAGCTGCTGGGTTGGCTTGTATGAGGATTGCTATAGGAAGGAAGACTGCGATCTGACCTGTTTTTGTTGCCTTTCAACTTTCAGTGCTAAGGTTTGGACGTCATTCAACGACCGATAAGGTTGTAGTTGAACTGCATTTCCAATGGTGGGCTTCAGGCCTCCGAGGTAGCAGACGATGGTATGCTCCTCTCGTTCGACCAATTCGCTTTTTTTTGTAATTGATCAAATTTGACAGAGAATTCCTCTACAAAGATCTCTCTGTTGTAGGTTGTGGAGCTTCAAGAACATATCTTGGCGGTAGTGTGGTGGCAGGTATTTCCACAGTAGTGCTTTCTTCATTTTTGTCCCATTTCGTTATTTTATCGCAGCCGTCCCTCATTGGTTGACGTTGCAGGTTGTCTCACCATAATGAGACATGTTTTTCAATTTAATAGCTACTAGATTGACCTGCACGAGGAGAAGGAAAAGAAAGAATGGGGGAAAAAAATTTTGGTTTGGGGTGGGGTGCAGATGCTTGAGCGCCCTAGGATAGAACTAGGGTTGAGCTAGCTCTGATACCAAATGATACCGGAGTTAATTCAAACCATGACACATGATACAAATTTATTAATAATATAAAAGATGGTTATAATGAGGACTCAAAAGAAAGAAAGATGTTGCGCAAATGGAAACATAAAACGAAACATCACAACAAAGATTTAACACAAAAAGATATGATAAGCTTGAAAAGGAGGTAGTCCGAAAAGGCGGTGCCAGGGAGGTGGCTATGGTCAAGGCCGGAAAATCTCAGTTGGACAAAGGCGCTCGTTGCGGTGTCAAACGTCAACCGGGAGAAGCGGTGAATGTCATCGAAGGCTGGAGTCCGACGGTGGCGATTAAGGTAGCCGAAGCCGAGGAACGGAGGTAAGTTTGTCGTCGGTCCGGGCTGAGAACAGGGCTGGAAGGCTTGTTGGGAGGTTGTCAGAGGAATGTAGTGCTGGCAGGAGGTGGCCGGCTGAGATGGAGGCTGGTTGCACTGCTGGCGAACTCTGGGACAGTGGATAGGGGGAGAAACAATGAAGATAAACACCATCTCAGGCGGGGTTACCGTGAGAGCACCCTCATCGTCGTCGGATACAACCCTCGAGAGGGAAAAAATTCACTTCAAAACTAAAACCCCCATCCCAGACACAAGAACTCCTATTAATAAAAGACTTGTTCAATTTTAGGAAACTTTAAAATAGCAAATGAATAATATTTGATTTTAGAATATAGGCAAGACTTTTAAAATAGGAAAGGAAATAAAATCAGATTTTAGATTAAGGAAGGAAAATCAAATCAAATTAGATTTTAAGCTTTTAGGAAATAATTTAAAGNGAGCACCCTCATCGTCGTCGGATACAACCCTCGAGAGGGAAAAAATTCACTTCAAAACTAAGACCCCCATCCTAGACATAAGAACTCCTATTAATAAAAGACTTAGCTCAATTTTAGGAAACTTTAAAATAGGAAATGAATAATATTTGATTTTAGAATATAGGCAAGACTTTTAAAATAGGAATGGAAATAAAATCAGATTTTAGATTAAGGAAAATCAAATCAAATTAGATTTTAAGCTTTTAGGAAATAATTTAAATTAGGAGAAGGAATAAAAATCATCTCTTATTTTAGGAATATTTTGATATTAGGAAAGGTCTAGGAAAGGAGGAAAGGCAAGGGAGGAAAAAAAAGGCAAGAAGAAGATGAAAAGAGAAGAAGAGGAAGGTGGGGGCAGTGGTGCCCCCCTCCAAGGGGACAGGATGGACTGGTCCCCATATGAGCCCCGCATCATTTATTGTTTACAAATTAAAAAAGTGTTTTTTTTTTAGTGATATACAAGATTAAGGTGGTATCNGAAAAAAAAGGCAAGAAGAAGATGAAAAGAGAAGAAGAGGAAGGTGGGGGCAGTGGTGCCCCCCTCCAAGGGTACAGGCTGGACTGGTCCCCATATGAGCCCCGCGTCATTTATTGTTTACAAATTAAAAAAGTGTTTTTTTTAAAGTGATATACAAGATTAAGGTGGTATCAATGTGAAAGGAAATGTTTAAGTATTAGATGTGTAAAATGTAAATGAATAGGAATTGGGTGGTATGTATTTAAATGCCCATTGACTTAAATGTATGGCTCTCCAGATACCACAGAGGCAAGTAGCTCATCATGGTTGGGCAAGATACAACAGACTGTGCAGAACGTTCTGCAGGCTTTCAACTTCTTCAAGACTCCAGTGAATGTATCAGGTATGTGCACCTGTTCTTGTCAAGATAATGTCAATTTTGACACATAATACATTTTTAAATCTATGTTTTTCAGATGCCACTCATATTCGGAAGGAATATGATGATGCGAGTTCAAAACTGTCGAAGGTGCAGTCGAGAATATCCAGTTTGACAGAAAAACTTAAACATGATTTTGGTAAGAATTGTACAGCCTTAATCTAAATATGAAATTTCATGGTTTCTATGGTGATGTTTGCATATATTTTAAGCATTCATTTTAGTATTTATTGCGAAAATTAAGCTTTATTGACTTGGTGCTTTAATCATTCCTTTTCCAGGCAAGGAGAAGGAATTCTATTCCTTCCATGATCAGTGCTTTGAGAGTAAACAGAACAAGTACGAAAGGAGTATCTTTCCTTGTCCTCTGTGATAATTAACTTTCCTCTTTTATTATTAGGGGCATTTACATATACCACCACCTAATTGCTATGTATTTACATATCAACTCCTAAATTTCACTTTCTACATTAATACCACTAAAGTGAAGTACTCCTTTTCATGCATAGGTAAGGTGTCATGTGCATAAAAGTTTAAAATTTGTGGTAGATATGTAAATACATAGAAATTGGGTGGTATGCATATAAATCTTCTATATTCTTATTCTATTCATGCCATGTATCTACCATTTTGTTCACTCCTTTAACAGATATGTGTACAAGATATGCCCATTCAAACGAGCTTCACAAGATGAGGGCTACAGCAGTACACGATTGGGGTATGTTCCCTGGATTCTATGATCCTTTAATTAGTGTAATTACTGCTGTTTTAAAATTCAAATTTCAAAATNAAGATGAGGGCTACAGCAGTACACGATTGGGGTATGTTCCCTGGATTCTATGATCCTTTAATTAGTATAATTACTGCTGTTTTAAAATTCAAATTTCAAAAATTTTCTTTTGTTTAGTATTGTGATATCAAAGAGCTTTATACTGAATGACATTATATTTAGCGGCAGAACCAAAACTTGAAGGGATGACCAGTTCTAAATTTCAAAATTTCACTTTTTTTTTTCTTAAAAGTTATTGTGAAAATGATTATAAAATTAAGAATGCAATTAATATTAATTTTTTATTAAATAGTTGTGTTTAAGGGGATAATTTTTTTCGTGCATCATATGATATTAATTGATCTAGTAAAAAATTTGTGATCCCGACTCCCAGCCACCCATTGGTTCTACTACTGATTGCAGTCCCGTGGTAAAAGGGCTCTGAGATTTGTAGCGGGCAAAAACATTGATCTGGAGTCCGGATGTAAACTGCGCCCAAACAACAGACGTGCACCTGAAGGAGCGGAGGAGAAAAAAAAAATCCGGTGTATCACTCCCATTGTCTCTGGTCACAATATTTTCTCTTGTAGCAGTGCCCTTCACTAATATCAAACACCTAAACATTCATATTTAAATGTATACTACTTAAATTTTTAACATCACATCAAAAATAATGTCATCACTATCTTTTTAAATACACTGTTTCATGCATAGGTTTATAACATCAAAGTGTTATAAGTGTAAATGTCAAACCTTAGGTGTTAGATATGTAAATGCATAATAATTGTACGGTATGTTCGAGCAATGCATCATCATGCTAAATTCATTTATCTTATGCAAGCAGTAGTTGGGAAAATTTTGAAGAATCCTACAGGGTTATGGTCTTCTCCAATGGTGAAAAATGCTGGAATGGCCCTGATAGGAGCTTAAAGGTGCCAGCTTTCTTTTTGGTAACCCACTCACGAAAATCTCTGGGATAAACAGTTCTTATTTCTCTATCTTTCTCATGCAGGTTAGGCTTAGATGTGGATTGAAAAATGAGATAAGCGAAGTTGATGAACCGAGTCGATGCGAGTATGTGCTGAGTTCTTCTTACTCGTTCTTTTCTTTTAGTAATCGTAAATTTGCGAACTTTTCACTCGTAGATTCTCTCACAAACATCTTCAAAACTCAGAGAATGAATGAGTGCCGAGTTGACAAATTTGGCATATTTTTCTTTTTTTAACATGTTACCTTTTTCACATGTGCTTTGAATTTCAGATATGTTGCTTTGATGTCCACTCCTGCTGTATGTTTAGAAGATAAATTGAAGGTAAGCCTTATTTTTTTTTTAGTCTGGAGCATTATTCAGCTTTTTGTTGTTATAGTCATAATTTTTTATTGGTAAATTTACGTACGTAGCACACAATTCTTATTTATTTACATCTCACACCTAAACTTTCATATTTACATATATAGCGCTTTGGTCCTTTAAACCTTTGTATAAAAAGGTGTATTTTATTTTCAAAAAATTATAATAATGCTATTTTTGATTTGATATTAAAGATTTGAGTGTTACATGTGCAAATATGAAAGTTTAGATTTGAGACATACATACATAAAAATTCTGTGCTATGTATGAGAATGCCCCTTTTTTATTTGTGTTTAGCTTTTTCATTCATCCAGTCGATCATGATGTGTTCTTAAACATAAGGCCTAATTTAAAGAATGAATTAAATTATATGCTATATACGTGTTTCTTATGTTTCATTTATTCATACAAGCATACATGAATGATGTGCACACACAATCAATAGTTATACATGCATGCACAAACATAAAGAAGAATACATGCGCTTGAACACACACACAATGTTGTGTGCCCGCGCACACCCATACACACACACATACAGACACACAAACATACATACACAGACACATTTACAGACGGACACACATATACACAGACATACATACACACATACACACATACAAACACATACAAACATATATACATACACACATTTATAGACACACATATATAGACATACATGCATATATACCACAAATCTTATATATTTAGATATCTAAAACACACATTTTTTATGCTAGTTAAGGTGCTATATGTATATATATATGCAAAATTTATGTACGTACCAATCAATTCCTATGTATTTACATATATAACTCTTAACTTTCATTTTTACATATATGTTATCTTATTTATCATTTTTTGAAGGTCAAAATAGTGGCATTTTTATGTGATTTGAAAGATTTGTCTGGTATAAATATAAAGCCTAAAGATTTACACATATGTTACCACACCCTACACTTAGGGGAAATTAAATCCCAGACCAGAGGGGACTTAAAACTGACAAGAAGATGCCCGACCAACTTCGGTAATCATGCATTGACACATTTAGCGACTGCATGATTACCGAGAAATACATGATCTGAGTACGCAACATATATATATATATATATATATATATATATATATATATATATATATATATATGCACCGGGTATAGGCGGCGGCTCTGCGTAAGTCCCCTCTCAACCCAGGTTCGAATCCTTGACCAGACGAGATTCGAATTTGCATATGGAATTGGTTGGGGGGTCCGCCCTTCGGTAAATCCTTTTTCAATATATAT
>JXCR01145474.1:13369-28093 GCA_002079205.1 Phalaenopsis hybrid cultivar | reverse complement strand
CATATTGCGGCAGGATGATGATATATTTTGGGGCAAGATCAACATTTGCACTTTCTTTCTCTCTTTTTTATCACATCTTTTTATATATATTTATATTGAATTTTTTTTTAGTAGTTATGGTAAAAAAGAGAGGTGAGAGATTGGGGAAATGATAGAGAAGAGGAGGGAGGTAACAATATGTTGTGATGTATGCTGACATGACAGTTTCTCATACGAGGAATTGTTACATAGCGTCTCCTAAATAGCTGAACTGGGTGGTGACGGTTGTAGGTTTGAGGCAAAAGGTTGGAATCTTTAGTTCATAAGGGGGATGATGCCAGGTGAAAGTAAAAAGATTGTTCCTATCTATGAGTCTTGGAAGTGCTGATTGGCTTGAGGAGAATGAACTGAGGCAATGATGCAACTGCTCTTACTCCGGCTGGCTAAGATATTTAAGTGGCCACATGGACAGTTCATATGGGGCGTGCATGTATAACCTCATAAATGTTCTTGAAGTGGCCACATGGACAGTTCATATGGAGCGTGCATGTATAAACTCATAAATGTTCTTGCCTCTTGCAGGTGCTTGTCTTTTTTTAGTCGCAATATATTTTTTTGTGGGTTGAAGAGCTTGTGGGGATGGGGGCTTGCTGTGGAGCAGGGGGGCCTCTGGGTTCAAGGGGTCCATACTCTAGTACTACCACCATGGCTTGATTCACACCCCAACACTTTCAAATAATCTATGCCCTAAATGATATCATAACTAGTAAGAAATTCAACGGAAAACACAGAGTAAACTTTTATTAATACCGAGTTGGGTTTACAACACAACACAAATGGAAAGGGAAATCACAATAACAAGCCAAAGTCTGGCTTGGACTGAAAGGGAAGATCCAAGGGCGGAGTGGGATCAACAACGTGGTGGGGGTAGTGGATGAGTTGGTGGCTGCGAGGTCGGTTAGGAAGGGGTTTGGTGCCTGATAGGTAGGCTGTACAGCATGGGTGGCTGTAGGGAAAGGGTTGTCGGGGCTGGTAAGTACTCCAGAGGGCTGGGATCGCACTCTAAGGGCTATAATGGGACTGTTTAACGTGGAGGAAGGGGCTGGAGGTAGACAATACGTAGGAATGTTGGGAAAGGGGTTCAACAGGCTGGGAAGTGACANGGGCTGGGATCGCACTCTAAGGGCTATAATGGGACTGTTTAACGTGGAGGAAGGGGCTGGAGGTAGACAATAGGTAGGAATGCTGGGAAAGGGGTTCAACAGGCTGGGAAGTGGCGNTGACCCTAAAACCTTCTAGGCTATTCTTGAATTTTCCTTTGAGCTTTTCCTTCTAACCTTTTCTAGAATGTGGAGTTCTAAAATATGTTGGATTGCACTCATCCATACACCTTTTTCTGGAATCTTCCATCCTATGATTTTCTTGCCAATTTGTTAAATATGGCGGAGCGTAACACGCCGCTCGTTATCCTAGGTGAACCAAGAAAACATTATTTAGTCGAGGAGTGATCTATGTAAGCTATCCAAACATCCATGGGATGGCCAACCCATTTACTTTATTTATAGTATTATTAGGGTTATTTTAATTTTGGGACATATATTATGTTAGTTAAGAGACTGTTGTCTTTTGATTTATGCAATAGAGATTGTTTCCTCTCCGGTTCTTCTTGCTGGAGTGTTGTATGCTAGACTGTTCTTTGGTGATGTGTCTGCAACTTGATTGGATCAATGTGGTGATCTTCCTGAACGGCCGAAGACTTTCTAAGCTGCCCGCATTGTTACTGTCTTGCTTTTTCTGCTGCTAAGCTACTTGCTAGCTGCCATTTACACCTAATTTCAGGTCCCATGACTCCTTTCTCCACTGATATCCATTCTACTGATATTTTAACCCATTTCTTGTTTTTTCTATACTGCCTCNTCATTACCAAATTTCTTAACAACACCCTGCTTAATGAAATATATATCTCTCTTGTTGTGCTTTCTGATTCAACATGCCCAAATCCGTGNTGATGGTACAAGCTTTGGAATTGTATGAATAGGTAATTTCATGAGTTGGAAGGTGACAATCTACAACAACTTCCTTGTTATCTTGTTCAGTGGTGAACACATTTGTACCTTTAAATGTTCATTTTGAATTTGACAAGTATGAAGAGGAGAATACTAGGTTGCTTAGGAATCAAACTTCCCTTGATTATTTGTG
Source organism: Phalaenopsis hybrid cultivar (assembly GCA_002079205.1). Classification (NCBI taxonomy): domain Eukaryota; kingdom Viridiplantae; phylum Streptophyta; class Magnoliopsida; order Asparagales; family Orchidaceae; genus Phalaenopsis; species Phalaenopsis hybrid cultivar. Next base: position 25,915 of record JXCR01145474.1, on the reverse strand, counting down.
AAACTTCTCACATTCAGATATAAAGTTGCATATGGAGTTAAGTTTCCGGCGTCATTACTTGGATATATATTCTTAAATAAGTATGTTGATCACAATGATATAGTTACTATCATTGATCTTAGATGAAACTACGTGTCTAGGGCACTTATTAAACATCAAATCTATGAAAAATTTCATATCGAGGTTTTCAAAGCACTTCTAAGTGTAGTGACAACGGATGAAAAACTTTTTGCTTTGTAAATAATGTATCAATGTCACTATAACTACAATGATTGAGACTTGACTCTTACTGAACTTACATAGTTGCCGAGTTGATGCAAGAAATATCTTTCATAGCTCACCCAAGTGGATAAATTTATTTGGAGCAAAGATTACCGGAGGTGGCTCGGCTTTTATTGTATGTGTGAGGAAATGAATTACAAAATAGAACAAGTATAGAAGCATGTGAATAAGTCTAGGAGATCTCAAGTTTTCAAGAAGGACACTTAGTATGAATTAGGTTGAATAAGAGATTTCCTGCACATTTGTTTGAAAATTAAGCTTAGAGCTGATAGTTTGTTCAAAATTGTTAAAGATAATGTATATCAGATTGACTTGTCAGGAAACTATAACATCTCTTCTACTTTCAACATTGTTGATATGTTGTTTTACTATGATGATTAAGAAGATTCTAGGGAATAAGGTGAACCCTCTCTTACCCTTGAAACGTTGCATATCACATTACAATATCATATTAGTTAAATATGAACAAAGCATACCCCTTGGGCATTTACACTGTGAAATCTACTGCATAAAGAGGAAAAAGAGCATGTTGCTCATTTATGTTTTTCATCATAAAAATCCTATGTAAAGCTTTATGGGCACAAAAGTGATCCGCTCTGTTGTTTTCTCTGCTAGTATGTGGAAATATAACTTGTCCAGGGAGAATTTCACAGATGTCGTGGTCTCACTCTCACTTTGGCTCCTGATTTCTCTCCCGCTTGGGCTCTCGAACCTGATTCCACTTTCATATGTGGTATTACCTCCTGTCGCGGACTAAACTTTTCTATAGTCACCCGTGCAACTTTAGTGCTTTTTCATAGCACTAAATCAGTCTATCCCTCAAAACACTTGAACTTGTAAGTACAAAACACTCTATAAAGAAGAGTATAGAGAAGTATTTGAGAAAGGAACAATTCACTAAGAAAGAACAATTACAACACTTGAATGCTTGGAAGCTTGGATGCTTTCTTAGGTGATTACAAATGGAGGGGCTCTTATTTTAGCCCCGTCCAAGCCTAAGGGAACATTCTAGAATACAATAGATTATTCTATACAATTCTTATATGCATATATGACCCTAAAACCTTCTAGGCTATTCTTGAATTTTCCTTTGAGCTTTTCCTTCTAACCTTTTCTAGAATGTGATGGAGTTCTAAAATATGTTGGATTGCACTCATCCATACACCTTTTTCTAGAATCTTCCATCCTATGATTTTCTTGCCAATTTGTTAAATATGGCGGAGTGTAACACGCCGCTCGTTATCCTAGGTGAACCAAGAAAACATTATTTAGTCGAGGAGTGATCTATGTAAGCTATCCAAACATCCATGGGATGGCCAACCCATTTACTTTATTTATAGTATTATTAGGGTTATTTTAATTTTGGGACATATATTATGTTAGTTAAGAGACTGTTGTCTTTTGATTTATGCAATAGAGATTGTTTCCTCTCCGGTTCTTCTTGCTGGAGTGTTGTATACTAGACTGTTCTTTGGTGATGTGTATGCAACTTGATTGGATCAATGTGGTGATCTTCCTGAACGGCCAAAGACTTTCTAAGCTGCCCGCATTGTTACTGTCTTGCTTTTTCTGCTGCTAAGCTACTTTCTAGCTGCCATTTACACCTAATTTCAGGTCCCATAACTCCTTTCTCCACTGATATCCATTCTACTGATATTTTAACCCATTTCTTGTTTTTTCCATACTGCCTAGGAACTATAGATTGGTGTCAATTACATTTTATTCTATCAGGTCGTTTTAATTTGGTTTTTATAAATTGCGCTCATTCGAAATTATGGCAACCACTCGGGATCTCTCTCACATAAGGGCATCTACGAGGAGTGATAGACCTGCTCGTCACGCTTAAAATGCATAAATTATCAATGTTACAAGGCACCTCGGTCGAAGTCCTTAAACTCTCAAGGCTTAAAAATATGTGCATGTGTTTTGTGCACCTTACATATTAAAAAATGCATATGATGGAGCTTTTCTGTCATGCCGAGATGATGCTCATGAGTTTTTAACCCATTATGCTTAGAAAACATGTATGGGACTCTGCTCCTGCCCGCAAGATGTGCTAACTTGCAATCAAATCTTCTATGTTCGTTGTAGTGACAGAGACAAGTAGTTATTGCTTCATGTTGAGATGAAGTTGCTTTTGCATTTTTACATGTGAAAGAGGTGATGCCGATGATGCATATTGCGGCAGGATGATGATATATTTTGGGGCAAGATCAACATTTGCACTTTCTTTCTCTCTTTTTTATCACATCTTTTTATATATATTTATATTGAATTTTTTTTTAGTAGTTATGGTAAAAAAGAGAGGTGAGAGATTGGGGAAATGATAGAGAAGAGGAGGGAGGTAACAATATGTTGTGATGTATGCTGACATGACAGTTTCTCATACGAGGAATTGTTACATAGCGTCTCCTAAATAGCTGAACTGGGTGGTGACGGTTGTAGGTTTGAGGCAAAAGGTTGGAATCTTTAGTTCATAAGGGGGATGATGCCAGGTGAAAGTAAAAAGATTGTTCCTATCTATGAGTCTTGGAAGTGCTGATTGGCTTGAGGAGAATGAACTGAGGCAATGATGCAACTGCTCTTACTCCGGCTGGCTAAGATATTTAAGTGGCCACATGGACAGTTCATATGGGGCGTGCATGTATAACCTCATAAATGTTCTTGAAGTGGCCACATGGACAGTTCATATGGAGCGTGCATGTATAAACTCATAAATGTTCTTGCCTCTTGCAGGTGCTTGTCTTTTTTTAGTCGCAATATATTTTTTTGTGGGTTGAAGAGCTTGTGGGGATGGGGGCTTGCTGTGGAGCAGGGGGGCCTCTGGGTTCAAGGGGTCCATACTCTAGTACTACCACCATGGCTTGATTCACACCCCAACACTTTCAAATAATCTATGCCCTAAATGATATCATAACTAGTAAGAAATTCAACGGAAAACACAGAGTAAACTTTTATTAATACCGAGTTGGGTTTACAACACAACACAAATGGAAAGGGAAATCACAATAACAAGCCAAAGTCTGGCTTGGACTGAAAGGGAAGATCCAAGGGCGGAGTGGGATCAACAACGTGGTGGGGGTAGTGGATGAGTTGGTGGCTGCGAGGTCGGTTAGGAAGGGGTTTGGTGCCTGATAGGTAGGCTGTACAGCATGGGTGGCTGTAGGGAAAGGGTTGTCGGGGCTGGTAAGTACTCCAGAGGGCTGGGATCGCACTCTAAGGGCTATAATGGGACTGTTTAACGTGGAGGAAGGGGCTGGAGGTAGACAATAGGTAGGAATGCTGGGAAAGGGGTTCAACAGGCTGGGAAGTGGCGGGGACAACAAGGACAACTACAGTTAAAGGGAGGCAAGGTGACTGGGGATGGTGGGAAGGCTCGACAACAATTCTAATGTAGATAAGAGCTGCGATGAGATGGTTGGAACGGGTGGAGAAGTTGGACGATAAGGGGAAATGCAGTTGCATGAGTGATCGAATAGGGAACAAGGGTCTGGAGTGTCCGACGATTAAGGGAAAGGAAGGAGAAGGTTTAGGCAAGAGGAGCAAGATACAACACCACCTTGGAGGAGGATACAACTGGAGCACTACCACCTCCTCAGATACAACTCTATAACAGGGAAACTATCCTCACAGGAAATTTGAAAGTAGAACACATAAAAAACTAACCCTAAACTTTAAAAACAAAAAATAAATATCTCTGACATGAAGGAGAAGCATAAAAAGAAGGAGAAGAGGGGCGTGGTAGTCACGCTCTGTCAAAATCCCGCCCTAGGCCGCTTGGCTTGTGTTCACTATGGATCGGTGTTGACCTCATTTTGGTGAGGTATAGCTTATTCTTATAGGGTTTATGGTCTAGCCTTTTGATCCTCCCTTTGACTATCCTAGAGGACTAGTGACGGGACCCACATTGTTTTAGAAATCCAAACCACTTTATTCTTTTTGGAGTTTCACATGTGTAGTTCTTGACCTCTAGCACTTAGGAGGTTGGAACCAAGATGAAGGAACTCAAAAGGAGTCCCCATAGGACCATTAAACTTTAGGATTGCTTTATTCACAATTTGCACATTCGCGCACACAAATATCACAATTCGGACTGTCGACGCGTTTCAATATCGCAATTCACATCACCTACGCCTTTATATGCATATATTGCTGTAGCTTTTTGGCACTGGTTTACCCACTGTTTAAGTTGCGGTTTTGGGGGTTTTATGAATGGTTTTGTTGCATATATCGCTACAGTATTTGGCACTGGCTTGCCCACTGTTTGGGTTGCGGTTTTGGCAGTTTTAGTTNTTGGGGGTTTTATGAATGGTTTTGTTGCATATATCGCTACAGTATTTGGCACTGGCTTGCCCACTGTTTGGGCTGCGGTTTTGGCAGCCTTTAGTTGCTTGCCGGCTACGGTTTTGGGTGTTCGTTGGATGGTTTTGTCGCATATATTGTTGTAGTTTTTTGACACTGGTTTTGCCCATTGTTTGGGTTGCGATTTTGGGGTTTCTTTGGATGATTTTATTGCATATATCGCTGCAGTTTTGGGCACTGGCTTGCCCACTTTTTGGGCTGCGGTTTTGGGGATTTGTTGGGTGGTTTTGTTACATATATTGTTGTTGGTTTGCCGACTGTTTGGGCTGTGGTTTTGGGGGTTCTTTGAATTTTGTTGCATATGTTGCTGCAGTTTTTTGGGAGCTTTTGTGGCTGATTAGAGCAGCGGTTTTGGAGGTTTTTGAGGTTGGTTTTGCTACTTGTTGGTTGTAGTTTTCAAACCGGTGTGTGGCTAGTGTGAGCTATGGTTTTGGCACTTCTATGCTACCTATATAACTATGGTTTTGTTAATATTGGGTGGCCTGTTTGGCCACATTTTTGGAATTTTCTGGAATGGTTTAGGAGGCCTGCCTTGTTGCGGTTTTGGGAGTTTTTGGTGGCTTGCTTGGATGCGGTTTTGGGAGTTCTCGGTGGCTTGTTCGGCTACAATTTTTAGGGCTTTTGGAATTATTTGGAGGTCTGTTTCTGCTGCTCCTAGCCGTGACTGCTATGTTTGTTCTTGTTGGGGTTTTGCTCTACGTTGCCCCTAGCCATGACCCATTGAAATGCGCTTCCTGTTAGTATTTTTGTGATGTTTCTCGTTGGGGTTTGTCTCCTGCTGCCGCCCCTTACCCGTTAACCGTTAAATCTTCTTTATCATGGTGGATTTGCTCCCTCTCTCAAAACTTTCGGTTGTCACTTAGTCTCGTAAGCCGAACCACCAATTGCAAAAATGTCTAGATTTATGGAGAAGGGTTTAAAAGCTGTTTTGCTTTATGCTTTTGTTGATTCAAGGGAAGGTTTAAAGGTTGATTTTGACCATATATTTTACTATTTTGATCCGCTTATGCACACTAATTTAGGAAGGATTTATGCACCACTTCAGTGCTGACTTGTTCACTGTTTTTAGAGGCTTTGCATGTCCTTTTTGGGGCTGAATGTTAGTTGATTTTTGCGAAGATTTAGAAATGGTTCGACCTCTTCTTTTCCTTTTGTTTTGTTTTGCTTTCTTTGCTCTCGGTTGATTTTCTTTTAGGTGTTCATATTCCAACAGAAGTGCACGTATATAGCTTTTTCTATATGTGAATCATTAAGCAAGACTATAAGTTGGATGGTTTTGGGGTTTAAGGGCCGTGATGACAAAAACATCCAGTGATAGAGCGAAAGAATATTGCATCCTACAACACCGGGATCCGACACAGGGACTTGGTGAGAATGTTTAGCGAGGCCCTTGCTTTCTTAGGCTACCGATAGTTTTAACCCGACAGTGTAAATGACTCGTGGACAATTAAATTCTTAAAATACAATGATAAGAACAAATACATTACTTACAAAATATTTTTGATTACTAAAATAGAAATCTATTTTGTTTATATGCATGATGCCTATATGCATGACAAAATATGAACTTTGACCGACATAATCCGATTGTTTACTTGTCAATTATCCGTACTGGGTTAAAAATTATCTTTTTAAGATTGTCTTGTTGGAAATGTTTAGTTGAATGTCAGACTTTATACACGTGGATGACCTACGGTTGCCTACGGAGTCTTTCGGGAATGATAAAATTTGAGCCTACCCTGAATCTGAATTCTTATAGCCCACTTCAGTCTTTTTTGTATTTCACCTGTTCTTTTACTTGTCACTCATTTTTTTACTTACCACCCGACTCTTACACATATATACATGCATGTTTGCCCAGCTAATTAAACTTTCTGCGATACTTGTTTACTCTTATCTGTGACACTTGCTTATTTTTACCTGTGGCTCTAACCTCATTTGCAGGAGCAGCAGACACACCAGATACATATGTTTATATTATATTTACAATATTTTTCTTATAGCACTTCTTTTACTGCACTTTCTTAGAACATATCTTGTTTATGCATGCTTTAAATTAATTATAAAACCTTCAGAATAGAGAACAATAGTCGGTTTGCCTAGGATGGATCACAGTGATAACCTAAACACATACCCTTTAATAAATAGATTAATAGTGATTGAAATTAAAGACATAAGACATAAAACACTAAACCTGAAATTGTTACGACATGCAACATGGGGCAAGTCTTCGCGAACAACACGAAGGGGATGCAACAGACGAAAAATGATGATCTACAATATCAAAACTAGTCTATATCGGCTAAACTCATAGTTTGAATAACATAAGTCATAAAGCCAATCCTTGATGTAATCCAATAGAAAGGAAAATATTTGGTCAATCCTCCTTCAGTTTGAAGACAAGTAACATCTCTAGTATACACATCTTTAATGACTTGAATATAAGTCATATCAACACCCTTCTTTACAACTTTAGTATACATAGCTTTAATGACTTGAATATAAGTCATATCAACACATTTCTTCTCAGGAACTCTAGTATACATATCTTTAATGACTTGAATATAAATCATATCAACATCTTTCTTCTCAAGAAACTCTCCAAAGGATATCTCTTGGGACCTTATCGTAAGCTTTTTCTAAATCAATAAAAATCAAATGTAAATTCTCATTATTATCTTTGAACTTCTCCATCAAACCTCTAAATAAATGTATAACTTCCATGGTAGACCTGCCCGACATAAATCCAAATTGATTATGAGAAAACTTTGTAATTCATCTTAACCTATAATTAATTACCCTCCCCCATAACTATAAGACTTTGGGGTGGTCCGTTTAGTGCAACATAAATCTTCACCTTATTTTTTGGACTTTTGCATATCGTGCAATATAAGCCCTCACTCGTCTTAGGGTTCCAGGTTGTCTTCCGATACAATGTAAATCCTCTTATCTTCTAGGTTATTTGTATAACCAGATATTATGCAAGTGTAATCCTATAATTAATAATTGACAGGATTGAAATTTAAATGAATTCACTTCTAAAATTTAAAGCCCAACAATATGATAGTTTAGGAAGTCACCGATGTTCTCTTCAGCTTCCTATACTTTTTATTCATTTGATTCCAATAATAAATATTTCCATTTGACCCTTTCCTACTTAACCTTTCTATGTCCAACCTTGAAAACCTGAACATTGAATTTTTGAAGACTGAACTATGGATCTTAATCGAGAGTTTTCTTAAGCGACTTCAGTCATTTAAGATGCAATTAACTATAGAGGTTTATCGCTATAGAGAATTAAGAGTTCAGGTAAAATAAAACATGTTTAATCCTCATGTTAGGTAGAACTTGTCGGTTACACATTAAAAGTTTCACAAATCAAACGGAAGTCACAAACTCTTTAGTTCAGGTGGTTAAGCTAATTACAAGTGATATACTTATACTTCGGAATAGTGTATTACTTGCGGCTTATACTTCGGAATAATGTATTACTTGCGGTGACACGCTCAACTATCTAAACTATCGAATATGTGGGATCGATTTGGCCTCATTTATTTCAAAATTCAAAATATTATTTTCAAAATCAAATTCACCTATATAATAANTATCGAATATGTGGGATCGATTTGGCCTCATTTATTTCAAAATTCAAAATATTATTTTCAAAATCAAATTCATCAACTATTTTTAAATTTAAAATATTTTCAAAATTCATCAGTCAAATTAGTAGCGGAAAATCCCGCCACTGGAAGTCGCGTTAGTGTGGGAAGTTCCGTGTCAGTACGAGAAGCCCTGTTTCATTCCTCAGGGTTGGGTTAGCTTCGACTTCATTGTTCGAAGCTTCAAGCTCTTCTTAGTACTATGTTAGGTCGGCGATGTTGAGTGTGACTGAGATANCCGTGTCAGTACGAGAAGCCCTGTTTCATTCCTCAGGGTTGGGTTAGCTTCGACTTCATTGTTCGAAGCTTCGAGCTCTTCTTAGTACTATGTTAGGTCGGCGATGTTGAGTGTGACTGAGATGTTGTAGTCCCCTGACAGGTTGATTTTATAAGCGTTGTTGTTCCAAAATACATTTTGGTAGAATAGGTATCCATCTAATTTTGGCACGCTCTGAGCTCGACTGTAGGCAGATGAGTATTCTCTTGGCTCAGGTATCGAGCCATTCCAGGGGTAACATGCTTCTTCCACTCCTTATAATCGGTTTAATGCAGTTAAGGAACTGGTATGGAAGGATAAATCAAATTTGGGGTGAAATTTGTGGCATGCTTCACCCATTTTACTAGCACCCCCCCAGGAGAGACCTCTTCTTCACTGATAAGACCTGGATTTTATTGAAGAATTTCGTCCCCATCAAGATTCTCGGGCTCATTACAAAGTTGTTGTTCACCTTTTCTATCTGGACATTTGACGATGGGTACCAGNCCCCAGGAGAGACCTCTTCTTCACTGATAAGACCTGGATTTTATTGAAGAATTTCGTCCCCATCAAGATTCTTGGGCTCATTACAAAGTTGTTGTTCACCTTTTCTATATGGACATTTGACGATGAGTACCATGCTGGACTGAAAATAACTTTGGATTAACCCCACATAATATTCTCGATATGACAGAAAATAACCCCACTTCTGGCATGCCAGACCTCCCTTCGTAGGGGTAACTCAGGAAGGGGTTTATGCATATGAAAAATCTACATTTTTCTTATCTGTGGTGGTCCTGTATTTGTGATCGGCTCTTCAAACTCATGCCCTTTTTGGACATTTCAAGTCAGTCATACTGATGTTCCTCTTAACGCCTGCAAAACGGTAGCTCGAGGTACCACAGTTTCACACTGCCGGAAAACCCATTACATTGAGGTCACTACCTTCCAGAACCATTACTGTTTCCTCAGCTGACATTTCTATCTTGGGGTAAACTGGAATTAGTCCTGTCTCTTTCTGGTTGATTGATAATTGATGATACTTTCTGAAGTCTGCATCTTTTTTCTGTTCACCGTTTACTTCTTCAACTCGAAGCTGATCCTCCTTTATGCCCTCCCCATCGTCAAGGGCTACTGCGTCATTACCAAATTTCTTAACAACACCCTGCTTAATGAAATATATATCTCTCTTGTTGTGCTTTCTGATTCAACATGCCCAAATCCGTAACACTTGTAACACTTATTGGTTGTGATCGATATAGGGATGCGAAGTGGTTTCACCTGTTCTCTACTCTGAATCAAATTTTTCTCTGACAATGTCATCTTGGATGTTTTCCTGGGGGTACGTTGGCTATAAGTTTTTGAGGTTGAACTATGTCTGTAAGACGCGGAGGTCGCTGGGCGATGTGGTCTCTCCACTTTTGAAGCTATATCTACATCCTTTGTCTATATTAAGTTGTCAGGAACTGAACCTGTCTCTCCCGCTTCATTTTCACATTCTCTCGTTCTCTTCTTCGACTACCCAAATCACAGTCGAGGGTAACCTCTTATTGGATTTTATCTTCAATATCCACAAGCCACCACTAAAGTCGGCGAATTTCTCACCGTATCTCCTCACGGGAAGACTCAGGTATATATTTTGTTGGTGACATGGATAGGCTTAGGGTTGGGAGGTGAAAGAGGGTGTAGGAGACTCATTAACGGTATAGGAAATATTATTTGGTGCTGCTGATTTTGAAAATTAGCAAGGGTTTATTAGGGTTAGGTCAAATTTTTGCTGAGGTTTAAGAATTGAAAAGGAGAAATTTTGGTAGGGACGGCTTGGGTAGGAGCGGATTCTAGGAAACCCTAGGATATGACTAGAATTGGATTAGCTTTGATAGCAAATGATACTAGAACTAGTTGGAACTTCAATGGAAAATGCAAAACAATATTTTTTTAATATCGAGTTAGGGTTATAACAGAACACAAACGGAAAGGGAAAACACAATAACAAACCAATGTCCAACTTGGACCNTGGATTTTATCTTCAATATCCACAAGCCACCACTAAAGTCGGCGAATTTCTCACCGTATCTCCTCACGGGAATACTCAGGTATATATTTTGTTGGTGACATGGATAGACTTAGGGTTGGGAGGTGAAAGAGGGTGTAGGAGACTCATTAACGGTATAGGAAATACTATTTGGTGCTGCTGATTTTGAAAATTAGCAAGGGTTTATTAGGGTTAGATCAAATTTTGGCTGAGGTTTGGGAATTGAAAAGGAAAAATTTTGGTAGGGATGGCTTGGGTAGGAGCGGATTCTAGGAAACCTTAGGATATGACTAGAATTGGATTAGCTTTGATAGCAAATGATACTAGAACTAGTTGGAACTTCAATGGAAAATGCAAAACAATCTTTTTTTAATATCGAGTTAGGGTTATAACAGAACACAAACAGAAAGGGAAAACACAATAACAAACCAATGTCCAACTTGGACTAGAAGGGAAGATCTGAGGGTGAAGGCAAGGTGGTGTGGGCAGGGGAAGGGTTGGTGGATGTGAGGTCGACTAGGAAGGGGTTTGGTGGTCGGTAGGTATGGTGGACAACGAGGATGGCTATAGGGAAGGGGTTGTCGGGGTTGATAAGTAATCTAGAGGGTCGGGACTACTCTTCTAANGACCAGAAGGGAAGATCTGAGGGTGAAGGCAAGGTGGTGTGGGCAGGGGAAGGGTTGGTGGATGTGAGGTCGGTTAGGAAGGGGTTTGGTGGTCGGTAGGTATGGTAGACAACGAGGATGGCTATAGGGAAGGGGTTGTCGGGGTTGATAAGTAATCTAGAGGGTTAGGACTGCTCTTCTAAGGGGGTGTAATGGGACTGTCTGATGTGGAGGAAGGATATGGAGTAGTGGACAATAGGTAGAAACACCAGGAAAGGGGCTTGGTAGGCTGGTAAGTGACCGGGACCGTAGGGGCAGCTGCAGTAGAAGGCGACAAGGTGGTTTGGGATGGTGGGAAGGCTGAACAACAATGTTAATGTAGATAGGAGCGTCAACGAGGTGGTTGAAACAGGTAGAGAAGCTAGACGACGTGGGCAAAGACAGTTGTAGGGGCGTGCATACAGGGAANGGCTTGGTAGGCTGGTAAGTGACCGGGACCGTAGGGGCAGCTGCAGTAGAAGGCGACAAGGTGGTTTGGGATAGTGGGAAGGCTGAACAACAATGTTAATGTAGATAGGAGCGTCGACGAGGTGGTTGAAACAGGTAGAGAAGCTAGACGACGTGAGGAAAGACAGTTGTAGGGGCGTGCATATAGGGAGCAAGGGTCTGGGGTGTCCGACGATTGAGGGGAAGGTATGAGAAGGTTTAGGGAGGAAGATTGAGTAAGATTCAACACCACCTTACAGTAGGATACAACTGGAACATCATCATCTCCTCGGATACAACCCTAGAATAGGGAAAACTCTCAACACAAGAAATTTGAAGGTAAAATACATCAAAAGCAAACCCTAAACTCGGAAAGGAGCAAATAAATAGCTCCTATATGAAGGTGAAGCAGAGAAGGAAAAAGGAGAGGGGCGGGCGGCAGTCCCGCCCCGTCAAAATCCCTCCCTAGGCCGCTTGGCCTGGGTTCACCCTGGATCGGGTCTCAATCGGACCGGTCGGTTCAGTAGCGGGAAATCCCACCGCAGGAAGCCACGTCAGTGCGGGAAGCCCCGTGTCACTAAATCCCCCCCACTTTGACGCAAGCATAATGTGATACCCAAGTGGATAGCTTTAGTGCTTAGCTTTCTACCATGGTTTAGCTGATCTCTCCCTTGGCCCGTGAAGAACTGGGCGACATGCAGGTGCTCTTGTGTGACTGAGTTGTCAGAGTCAAGTTTTTGAAAGTTGCATCCATTTGATCCAGTTTCTGTTGCATTGAACCGAGTCGGNTGCTCTTGTGTGACTGAGTTGTCAGAGTCAAGTTTTTGAAAGTTGCATCCATTTGATCCAGTTTCTGTTGCA
>JXCR01145474.1:0-12830 GCA_002079205.1 Phalaenopsis hybrid cultivar | reverse complement strand
TTAATAAAAGATGAAAATTTTAATTGGGCATACGTAATACAATTATCTTCTTTGAGTCTGTATTGCTGCACTCAAATATTGAGTTTTAAGCCATATAGTAACTCAAATGGCCTACACATGCATTTTTTGGGGAAAATTTACATACATAGCACACAATTCTTGTGTATTTACATTTCTCACTCCTAAAATTTTATATTTACATACATAGCACTTTGGTACTTTAAAACTATGCATGAAGAGATGTATTTCACTTTTAAAAAGTGATTTGAGTGTTATGTGTGTAAATAAGAAAGTTTAGGCCTAAGATATAGTGGTGTAAATGAGCTGAACTCAACGACCCGACACTTTGTTCGTGTTTTGCTCGTTTGAAAATAACTTTGTTCAAATTTGACTCGTGTTCGAATCTGTTCGGTAATGTAGTTTTTGCGTTCAAATTGAAATGTTCGAAGTGGCTCATTTTGTTCAATAAAGCTTAAATTAGCTANGTTCAAATTTGACTCGTGTTCGAATCTGTTCGGTAATGTAGTTTTTGCGTTCAAATTGAAATGTTCGAAATGGCTCATTTTGTTCAATAAAGCTTAAATTAGCTTGAAATTTAAGATAAAAAATGCTGAGTTTATAAAAGCAAATATAAAAAAAATGAATTACAAAATGGTTTTTTTTTATTTTCATCAAATTAAGAATTACAGTAAAATACAATTCAAAATAAGAATATCTAACTAAAACTACATTACAAACAATAACTAAAATACATTTTTATGTGATAAAATTATAATTAAACTTTTTTGCTCAATCCAAGTTCCAACTTGCCATGAAATCTTGAATCTTGTTTCACTTTATATAATTTTTAACCTGTAAAACTTATATAATTTTGAATTTGAATGTAGATGAAAAAAATTCCTGCAAGTTCAATTTACCAAAAGAAAAAAAAAAGAAAAATTCAAAACTATTAATTTTGTGAAGCTCAGAGTCTGAAATCTAAACATAAACATAAGATAATGTAAATGATAAGTTCCATCCGAAGGCTATAAAGATTCAATCAGATAGCTACATCCACAACCCACACGCCCATGGTCGATAATATAAAAAAATTGCGTAGTTGAACTACATATATATAAATGCACTCATCACTTCTCACTCAGAATAACCTTTCAAGACCTCTTTACTAAAACCCAATATCACCCGCCCAAGCTCAACCTCTTAGGGGGTGTTTAGCAGTACACTTTTAATAGGATTTAGCCAAATTAAATCCAGACAAACAAAAAAAAAAAGAAAAAACTAAATCTAACTCTCCCCTGTTCCATCTCGTTNCTTAGGGGGTGTTTAGCAGTACACTTTTAATAGGATTTAGCCAAATTAAATCCAGACAAACAAAAAAAAAAAAAAGAAAAAACTAAATCTAACTCTCCCCTGCTCCATCTCCTCTGCGACATAAATCCGGATTTATCAAATCTGACTCTAAGGCGGATTTACTCTGTAGTTGCTCGCGTGCTCCATCTCCNCTCAAGTCAGTCATACTGATGTTCCTCTTAACGCCTGCAAAACGGTAGCTCGAGGTACCACAGTTTCACACTCTGCCGGAAAGCCCATTACATTGAGGTTACTACCTTCCAGAACCATTATTGTTTCCTCAGCTGGCATTTCTATCTTGGGGTAAACTGGAATTAGTCCTGTCTCTTTCTGGTTGATTGATAATTGATGATACTTTCTGAAGTCTGCATCTTTTTTCTGTTCACCGTTAACTTCTTCAACTCGAAGCTGATCCTCCTTTATGCCCTCCCCATCGTCAAGGGCTACTGCGTCATTACCAAATTTCTTAACAACACCCTGCTTAATGAAATATATATCTCTCTTGTTGTGCTTTCTGATTCAACATGCCCAAATCCGTGACACTTGTAACACTTATTGGTTGTGATCGATATAGGGATGCGAAGTGGTTTCACCTGTTCTCTACTCTGAATCAAATTTTTCTCTGACAATGTCATCTTGGATGTTTTCCTGGGGGTACGTTGGCTATAAGTTTTTGAGGTTGAACTATGTCTGTAAGACGCGGAGGTCGCTGGGCGATGTGGTCTCTCCACTTTTGAAGCTATATCTACATCCTTTGTCTATATTAAGTTGTCAGGAACTGAACCTGTCTCTCCCGCTTCATTTTCACATTCTCTCGTTCTCTTCTTCGACTACCCAAATCACAGTCGAGGGTAACCTCTTATTGGATTTTATCTTCAATATCCACAAGCCACCACTAAAGTCGGCGAATTTCTCACCGTATCTCCTCACGGGAATACTCAGGTATATATTTTGTTGGTGACATGGATAGACTTAGGGTTGGGAGGTGAAAGAGGGTGTAGGAGACTCATTAACGGTATAGGAAATACTATTTGGTGCTGCTGATTTTGAAAATTAGCAAGGGTTTATTAGGGTTAGATCAAATTTTGGCTGAGGTTTGGGAATTGAAAAGGAAAAATTTTGGTAGGGATGGCTTGGGTAGGAGCGGATTCTAGGAAACCTTAGGATATGACTAGAATTGGATTAGCTTTGATAGCAAATGATACTAGAACTAGTTGGAACTTCAATGGAAAATGCAAAACAATCTTTTTTTAATATCGAGTTAGGGTTATAACAGAACACAAACAGAAAGGGAAAACACAATAACAAACCAATGTCCAACTTGGACTAGAAGGGAAGATCTGAGGGTGAAGGCAAGGTGGTGTGGGCAGGGGAAGGGTTGGTGGATGTGAGGTCGACTAGGAAGGGGTTTGGTGGTCGGTAGGTATGGTGGACAACGAGGATGGCTATAGGGAAGGGGTTGTCGGGGTTGATAAGTAATCTAGAGGGTCGGGACTACTCTTCTAAGGGGTGTAATGGGACTGTCTGATGTGGAGGAAGGATATGGAGTAGTGGACAATAGGTAGAAACACCAGGAAAGGGGCTTGGTAGGCTGGTAAGTGACCGGGACCGTAGGGGCAGCTGCAGTAGAAGGCGACAAGGTGGTTTGGGATGGTGGGAAGGCTGAACAACAATGTTAATGTAGATAGGAGCGTCAACGAGGTGGTTGAAACAGGTAGAGAAGCTAGACGACGTGGGCAAAGACAGTTGTAGGGGCGTGCATACAGGGAACAAGGGTCTGGGGTGTCCGACGATTGAGGGGAAGGTATGAGAAGGTTTAGGGAGGAAGATTGAGTAAAATTCAACACCACCTTAAAGTAGGATACAACTGGAACATCATCATCTCCTCGGATACAACCCTAGAATAGGGAAAACTCTCAACACAAGAAATTTGAAGGTAAAATACATCAAAAGCCAACCCTAAACCCGGAAAGGAGCAAATAAATAACTCCTATATGAAGGTGAAGCAGAGAAGGAAAAAGGAGAGGGGCGGGCGGCAGTCCCGCCCCGTCAAAATCCCTCCCTAGGCCGCTTGGCCTGGGTTCACCCTGGATCGGGTCTCAATCGGACCGGTCGGTTCAGTAGCGGGAAATCCCACCGCAGAAAGCCACGTCAGTGCGGGAAGCCCCGTGTCACTAAATCCCCCCCACTTTGACGCAAGCATAATGTGATACCCAAGTGGATAGCTTTAGTGCTTAGCTTACTACCATGGTTTAGCTGATCTCTCCCTTGGCCCGTGAAGAACTGGGCGACATGCAGGTGCTCTTGTGTGACTGAGTTGTCAGAGTCAAGTTTTTGAAAGTTGCATCCATTTGATCCAGTTTCTGTTGCATTGAACCGAGTCGGTTTGTGTATTATAATATATGGAGGTCTATAGAGACAATCTTTCTTGTTCAAGTGTTGATAAATTCAAATAGTTTTATATGTTATTTGCTAGATGTTTTACATGATTGACGCTGCTTATAATTGCTTACTACAGCACATTGTGTTTCTTATATTAATTTCGCATATTTTTTTGCTAAATTTTTTCACTATTTCAATGTGTTTTACAAGGTCTTCATATTAAATCTTTCTGTTCACTGCAGCAATTAGTGATTTATGAGATATCGGCATCGGAATTGGATATTATTCGCGACATTTCACGCACTTTCCCTTCACATGTTTTCTTCCAGCAGAGGCATGGACCTGGCCAAAGATCCCTTTACAATGTTTTGAAAGCATACTCCGTATATGACAGAGACGTTGGATATGTTCAGGTTGGATGTAAAATATTTATAATTTGATATCTTTTTATTATTGGGGCATTTACATACATTTCACACAATTCTTATGTATACACATTCACCTAACACCTAAACTTTACATTTTACATTTATACCACCCAAATCCTTCATATCACATTAAAAGTACCCCTATGTTTACTATTAAAAGGTGAAATACACCTTTTCATGCATAGTGAAAGTGACATATATGTAAAAATTGTAGTTTAGGTTTTAGATATGTAAATACATAAGAATTGATTGGTATGCATGTAAATCTTCATTTATTATTCTAATAGACATAGTAAGAAAACTACCATAATCTGTGTAACTCTAAGATTGGAATTTAGGGAATGGGATTTCTAGCGGGCTTGTTGCTTCTGTACATGAGTGAAGAAGATGCATTTTGGCTATTAGTAGCTTTGCTGAAAGGAGCTGTTCATGCACCAATGGAAGGCCTGTACCAGGTAACCATATTTATTTCAAAAATGAGATTCTTATAGTTTTTTTTTTCTCTCGTTTGTTGCATAGTCCTAACTAAATAAGTGTAAATTGGATTAGAACAGAGGCTACATATGAATTTAACTTTCCCAACTAAATGATATTGGATTATTTTCTTTTACTGAATCGTGCACCCAAGTTCTTGATGAACAGTTGACGTAGCTTTTTTCCATATGACAATTTTGTAGATTAGCCAGAAATGCTATTTTTGTTTCCGTTGAATCGCAAAATCTCACATGCTTCAAAGGTTAATAAAAGATGTAAATTTTAATTGGGCATACGTAATACAATTATCTTCTTTGCGTCTGTATTGCTGCACTCAAATATTGAATTTTAAGCCATATAGTAACTCAAATGGCCTAGACATGCATTTTTTGGGGAAAATTTACATACATAGCACACAATTCTTGTGTATTTACATTTCTCACTCCTAAAATTTTATATTTACATACATAGCACTTTGGTACTTTAAAACTATGCATGAAGAGATGTATTTCACTTTTAAAAAGTGATTTGAGTGTTATGTGTGTAAATAAGAAAGTTTAGGCCTAAGATATAGTGGTGTAAATGAGCTGAACTCAACGGCCCGACACTTTGTTCGTGTTTTGCTCGTTTGAAAATAACTTTGTTCAAATTTGACTCGTGTTCGAATCTGTTCGGTAATGTAGTTTTTGCGTTCAAATTGAAATGTTCGAAATGGCTCATTTTGTTCAATAAAGCTTAAATTAGCTTGAAATTTAAGATAAAAAATGCTGAGTTTATAAAAGCAAATATAAAAAAAATGAATTACAAAATGGTTTTTTTTTATTTTCATCAAATTAAGAATTACAGTAAAATACAATTCAAAATAAGAATATCTAACTAAAACTACATTACAAACAATAACTAAAATACATTTTTATATGATGAAATTATAATTAAACTTTTTTGCTCAATCCAAGTTCCAACTTGCCATGAAATCTTGAATCTTGTTTCACTTTATATAATTTTTAACCTGTAAAACTTATATAATTTTGAATTTGAATGTAGATGAAAAAAATTCCTGCAAGTTCAATTTACCAAAAGAAAAAAAAAAGAAAAATTCAAAACTATTAATTTTGTGAAGCTCAGAGTCTGAAATCTAAACATAAACATAAGATAATGTAAATGATAAGTTCCATCCGAAGGCTATAAAGATTCAATCAGATAGCTACATCCACAACCCACACGCCCATGGTCGATAATATAAAAAAATTGCGTAGTTGAACTACATATATATAAATGCACTCATCACTTCTCAATCAGAATAACCTTTCAAGACCTCTTTAGTAAAACCCAATATCACCCGCCCAAGCTCAACCTCTTAGGGGGTGTTTAGCAGTACACTTTTAATAGGATTTAGCCAAATTAAATCCAGACAAACAAAAAAAAAAAAAAGAAAAAACTAAATCTAACTCTCCCCTGCTCCATCTCGTTTGCGACATAAATCCGGATTTATCAAATCTGACTCTAAGGCGGATTTACTCTGTAGTTGCTCGCGTGCTCCATCTCCGTCGTGTCTGTTTTGGCGGATTTCATGGATTTGATAAATCCTACTTAACATAAATCTACAGCTGAAGCCAAACACCGCCTTAGACTTAGCAAATCAAAAGGCTATAGCCCAACAAAAGAAAATCCCACTAGTATCCTGAGCATACCGAAAGGCAAAACTAAGCCAACAAACTGAAAGATAAAACCAAGCCAACAAACGGAAAGGTAACTACCCAACAGATGAAAACCCCACCAATAGATTGAGCAAACCAAAAGGCAAAGCCAAGCCAACAAATTGCTGACCAACACAAGCAAATAACTAAAAACATAAACAAAATTTCACATGAGATGCCTCTCCCCTCTAATACATATGCTTAAGCTTCACAAAAAGAAGGATAAACTTATGTCACATCTTGAACAAATCAACAGAAAATCCATAATGGAAAGGTCAACCATAGATATCATCCATCAAAATCATCATGTACACATATGGCTAAATAAAATCTAACTGAAGCTTGACATTTCCTGTACAGCAGTCCAAAACCATAAGAACAAGCTGATTTAGCTATTAAAAAGTGCATAAAATGGCATGGAGCTAAATAAGACAACTTTAATAAACCCACCCTTACCAAATTCAGCAAGTTGTCTAACTTAACCTTTACAAAAAAGAAGAACCAACACCATAAATTAAGAAAAATGTGGCCAGCATGCCACTAGGGGATATGAATCATGTAATATAGGCATGAATTGAGTTATAGTTGAAAATTAACGCCAAATAAATTATAAAAATTTATTTAAAATACGAAACACCATAATTGGATACTCTCTTTAACTTCATTCTTAAAAAAGGATGCATCTCTAAATCATTCCATAGATTCTAATCAATAAAAAGGGTTTAAACATATATATGTGTAATGCGATCATACCATCATCTCAAAGTCTTCACAAATACCATTAAAAATAGGGCACAAAATGTATCTCTTTCTCATGTCTCAATAACGACTACCAAATAAAGAGCTCATAAAAATAAGAAGCTCAAAGTCTCAAATCGAAGTAACGACCTTAAGCAAAAAATAAAGCAATCATATTCACAACCCAATCCCATATTGAGGATAATATCTATTGCAAATAATAGAAAAGAGAGAGAGAGAGGGGGGCTACCCATGTAAAATGTCAAAAGAATGACTAAATGGGAGAATATATTCAGATTTCAGAGTAGAGAATACTCACAGAGGTGAGTAATGACTCACAAGCCACAAACAAGAGCAAATGGGAAATGAGTCTACCTCCACCGGCGAAAAAATTAAGGAAACTCACGTGGTGACAACAAATAAAAGCCCTACCCTGGCAATGAGCTCTCGCTTAAGGCTTCTCCCAGTCCCAGACTTGAAACGAATGGCTGTGGGCTACGGGATGTGGGGTATGGGNGAGGATAATATCTATTGCAAATAATAGAAAAGAGAGAGAGAGAGGGGGGCTACCCATGTAAAATGNCCCATATCGAGGATAATATCTATTGCAAATAATAGAAAAGAGAGAGAGAGAGGGGGGCTACCCATGTAAAATATCAAAAGAATGACTAAATGGGAGAATATATTCAGATTTCAGAGTAGAGAATACTCACAGAGGTGAGTAATGACTCACAAGCCACAAACAAGAGCAAATGGGAAATGAGTCTACCTCCACCGGCGAAAAAATTAAGGAAACTCACGTGGTGACAACAAATAAAAGCCCTGCCCTGGCAATGAGCTCTCGCTTAATGCTTCTCCCAGTCCCAGACTTGAAACGAATGGCTGTGGGCTACGGGATGTGAGGTATGGGGTGTAGGAATAGGGGATTAGTGTTTTTTAATTTAAATACTTATTATTTAATAGGATTTAGGGATTTAATCTAAGATATCAATTTCTAATCAGATGGCTGAAATTAAATACATAAATGATATAATTTTAATTTTTTAGTATAAATTTATTATTATTTTTAATANAAGATATCAATTTCTAATCAGATGGCTGAAATTAAATACATAAATGATATAATTTTAATTTTTTAGTATAAAATATAATTATTCTTAATATACAACTTTTTTAAAATTATTTACTTAATTTGAATCGAAACGAGTCAAACAACTATCAAACATAGGTCTGTTTGTATTCAACTAATTTATAAATCAAGCATAAAAAAAGTTGTCTGTGTTTGGTTATGAATCAATCACGAGCGACGTAATAAGCTGAGCATGAGTTGTTCGCGAACGACGAGCTTTTTTGAAAGCCCTAGTGAATGTAAATACATAAGAGCTGTGTGGTTTGTAAGTAAATGCCTGCGTTTTTTCTAATGAAAACAAATCTGAATGTGGATGAGTTGATATCCTAGACATGAATGATCATTTTTCAGCTGTATTTGTGGATGTAATGGAGATGTGATATTCTCACTTTTGCGATCTTTTTCTCTTTCTTTGTCTTTATCTTTCTTTTGTCTTTATAGATGCTAATGAATCACTTTAACAGAATTAGTTGACGCAGCAAATTTATCATTGCAAAGATTTTGCAGAATTGTGAGATTTCTGATATTAGATAAACTTTTAAAGAAGACATGGGAATGAAAATTATGGGAGTGATGCTTGGTCATGTAATTTGCATTGTGTGCCATAATTCTGGATGCAGTTCAAAATGATGAACATGGCAGCATTTTATCAGCCTGATTTGAGTTAGTCAAGGAGAACAGCTGGATGTTAGCTGATTGCTAGATGCTAGTGAAACTTTGGAAGCTGTTTTATTAATATAAAACTTTAAAGAAGATTTACATACATACCGCATAATTCCTTACATATCTAGCATCTAAGCTTTACTTGTTACATAAATGCCACCTTATGTTTCATGAAAATGTGTATTTCACTATTTAAAAGTTATAATAGTGGCATGTTTGATGTGATATGAAAGTTTAGGTGTAAGATATGTAAATTCATATTAAATGCTCATAAAATAGAACTTAAATAATGATTCAAAATTAAATAAATAGTATTTGAGTGGATTGGAATCCTCTGTGTATTACTGTGAAGGGATACTGCCTTTTTTCTTTTTGAAATCTAGTAAGGCAACAGGTTAATGCTTCTTGTTTTTCTTGTAACTAAGCACGTCTGTGCTGATAAATAAAAAGGCATTGTTTGTAATTAAGTGTTTGTTTTTTGTCGTAAATCTTAAATAAACACACCATTTGTTTAACAGTTTACCTTTTAAAATTTCTACCATTTGTGCTTATATTTCAATTTTAAAATGACAGGTTGGTTTACCACTAGTGCAGCAATATTTATTTCAATTTGAACGGTTGGTTAAGGACTATTTGCCGAAGTTAGGACAACATTTTTCTGAAGAAATGATTAATCCGAGCATGTATGCCAGTCAGTGGTTTATAACCGTATTCTCTTACTCGTTCCCTTTTCCTTTGGCCCTTCGAATTTGGGATGTGTTTCTTTTTGAGGTTTGTTTTTTTTCTTTCCTTATATTAATTTAGCTGGAAATTTATGTTAAATGTTAGCTAAACAATTGATGTTGTAGCTTTAAATTTAAGCTAATTCAATTTCCCATTTATTTGGTTGAGTAAATTTTCTAGTTTTTTTAAAGAATCCTGTTTTTGTCATTTTTTTGGGTAAGAACTGAGAATTGTTGCGTCTATAGTACAAAATTGGCAACAATGTTTGATATTATATTTCCAACTTTTTACTATGTTGTCTTATCTCTTATGTATTAAATTGTCTAACTGCTGCTTAGAGACAATACTTCAGAATATAGGGATTATTTGCATTTCTATCTTTCTATTTTTTGGAGGGTAGTTGGCACTTTTCTCTCCAGAATCCTTTACATGAGCACATAAAGAATATTATTTGATGGCTTGAAGTTTAAAAGTTCTCGTCTCAAATGCTCTTTTGGTGGACTGTAACCGGAAGCAAGGATCACTGGGCTAAGGAATCAGTTTCAAATCACTTGTTCTCATCTTAAATTTGTATCTTATGTCCCCTAACTTTTCGAGTCCAGTTCAAGTCAAGTTGGCATATTGGGTCAATTTTTTATATCCCTATGTTTTACCCCATTCTGAAATCTTCTGTTGACTTCTTGAATCCTAATCTTTTTGCTTTGGACTTCATTATGATCTTTCATTATTTTATCTCTACTACCTAGTTTTGGATTTATGTAATCATACTTCTTCTTTCAATTCAATTGAACGGTGCATCTGTTTTTTTAACGTTTTTAGGCATATCACCCTTTTTGTCTTCCCCTTAACCTCTTTTCTCTTCCTTGTTGATTATGTATGCCTGTTTATTACTCGAGGCATTTACATACATACCACCCAATTTTTATGTATTTACATATCTATCATTTAAATTTTGCTTTTTTCGTTTATACCACCTAATCTTTCATTTCACATAAAAATATCACTGTTTTAATTTTTAAGAAGTGAAATACACCTTTTCATGCATTGGTAATGTGGCATACGTGTAAAATTGAAGTTTAGGTATTAGATATGTAAATACATATGAATTGAGTGGTATGCATGTAAATCTTCCTTATTACTTTGTTGGTGATTTTGCTTTCTGTTGTAAATGCCAAACCACACTGTTCTATTAGTCCTGCTTTCTACTTATATTCAATTTATAATCTATTTTTGCACTTATATTCTCATCTCGTTGTCACTAATTGTACTTAGATACTCAGCAAACTCCCTTTTGGTGAATTAATCTATACACATTTTAATGCTTCCCATAAATTGTGTTAATTAAGTCATCATTATCTGTTCATTGCTTTATTTTAATAAATAATCTCCTATTAAGTTGAACTATGGATCCATCGTTGTTTTCAACAGGGAGTGAAGATTGTTTTTCAGGTTGGTTTGGCCTTGTTGACATTGTGTCAGAATGACTTGGTGAGTTTCTGCTTTGTATTCCGGTAACTATAAAATGAATGGGGCATTTACACACGGAGCAGACATTTCATATGTATTTACTTATCTCACACCTAAACTTTCATATTTACACATCAAACTCAAATCTTTAATATCACATCAAAAATAGTTCTAATATCACCTTTTAAAAGTGAACACACCTTTTGACCAACGTGCTATATGTCTAAATATCGAAGTTTAGGTGTGAGATATGTAAATACATAAGAATTGTGTGCTACATGTGTAAATTTCCCAAAATGAATTTATTTGTCGTTTTTATGGCCTTATTTAGATCAGTTCTCCAGTTAAAGTTGGGTTTTGAGAAACTTGTTCATGCCTTGCGCAACTTCCCTGAGGAAGCAATGAATCCAGAAAAATTATTACCACTTGCTTTCTCAATCAAGGTATTTATCATTTAATGCTTCTTCTTTTCCGTTTTACATGTAATTACGTAGTTACAATATGGATTTATATGTCTTAGACATAGCATGTCATGTTCCAATTGCTGCAATTTATTCTTTATAATTTTTTGGCTAACGGACAATTTGAATATTGTTTTTAGTGTTAGAACTGTAATTAATGAGGTGCTATTATTTGCATTGAAATTCCTTTTGTTCGAAACTAGTATTCTAAAACTAAAATATGATCCATAATTGGGATGCAGAATATTTACATTTTTGGTAGGAAAAAGGACACATGGATTGGGATTCTAAGGCAAAGTTGAGGAAAATAGGCTAATCTACTATTCTACGCTAGATAGATGATTAATATTTTGGGGAGGAAGAGAGAGGGAGATCGAGTAAGGCCTCTTTGATCGAGCTTAAGAGAGGAGGGATTAATGATGAATTTACTTAATTTACTTGAATGTTACTTCCTTAAACCTATTTATATAAAAATTAGCCAATCAAATTTGATTCATAATTTGACTAAATGTATAAATTCAAAAAATCTCATCTAAATGAACCTTAAATTCGTTTAAAAACTATTTTAAGCTAATTTAATCAAATGGGTAGAACACATCCTCATCTAC
The DNA here is from genome assembly GCA_002079205.1 of Phalaenopsis hybrid cultivar. Taxonomy (NCBI): domain Eukaryota; kingdom Viridiplantae; phylum Streptophyta; class Magnoliopsida; order Asparagales; family Orchidaceae; genus Phalaenopsis; species Phalaenopsis hybrid cultivar. The sequence goes on along the minus strand of JXCR01145474.1, from coordinate 710 downwards.
AACAACAACAACAACAACAACAAGAAGAGCAAGTTTTTATTCCACTAAGTTGAGTCACCTACATGAATCTTTTTTTCCCGTGTCTTATTGAATGTTCTATTTTTATTTAATTCTAATAAATTAAGTTCATTTTTTATATAATAAACCCAAGCCTTTGTAGGTATACCTCTAGCTTTCTTAACATACGTCAAATCTAAAACATCTACTCTCCTAACTTGATCGTCAGATAGTCGACGTTAAATGTGATGAAACAATCTAATGCAACTCTTTCTAATCTTGTTTTTCATTGGAACTACTCCAACTCTTTCATTGATATCTCGTTTCACATTTGTTTACAAGTGTATAGCCATGCATCTGCCTAAGCATTCTCATCCCAACAACACTTAATTTTATGCTTCTCTTCTATAGGCCAATATTCCGCGTCATAAAGCATTGTGAGTCTCGCCACCATCTTATAAAAATTTCCTGTTTCTGCAGTACTTTTCTGTTACACAATATGCCCAATGCATTCGTCCACCTCAACTATCCAACTTGAATTCTACTAGTTACATTCCCATCTATATCATCATCACTTTGAACAAAAGATCCGAGATATCTCCTTTTAATGACTTGAATTCCACTAGATCTACTACTAAACATTTCATGTAGTTAGTTTTAGATCTACTCAAACAAAAGACTTTAGACTAAAAAGTTGACCTCCATAATTCATG
>JXCR01145472.1:429780-464901 GCA_002079205.1 Phalaenopsis hybrid cultivar | reverse complement strand
ATATATATATATATATATACATTTGAAAAATACAAAATCACCTCCACTACAAAACAACCTACGTACCTATGGCTTTTACTTGCATGATTTGTATGAAAAATTTTACTAAGGTCCACGGTTGGCTACTCGAGTCGGATTAGGGCTGCCTTCTGCAGAAAGTCAGTCTAGTAGTCACTACTTAAGGTTGTGGTTTACAACACAGCTTTGAGTCCTCCTCACCACCAAGCTTATGGTCTTTTTGAACTTGTAGTTCATTCTGGTGTTTTCTTCATTTTTGTCCTGTCTTTCAGATTTTCTACAAGTTTACCTCTATAGATTTATTCAGATTTCCTACGAACTTTGTTTTGTTTCAGATTTATTACGGAATCTTCCTTTTCGACTTTTTCCGACTTTTTTATACTTTTATTTCGTTTCTCCTACACACATTGCACACACACATCTGCCCAGTGTAGTTTGCTTACTCTATCTTTCAGTGTATATTCTTCTACCGGATGTAAAGTTTTATATTACCACTACAAGATTTCATTGCACATTAACATGCATTTTTATTACACTCTCCCCTAGATTAGGATGCCAGCAGCAGCTCCTAGGTGGTACTCACGATAAATTGGTGTCTTCACCATTTACATTACTTCAACCTTAAACAACTTGAATACTAAATTTGACGCTGGAATGATGAGGAGCTTAGAGCAAATGCGGTGGGCAATACGACCATCTTCAACAGTAAAACATGTCTACATCAACAAAACCTTTTCTTAGAATTAAACAACAAGTCATAGGAATTTGAGGTAGTCTGCTTAGCCTGACATAAATCCTCACTTTATCTTTTAGGCCTTTGGACAGCCAGACTGTGCAATTTAAGCCCCAACTTGTTCTAGTTTCCGAGGTTGTCGTCCGATACGACGTAAACCCTCATATCTTCAAGGCGACTTGCGTGATCGTGTCACAAAAATATAAGTCCTAATTAAATAAAACTGGCAGGATGAAACGTCAAATAACATCTTCTTGAAATTGAAGCTAAATAGTAGGATAGTTTAGGAAGCCACCGAGGTTCGCCTCTGGATTTATGACCTTCCCTATTTCTTCCTCATTTAGGTTCCTCAACAATGTTCTGAATTTGAGCCTTTCCCATTTGACACTCTTTGGTCCGATTTCATTGAAAAGTCTTATCCTTTTAACCTCCTTGAAGATAGTATTCCACACCTCTTCGTCCGATTTCGTTGAAAAGTCCTATCCTTTTGACTTCTTTGAAGATAATATTCTCTGATTTTCTATCGAGGAGTTTTCTTAGGTGACTTCGGTCATTTAAGATGTAATTAACTATAGGGGTTTGCCCTTATAAGTTTTCTTAGGTGACTTCGGTCATTTAAGATGTAATTAACTATAGGGGCTTGCCCTTATAGGAAAGTGACTTCGGTCATTTAAGATGTAATTAACTATAGGGGCTTGCCCTTATAGGAAGTTTTTTCACACCCATCCTAAAATAAACCGTATTTAATTCTTTGTATTAAATAGGGGAACTTGTCGGTAAATAAAATGGTTTTTGCAGACCAAATAGATGTCATATATTTTCGAGTTTTTTTGATCGAGTTTCATACAAGATTTTAGGTAGATCGCTCTTTCATTTAAACTGTGAAAAGTATGGCGTTAGTTTGATTTCATATTTTTCTTAAAACTTATATATATGTAAATTAAACGTCCTTCCAAAGCGGGGAACATATTTTGATTCCGGTGATAAATAGCTTCTTACAGGCAACTCCCCCAACTTATTAGTGTCGATGATTGACAGTTCTCTTTCATATAATATCTATGCATACAAATTGAAAGGTTGATTCCTTTAATATCAACAATTGTCCAACCAAAGGCTTTTTTTAAAATTTTTCAAAATTTTTATCAACCTTTCTTCTTCTTCCATCTTTAATTTTAAGGAAATTATAACTGATAAAGTAGAGGATTCTCCTGAAAAAGACATATTTTAATTGTTCAAGAAGTAACTCCAACTCAAGTTTTGGAGATTTTTCAATTGATGGACAATCGTTTCCAAAATTTCAAAACTTTCTTGAACATAGTTTGAATCTTCCTTAAAAGTTCTTCACGTCGATCTAATTCCTCTTCTTGCTCGTGTTCTAAATCTTTTTCTTCAGATTTTTTTTTCATAAGTTGTTTTGAAATGGCGTGCACTTAGATATCTTATAATATCCATCATATAACATTCATCATCTTTACCTTTTGCTGGATATTTCATTGATCTTGAAATATTGAAAGTAACAGTTTGATCTTTGATGTGCATTATTAATTTCCCTTTCTGCACATCTATCATTGCTCTTCCTGTGGCTAGAATATGTCTCCCAAAATGATAGGTATTTCTTTATCTTCCTTCATATCTAGCACAATGAATTCAACAGGAAAGATATATTGATCCACTTTCACTAGGACATCTTCTATAACTCCTTTAGAGTATTTTATCGAACGATCTACTAGCAACAGAGTTACAGTAGTAGGGGTTATTTCTACTAATCCCAATATTTTGAATATTAATAATGCAAAAGGTTAATGCTTGCACCTAAATCACTTAAAGCTTTCCCATAAAATATGTCTCCTATTGCACATTAGGAACACTTTCGAGCTTTTTTATTTTTTTTACAATTTTAAATTATTTTGAAATATTTTTAATTTAAAAATAGCTCAAAATGAACTAGTTATTGTAAAATAAATTTTATTTTTTTTAGCTGTCGCTGATCACAAGGAACAGAAAACCGAATCTCATAATTTTCCTTATTATAGTTTAATTATTACAATTTTTTTTAATACAAAAATTCCAATTTACTCGAAAAATAGATATTAGGGCTCAAATTAGTTCAAATGGGTTTCAAATTTTTTAGACAGTTAAAATGATCATCATTACATCGTGGAATCATTTTTGTGAATTTTTTAATTATATTATATTTATTTTAGTTTTATGATTTAAAATGACTTAATTAGCTATTGTAATGTACATAAATTTTTAACCTTAATTTATATTTTTCCTAGGATACATTGACCATAGGGAACCTAACAAAATAAGTCCCATATTTTTTTATTAATACTTTAAATTATATAATTAATTTAGTAAAAGATGGGCCAACATACATGAAAATTAGGGTTTCAGAGCTAGAGGTGTCCTCTGACCTTGGAAAAATCATGAGACATCCTGACTGTCATGAGGAATCAACCCCTAATATTTCAAGCCATGGTGATTAATATTTATTTAATTAAACTTAAAATAGTACAGAGGATTTTTAATTAATTAAAAATTGTAGATATGTTAAACAATTTTTATTTTTATTCCAAGTTATTTTTCTCTGTTCACTAAGCAAGAGGGAATTTTTATTTTATTTATAGAATTTATCTACACCTAGTTATGGAATTTTGAACTTTATAAAATTAATTAAATAAAAAATACTCTTAATTTTCTACTTATCAATGCCGCAGCCACCTCATCCTAGACAGCTTCAAAGCCCCACACAGCGCACTCCCATTGGTTGTGCTTTCAACCTAGGCTTGTCACAAGGCCAACGGTTCATGAACACATCTTCCGTTCAACATAATCTAAACCATTCATTCAATACATGTGCGATCAAATGGTCCCTTATCATCGTCCCCAACTGACTTATCCCGAGAATCATCCATCTTCTACACATAAGATCTTACATGATACTTAACCAAACCACTTAAGGTTTGTTCTTACAACTTCGTCTAATCGAGACAAACATATCTATATAGTTACAAGCGCATCAAATAAACATTATCTTCGAAATTAATGAAACCAAAGGGACTTTTACGGTTTTTGAGTTATACCTTAACCCAAGAGGTAATGCCTTGATTGGGTTCTTGTGAAAGCTTTAGTAGAGTCCAGCAAACCTCCTCAAAGTGTCTATTTGAGCTGGTGTAAGGTCTAGGAATGAATTCATTTAGGGGGTGGTCTAGCTTTAGTCTAGAGATAGGTTAGAGGGCTCAAAAAAGTGGATTTTGATGAGGAACTTCCTCGTTTGGCCTGAGGAAGCTCAAGAGTTGTTCAATTTGGAGTTTGCTGGAGTTTTGTGTGATGAGAAGAAGGACCTAAATTTTGAACTCAAAATTAGGGTTTGACAGTGAGTTTCAGTGGGGAAATTTTTTTTGAATAATCTTACTAAGGCTTGAAGAAGCTCTACTGAGAATTTAGCAGAGTCTCCCTAGAAAATTGGATGATCTCCTCACTTGGCCATGAGAGGTTGAATTTATAGCTATGACCAAAGGGAGGGCCTCATGCTCTAATTGGCTGGTGCAAGAAGGTTGAGGTGGAGGGCTGAGCGGCACAAGCATCCAATGGGGAAGTGTCATAGTGGATGGGTTCAATTTTGGGTTTAAAGGTGAGGAGGTCATCTGAAGTTTGAGCTCTTCAGAGACTAGGGTAGTTGGCTAGAAATGGGGTAGTCGATAGCTTGGTCAGAGGTTAGGAGATTTAATGGTGATGGTTTGGGGGCTTGGGAAGGTTGGCTATGTGGATAAGTGAGTATAACCAAATTAGATTGGATAATCCTACGATTTAGGGTACCATTGGCGATGTTATTAGCATCCAAGGGTGTTTAAGAATGACAGAAAATATTAGAATTTGAATCAATGTGAAAGTCATAAGGTGGATTTGAAATTAAGTCATAAAATTGGGTAATATTGGTCATTAAAACTTTGGGGATTGTCGGTCACCGAAATGGATATCCTGATGTTTGGTTTAATTTCATATATGTATTTATAATTTTGAGATTTAACATTTTATGTTTTGAAAATATGAGACCAAACTGATCGCATATCCTTTGTAGTTTAAATGATAGAGCACATCACCACAAGCAAAATATCTACCTCGAACGATAGATACACTAATTGTTGGGAGTGCTTGATTAAATAAACTAAAGAATTTATGACATCCATTTAAGTCTGTGAAAAACCTTTTTTATGTTGACCTAAAAGTTCCCCTATTTATCAAAAAGATAAAACAGGGTTTATATTTAGGTTTGTTCTTAAAGTTTCCTATAAGGTCAAGCCCCTATAGTTAGTTACATCTTAGATAACCGATGTTGCCTAAGAAAACTCTCAATTTAGATCAGGAAATATTGTCTTCAAGAATTTAAAGGGGTTGGAATTTTGAAATGATCGGACAAAAGAAGTGTCAAGTGGGAATGACACAAATTTGGAACATTTTATTTTGGAATCCAAAGGAAGAAGAACTAGGGGGGTGCAATGGATCCTAAGGACAATTTTAGTGTCTTTGCAAGCTATCCAACTGTTTGGCTTCAATTTCAAGAAGAAAGATTATTTGATGTTTCATCCTACTAGTTTTAATATTTAGGGCTCACATTTGTGCAAGACAATTGCACAAATATCCTAGAAGATGTTAGGATTTAGGACGTGACGAACAAAAACCTCATAATCCTAAAATAAGTTTGAGTTTAAATTGTACAGCAAAGTTGTATGAAGGCCAAAATATGAGTTGAGGATATATGTCAAACTAGGCAGAAGACCTCAAAATCTTATGTCTTGTTGTTCAATTCTAAGGAAAGATGTGCTGTTGTAGATCCTCGTGTTGTTACAGATCCTCGTGCTCTTGTAGATTGTAGTTTTAGAAGGCTTCCCACGGAGTTAGCTCCTCGATGAAGTAGCAGTTGTAAAGTCTAAAGTTCAAAGTTTTAAATGATAAGTTTAAATTAAATCATGGAGGGGGGATAAAAGTTGATTAGAGTGACACTGGTTAAGATCCCACGTAGTTAGCGCCTCATTCCGGTGTCACTATTTTCTTTTGAATTTACTTAGCTTAAACTAGTTCTTACACTTATTTAAACTGGGAGATATTTTTAGCAACCATGTGTTACGTCCTTCAAGGGGCTCCCGTAAATTCGAAAGAAATTTTTAAGTTAAGTGATATTTTAAAGGCTTTATGGTTACCTTTAAAACAATTTGTATTAGATTTTTGAAAATTTTGATTAATTTTTTAAAATGGTTTTGATTTTTGCAATTAAAGTAAGGTGCACAACCAAACAGTTGTAATATTTTGCAGCAAAAGTAGATTACAGAAAGTAAAATGATAGAAATTAAATAACATTGTAAAAGCATACGTATCATCGTCTTGGCATTCCCGCTGAAAGATTAGCTTTTGCAATATGTATATAATTTGCAAAGAAATTTAAATAAATTGCAAGAGTAGATGAAGGTGTAGTTTTTGAACCCTCAAACCATGACTTAGTGAGTCCCGAGAGATCTTAGTGGATGATTTTCTAGAACAAAAATATAATAAGTTCAATGTGTTCTTCAAAATATCCAAGAGGCTCCAAAGTTTTGGGGAATGACCCTGAACAACTTTTTAAGATCCCTTGAAACTTTTTGAGTTCATTTTGACCTTATTATATTATTCCATTAATCATCCTAAGGTTGAACTGAAATTACTCAATTGCTCAATAAACCTTGTCACTTCAACTGTCCTGAGAAGTAAAGGTAGTTAGATAGTCACTTAACAATTCATTTGACATTTATATGAACGGGTACCCCAAAAGGCGGCTAGTCCAAAATCATTAAGGATTTTAATACACAGATTTAAAGTAGGGCCTAAAGTGTTTGAAAGTATTTATCAATTAATTAAGTCCTTCTTTTCTAATCTGAATTAAGACACTTCTTACATATCAAACCTAGTTCACTATTCAACCCTCTCAACTTCAATTTTCAAAGTAAATTTAAGATAATTAAATACTGAAATGGGACTTCTATACTCATTAACATTAGACTTAACATCAAATTAGTGGACTTTAAATGAGTAAATTACTATCTTTATAACTTAAGCCTACTGTTGTAGAATCTTCTTATTGAATTAACTTCCAAGTCATGACAATTATCAAGAATATAATTTTACCCATATCTTGAAAATGTGACAAATTGGTTTCTACCTCTTAACCTATTAGGTTTCAATCACCCAAGGGATTTTTCTTATAATCAATATTACCCATTTACCCTTTAATTGATCCTAAAATTTAATTAAGACATTAAAATTCCAAAATTTCCATTTTGTCCCCAGGGCTCCCTATCTTATAACTTATCAAATAAAACCAAAGTGACCATGAAATTTCCATGGAGACTCAATCATGAGTTAATTAAAATATCACAGGAGAAAAATGGGGTCTTTTAAAATTTTATTTAATTTATATAATTATTTTAATTCAAAAATATGATTTCTCAATATTAATTTTTTAATAAATCAAATTAAGATTTTTAGTCATTAGAGAATTATTAGAGGTTTGGATAGGTCAGAGAAACACTTGGACAAAATTCCATGATTTTTCAAATTATATTTTAACTATTGTAATTATTTTAATGGAAAATTAAAGAAAATACATTTTTAGCCTTAAAAAATTATTTTTAACATAGAAAAATTTAGAAAAATATTCTATAGAGTACCACATGACCAGAAAACAAATAGGAAAATTTTTTAACCATCTTTGTATCTTTGAAATTTTTAATTCAAAGTATAGCTTAAAAATAAATTATTTTGTCAAAAAGAATTTTTATTTTTTCCTAAGTGACCTTTATCACAAGGAACTCAAAAAACCACTTTTTATAATTATCTTAAGTGCATTTAATTTAATATAATTGTCTTTATACAAAAAATGCAATTTATCTTAGAAAAATAACTTTAGTGTTTAACCTAAACTAAACAAATTTTAAATTTTTATAGTGATTCAACATAATTTTTCTACACAAAGTGGAATTTATTTTATTAATTTTTTATTAATATTTAATTTAAAGAATTTAATACAAGCTATCAACATTTAATTAACTATATAAATGTACAAATTTATCCAAACCATTCCAATAATTTTCCTAAGCTCCTCTAGCTAGAGGAAACCTACTAAAATTCATCTCAAATGGTGTTTTAATTTATATAATTATTTTAAACCAAAGTAAGCATCCAACCATGGAAATTAGGTTCACAAGCCCAAAGATGCTCTCTTATTTTTTAAAAATCACAGAACATCCTCTCTATCATAAGGAATGAACTCGCAATGTTTCAAGCTATGGTGGATATTATTTAATCAATTAAGATTAAAACACCTCAGATACTATTTAATTAAATAAAAATTAGAGACTCGATAAATATTTATTATTTTTTCTCCACATTACTCTTCGCTGTTCACTGAGCAAAATGAAACTTTTATTGTATATTTTTTATTTTTCTATGTAAGGTTATGAAGTGTAGAATTTCTAATTTTTCTATGTAAGGATTTACACTCTGTTATGTCCCTTTGAGCTCCCCCATATTGACCCCACCAACCAAGAGCTAGAAGTCAGGACCAATATGTTGAACTTCAAGTTGAGCAGAGAAGAGTTTAGAATTTTTTATGGTGAGCATTCCTTTTCTAGTCCTCTAGGAATAGTCAATAGGAAAGTCTTATGGCTAGACCTTAGGCTACTAAGGAGAAAATTAGATCTCAACGATAAGTAAGGTCAACAAATGGACCCCCAATATGTGTGGTGTGCCGGGCAAGCACACCACACGTATTGGTGTTGACCGATGAGATCAACAAAAGCAACACATACTTCTAAGTCAACAAACCTAAAATGAAGTGTATAGTAGAGTGATAGTTGTTTTCACTGGGGAGTAATAGATACTCTCAGTGGGGAAAAGAAAGAAGATTTTGGGGGCAATCGTCATGCAAACTGGTAGTCCCAGCAAAGACTCGATTTGTATTGAAAATATCAAAAAAAATTTTGGATTTCAATTTAAAATTTTAAGAATGTGAAATTAGTTGCAAGGAAACTGGATTGAAAGGAAAACACAAGAAAAAAAAAAGGTTGTAATTTAGGATGTAATTAACTATAGGGGCATACAAGATCGAGTTGTTAAACGTGCTGTGAACGTATTTTAATTACATCCAAGCATCATAACCAAAATTTTGCCAAATCAAATCCTTAGTGTGAGCATTTCTGGCCTCCATGTTTTCTATTCAATGATCCATTCTCAAGATATCTCCCTATTAGATCATCATTTGGTCCAATAGTTCTCAAAGAGTAGGGTCACTAGAAGTAGGGGTCCTCGAAGTTGAAGGAATATCTCTGGTCTTACATCCAGACATCCAATCAACATGAGATTCATATGTCTTTATATTGGCAGGTCCAATAGGTTTTAGAGGCTCAATCCTCTCTTCGTCAGGTGTAAAATCAACTCCTGCTTGTTCATAGAGTGTGAAGATTAAGGCAGTGTGTGCTAATCCACCAGTGGTCTCTCCTAAAGCAATAGATCTAGTGTTCATATGAATAATAGAGCCTACAATTACTTTCATCACTTGCTGGATACAGTAGTTTAGGATGGATTCATCCTTAGGCACCTCTCTATGATGATTTAACGGTATCATTCTTTCAGAAATAAAGTAGTGCCAAGGCCTAAGATATTACATTAAGCATAGAAAGAGGAAAGTTTACCATAACTCTATTTTTCACTTTCCAGTTTCCTCTTCCATCAGTAAGAAAAGAAATAACCTCATACAAGGCCTCATTCATAGTAGAAAATGATTTATACTGACAATTGTACACATCTTCTAACTAATAAAATTCATTAAACTTACTTGGAGTAAACTCCACCATTTTCCCACGAATAAACAAAATCATGAGAAGCTTCTGTAAAATTGTCGTAGAACTCCATCACGACACCAATAATAGCCTCAGTAGAAAAATAACAGAAAATTTCCCACTACCAAGCATTGATCGATCGCTTGACTTCTCCACCCAAATTTTTAAAACAACGATTTAAAATTACTTTTTTGTTTTTAAGTAGATTATTAAATCGAGCACTAGCCCTCAAGCTGATAAACTTTTGTTCATCATAATCTACTTTTCTGTTTCCTTTGGTCATTCTCGGGGCCATGATAAATCTAATAAAATTTGATAAAAATCTGAATAAATTCCCAAAATTTCAAAAATCAAAATGTAAAAGGCTTTAAACTTAAATCTAGTAAGTAGGAGTTCTTCAACAAAGGATTTTCTTAAAGTCTCTAAGAAAATTATTCGAATCTCGACAATGTGAGATAAATCTTTGGTGAAAATCTAAAATTTTTAGTTTAAAGTGTAGCTCTTATCTAGAGAAGATGAAATCCAAATTTCTTTTGCCTTGAAATTGCCCCAAATTTGAGCAAATGCGAGCCCTAAGAGCAAAAACTAGAGGTTGAAGGTGACTCAAAGGGTAAAAATGGCATTTTACTTTGCAAATCATGAATTTTAAGTGGTTTAGGCTGTTATCAAGTCGGAGGCTCCATTGGTGCCCATGCCAGCACCTTAGGCGTTAAAGGCCTAAAAATTCCATTTTTTTATTTTTTCAATTATGAATTTCTTTTTAATTTTCTCTACAGACTTTTTAGTATTTTTAAACACAAATTTTTATCTAACAATAATTCACAAAAAAACATTTTTAGGAACAATCATTTTCATAAACAACAAAAAACTAACTTTTATATATGAAAATACACTTTTTTAAAAATATATTTTTCTATTCACACCTTTACACTCATATAGCAAACTAAATTATAAATCAGTGTCGAAATCAAGCCACAACACTAAATGCTGATAGNATCAGTGTCGAAATCAAGCCACAACACTAAATGCTGATAGAAAACTATACACTCAATCAAAGTTCATAACTCTAAAGCAAAGCAAACTAAATCAAATCCACACAATTACATTAAATACATAAATATTTTAAACTAGTAGAGAGATTAAATTCATCAATTTGCCTCATCTTCAGTGCTTTCTCCTCTTCTAGTATCTCCCATTGACTGGTAATGAACGTAGAAATTTTAGAAGGGTTGGTACGGGAATTGATCAGTCGAATTTTCTTTGATCCATCCTCTTACCTTGAACATCCAAACCAATCATGCTTTAATAGTTCCAATATGATAAAAATTCTCTTTCATCCTCCAATCTAGGTGATCAAAAAAGTACTGAACATATCCTATTTCATTCGTAATACTCTGAAGTTCTCTTTCAATTTTCTTCAATTTCTTTTCAAAAGCAAGTGAACTTCCAACTGTTGGTGGCATCAATGGAGTTGAAGTATGTGATGAATGATCCAAGATAGTATCTAATGCTTCATATCCATTCCCAACATAATTATCATCAATATGAATCATGAGCTCCCAAGGTAATAAAACTTTTTTCCAACTTTCATATGGAACATGAGATTGACTGCAAATTATGAAAATTGTGGAAGGGTGCCCAAGTCCATAAATTAACCCATTCATAATAATACCCATAACAGATTTAAAAATGATAAATCGACATCAATGGGTTTTTCCATTTGAATGGAATAATTTAAAATAACATTTTCTTTGGTGACTCTACTAATCTTCATAGTAGGGAGTAATTTTGCAGAAATGAAGAAATGTCACTGCTTTCATATTGGATTAAGTGATGAATCAGAGAAACTAACATATCCCTCATCTCGCATTTCCTAAATATCACTTTCATTTATCATAAAAGTATAGACATTTTGCATCAAATCTCTCGTTGGGATAAAATTTGTATAGTGACAGATTGGAACATTTTTTATCATATACAACTCATTAATTCACACTAGAGTAAAGGGTACAACCTTATCTCGTACGTATACTACTCCTTGGGCAATTCCTTATAAGTTGGCATCACCACTGGGACAACAATTGTAGCGATAGTGTAGCACATAATTTCCCATCTTCTTTGTACAATTATTTTATCAATCGGAGAACATGAATTAATCAATCCATGATAGAAAAAGCCTCTTGCCTTGATCAATCTCTTCTTCGTATTAACTTTCTTGTATAATCTCTGCATTTCCAAATTCATAAACTTTCTTCTATTAAAAACTCCATAACTGAAAGTATTTCTGGAATTGGAAGCCACGAAATTCAAAAATAGGGAGTTTCTAGTTGTCCAAGGCAGTTTTTAAGACTTTAAAAACACCTCCCAGTGGTTATTATAGAGCAAAATTCTGGCAAAGTCTGCCAAAACTTGTCGCCACCGTCAGCACTCTCGTTGGAGCTGTCGGCACTATGGTCAAGTTAGTGGGCGCCTTCGGCGCTAGTAGCCAAAATCACTACTTTTCATTTTTTGTTCAATTTGATTCCAAATTTTCCTCCAATACCAATATTTTTCTTAACTTATATTATATAAAATTGTGTAGGATTATTTTGTCCTAATATATAAAAAACTTTTCAAATAAATTAGTAATACATAGATATATATTTTTTAAATGGGTTGCGTCCCATGAAACACTTTGTTTAACGTTGTTAGTCGGACGTACCTTTTGATTAGTTTGGTTTACTTAACATTAAAGCTTCTTTAAATTATGGTATGTGCCCTTCATAATAATGTTTCAATCGATGCCCATTAACTTTAAATACTTTTCCAGTGTTAGGATCTTTAATAACAATAGTTCCATATTGATAGAATTTAATCACTATAAATTGTCCTAACCATCTGGATTTCAGTTTTCTTGGAAATAATCTCAATCTTGTATTATATAATAAAACTTCTTGTCCAGGTTCAAACTTCTTTTTAATAATCTTCCGATCATGCCATATTTTCATTTTCTCTTTATAGGTTTCTACATTATCATATGCTTAATTTCTAATCTACTCAAGTTCATTAAGTTGCAATAACTATTTCTCATCAACATCTTTTACATTAAAATTAAATTCCTTAATATCCCAAAACACTTTATGCTCCAATTCTACTGGTAGGTGGCATGTTTTTCCAAAAAAAAAAAGTCTATATGAGGACACTCCTATTGGAGTCTTATAAGAAGTTTTGTATGCCTATAATGCAGTATCTAATCTAGCAGACTAATCCAATTTATAAGGATTTACGATTTTTCTAAAATTTATTTAATTTCATGATTTGATATCTCTACTAGACCGCTAGTTTGAGAATAATAAGTAGTAGAGAATCTATGCATAATATCATATTTCTTAATCATTTTTCGATTCTCTTATTCCTAAAATGAGATCCTCCTTCAATAAATAATTACTTTCGTAATTCCATCTCTTGTAAAATATTTTTAATTAAAAATTTAGAAACACTCGAAGCATCACATCTAGGTACAGAAATAACTTCAATCCATTTGGACCTTTAATCAACAGCAAATAATATATATAAATTTCCAAATGAAGTCATAAATGGTCCCATAAAATCTAAACCTCACACATCAAAAATTTTAACTTCTAATGTGTAATTTAGAGGCATTTCAATTCTCCTAGAAATATTTTCTACTAGTTGACATCGATCGCATGTTTTAATTTTTTTATTAACATCTCTAAAAAGAGTAGGCTAATAAAATCCAGCTTGCAAAATCTTATATGTACTTCTATTTGTTCCAAAATATTCTCCAAATTCAAAATCATGACATCTTTCAATTATGTGTTGAGTTTCCTCATAAGGCACATATCTTCTAATAATTAGATCAATACATTGTTTATATATATATGGGTCATCCCAAAAAAAAAAATTGAATCATAAATGAATTTCTTTAGATGTGGATTTTTAATATCAGGTGGTAAGAAATCACTCATAATAAAATTTATTATATCAGCATACCGAGGTACATTCATTTCATCAATACTATATAATTTTTCATCAGGGGAAATTTTCTAAAATTTCATTTACAAAATTAGTTAATATTTCTCTTTCAAGTCTATATAAATGATAAGCTATTTGATTATCATTTCCCTTTCTATCAACAATGGTAAAATCAAACTCTTGCAAAAGAAGTATCCATCTAAATAATCTTGGTTTAGCATTCTTCTTTTGCATCAAGTATTTAATAGCAGAATGATATATATGTAGATTAAAAATAAAAATTATTTATTGAGTCCCTAATTTTTAGTGTATTTTCATTATAGCAAACATTGCTCACCATGGCTTGAAACATTTAGGGTTCATTCCATATGACAGAGGGGATGTTCTCTAATTTTTCCAAGGTCAAAGGGCATCTCTTTGCTTCTAACTTTAATTTTCAAGCTAGGATAGCTATTTTGACTTATTTTAATTAAATAAAAAAAAACATCACTTAGAAATATATGGGAATAATTTTAGTAGGTTTACTATTCTCAAAGAAGCTTAAGAAAAATGTCATGATGATTTGAATTATTTTGTACATTTCTATAGTTGATTAAATTTATATATCTAGCTTTAATTTATGTAAATTAAATACTAATAAAAATTGACAAAATCAATTCCACAATGTGTATAAAAATCATGATTACCTATTGTAAAAATTAAAAAAATTATTTAACTAAGTTTGAGCATTAAAGAAGAAAAGTGTTTTCTGAGTTCCTTGTGATCAGGGCCACTTAAGAAAAAATTTTTTTTTGAGAAATTACTTGATTTTTGAACTTTATTTTGAGTTTAAAATAAATAAAAATAATTAAAAATCCTAAAAATACCAAAATACTTCAAAATGTGCCTAATTGTTTCGTGATCACTTAAAACTTGTTAGGATATTTTTCCTAATTTTTCTAATTTAAAAATAAATTTTTAAGAGCTTAGGAATGAATTTTTCTTATTTTCCCATTAAAATAATTATAATTAGAAAATTAAAAAATCGTAAAAATACAAAATTTGTTTCTTTGAGTTCTCTGAACTCAGAGAGGTATAATTAAAATATAAAGATCATTTTGGTAATTAAAACATTATTTTACATTTAATTAAAATATTAAAGTTGATTCATAATCAAATAATAATGATAGAGATTTAATCCAATAAAAATCATGGAACTTTGTCCTAGTGTTTATCTGACATAAGGGGACCTCTAGTAATTTTTCTCATGAATAAAAACTTAATTTTGGATAGTTAAGTAAATCAATTTTGAAAATACTATTTTCTAAATTAAAATAATTATTTAAATTAAATTAACATTTGAAAATCCACATTTTCTCCTCTGATGTTTTAATTGATCCATGGATAGGACACTTTAAAAATTCTCAAAGTCATTTGAATTTTGATTAATGAGTTATGAGGTGAAGAGCCCCAAAGGCAAAGGGGTAACTTTAGATTTGGTGTTAATCAAAATTTAGGATTAACAAAGAGAAAATGGGTGATTTTGATCCCAATGAACATGTTTGGGTGATTGAAATATAATGGGATTAAGAGGTAGAAAATAAGAATGCAGGTCATTTAAATCAAAATCAGATTAAATTTTGTTAATCAAAATATATGATTAACAAAATTTTAATTTCCTTAATTATCATGACTTGGAAGTCAATCAAAATTTAATGATTCTTAAGTGAGGGGTTCGAGTTAGTAAGATAATATTTCTTTAATTTTAAGCTCATAATTGATGACAATGTGATCTTTCAATAAGAATGCATGTCATTTGAATCAAAATTTTTCTAGTTACCATTTCACATTTTGTGATTGTTCAGGGCTTGGTAGTGACCTAGGCTTTACATTTAAACTCATTTGATTAGATTTAAAAGATAACATGATTGATGATTAACATTTTTTTCTACACTACAAGCCCAATTTTAACTGTGGATTCCAAAACCTTTAATGACTCAGATCTCCCTTAAGGGCGCCCACCCACATAACTCTTAGATAAAATATTAGTTGATTAATTGAGTGTCACAGCCTCGGGAAAAATAAAACATCAAGTTTCCTTCATTAATGGGATAACCTTAGCTTAACCTTGGATGATTAATAAAATGATATGATAAGTTTAAAATGAACTCGAAATATTTCAAGAAATCTTCAAAGTGATTCAGGGTCATGCTCCGAGCACTTTGAAATCTCTTGAATATTTTGAAGAGCAAATTGAACTATATTTTCTTCTAAAATCATCCACTAAAATCTATTGAGACTCAATAAAGTCATAACTTAGAGTTTGGTAGCTATACTTTCATCTACTCCTGTAATTTGAATTTCTTGCAATATTATATACATATTCTCAAAGCTAACCTTTTAGGTGGAGAGGCGGGAAGAATCGACAGGTATACTTTTAAGTTATTGCACTTACCTTTTTGTACCTCTTTTTTCTTGCTTGCATGCTTAAGGTCACCCTGCATGTTAAAACAAAAAAAAAACAAAAATAATAATTGAACAAGAAAAAATTCACCGCCACAACAGTCAAAATATAAAACAAAAATTTAATCACAAACAAAACAAAACAAAAATTGCAACTAAATAAAAATATCTCTATCATATAATCGAGAATACCTCGAAGGAGGTAACCTACAGTTGCTAACAAGATTTCCAACGATCTAAATGAAAGATGAAACTCATTAAGTAGAGTTTAGTAAATTCATTTGGACTAGGTGAATCTGAAGAAAAATAGTTGTGTCATAATGAAGGAATCGTAGGATCCTAACAATTTTCGCTCTAACCAAATTTTACATTTCCCCCAATATTTAAATAAACATAACCTTAGGAAACACTTGATTTGACACATTAGAAAATTTAAACTCGCCACGATGAGGAGCTTGGAGATAGCATTGTGGGCATCACGACCATCTTCAACAACAAAACATGTCTACACTAGCTTAACCATTTTGTTAAATTAAACAACAAGCCATAAGACTTTTAGGTTGTCCTCCTAATATGACATAAATCCTCAACATTCCATTAGGCTTTTGTGTGGCTCTGCTTTATGATACACCTAAAATATATAGTGCTTTCAGACAAATTTTTATACCAATTTTTGAGATATTGCGCTTTAATGGAAGGTAATTTTTTTTTTCTTGCAGATACAAGTAAAAATGAAAAAAATACTTAAAGGAGTAAAAAAGGATCAAATTTGGAGCAAAAATGTGAAAAATTGTGCAAAAGAGTTCTGGCGCCTTAGTGCCAGATCCGGCGCTTAAGCACCGGTTAAACAGAAAACGTCACGCCTAAGTGTCGAGACCTCGTGCTTAAGCGCCAGTGGTATTTGCTAGACGAGTAAAATTGGTATTTATGAATTTTGAAGAGGTTTTTGAGGCATCCATTGGCTTAATAGATGGTTGTAACCACCATGGACGAAAATTATCATAAAAGCATGCATCTCTTGGGTAAATACATCAAATTAAGACACATTTTGAAGAGATCCCAAGGCACCTCTTAGAAAACTATAAAAGAAAGAAGAGAGGACTTAGAAAAGTCATGAAAATGTTGGCAAGTTTTGAAAGTTCTTCTTTGCAGAGTTAGTTCAAAGAGATTTTTAGGAACCACTTTTTATTTACTTTATCCTTTTTGTTGTTTTATTTTGAGAGATTGTAAAAGAGAAGAGATTCAAAGGAACTTCAAGAGTTTGATGGAGGACTTGCGATAAGTTTTTATCTTTTTTATTTTAGACTACTTTAAAGGAACTTTAAGAGTTTGGTGGAGAACTTGAGATAAGTTTTTATCTTTTTGTTTTGAGACTTTTTTGGTTTTGAGACTTCTTGTTGGTTTGACAATGATTTCTACTTTTAAACTAAAGTGTGGTTTTGTTTTTAGACTTATTGTTGGTTTGACAATGATTTCTTCTTTTAAACTAAAGTGTGGTTTTGTTTTCTCTATGGATTTTGAGTAGATTTATTTATCTTTTTTCTTAAAATGATAAGTAATTAAGTTCTGGATGGAAGTTGCAAAGAGTATTGATCTTTAATGTTGGAAGAAGTTGTGCTGATTTAAATCCATGCACTTCATTTACTTCTTGATTTGGTCAATCCAGATGTTAAAATTTGTTCTGAGAACATGTAAAAATCGGGCTGGTATTGTCTCAGTCGACAATTGGAAAGAATCACATGAGGTGGGATGAATTGCTGTAGTTCATATGATTGAGTGCAAATAAATAGGGAAATATTCATTGATGGGTGTAGAGTTAGGGGACTTGAAAGTTACAGCTTAAAGCCCCCAACTTGATTTATTTTTTTAGGTTCTAATACGAGAATGTTAACCCCCAGGTGGAGGGAATCGAAGAACTCTAGAGTGAGAGCTAGTATCTTCCCTGCCTAGCTGGTCTTCAGAACTATTCAAACTTTAGATTAACCAATGTTCTTTATAGCATCTCTAGTAAGGGTAAAGAATATTATTACTCTTATTTGGCACAACACAATTTGCATACTTCCACAATAGACTTCCTATACGTATTACTCATTCATGATAAGAAGAAAGATATTTTCGTAATAAATACTTTTCTTCTACAAAAACTTTAGTTATCTTTTTAAGTTGTTACTGTTTCATTAAAATATCAAAAATACCACAAAATATTTACATTTTAAATTCTTGCAAAAATTGTTTTTAGTTTAAGTAATTATCTTTCTAAAAATAGAAAAACTTTCTAAAAAGTGTATATTGCATAATTATCCCTTTGGGTTTGATATTCATTTCTTAATCAAAAAGTCCTATATTACTTGATAATGATACGTATACTTGCGTAGCATCCCAATATAAATATATATAAATTAAAAAGTTAAATTCTTATTTTTCTTCACAATCATGTTTTTGGTTTTGTTGCAAAATAAGGAAACATAAGTGAAAAATACCATCAAAACTATTGTTATACTGTGCATAAGCATTACGTATTGAGGGATCAAGTTTTTGGCACCGTTGCCGAGGATTAAAATCTTCGAGTAGTGGTGTCGACTTCATAAATCCTTACATATACAAAAAAATTAGGATCAAGTTTTTGACACCATTTTCAGGGATTAAAATCTTCAAGTAGTGGTGTCGACTTCATAAATCTTTACATATACAAAAAATTCGGGATCAAGTTTTTGACGTCGTTGCTCGGGGAAAAAAAAGAAAGAAAACTAAGTAAATTTCCATTTTTAGAAAGCTTATTTAAACTTTAAATATTGTATCTTATTTTGTTTTATTTTATTTTATTTTATTTTAAGTTAGTGTATGCGTAGTTCAGATTCTGAAGGACTATGACCCTACGATTCTGAATTAGAAAGAACTATTAGAAAAATCAGAAAAACAAAAAAAAATAAAAATCTTGAAAATTCCAAAAAAAAATTTACATAAATGGAAAACCAAAATAATCAAAATGTCGAAATTCATCAAGAGTTTAGACCTTTAAGATATTATGTCGGCCCTACTGTAGATGAACTTCGTTGTAGTATTCAAAAACCTACAAGTAATAGCCAATTCATTTGAGCTTAAACCTGCTATTATCCAAATGGTATCACATAATCAGTTTGGAGGATCACCAATTGAAGATCCAAATTTACAACTTTCTAATTTTTTAGATATATATGCTACATTTAAATACGATGGTGTATCAGATGATGTCATAAGACTTAAGTTATTTCCTTTCTCACTAACAGATAAAGCTAAGATATGGTTGAATTTGTTAGCATCTGGATCTATCATAACCTGAGGTGATTTAGCACAAAAATTCCTTGCCAAATATTTTTCACCATAAAAAACTGCGAAGCTTAGAAATGATATTACATCTTTTAATCAGTTTGCAGAGGAATCTATTTATGAAGCATGGGAATGATTTAAAGAACCCTTAAGAAAGTGTCCGCACTATGTTATACCAGATTGGTTAATAATTCAAACTTTTTATAATGGATTAATTGGTTCTCTTAGATCTATTATTGATGTCGGTGCTGGTGGTTCATTTATGTCAAAACCATTTCATGAAGCTTATGCTTTAATTGAATAAATGGCTATAAAAAATTTTCAATGGCCTTCTGAGAGGGTGAATCCAAAGAAAGTAGCCAATATTCATCAAACTGTTGCATTCACTATGTTAGAAAATCAAGTTTCTGCAATTTCAAGGAAGTTAGACCAATTTGAAATGCATTTTTCTCAACCAATTTTCATGATTGAAGAAAATTCATTAGGCTTAGATTCTCAAGCATCATTAGAAACTTTGAATGCCATAAATAATAAGCAAAATAACCCATATCCAATTAGAAACTTTGAATGCCATAAATAATAAACAAAATAACCCATATTCTAATTATTATAACCCAGTAGAGACTTTGAATGCCATAAATAATAAACAAAATAACCCATATTCCAATTATTATAACCCAGGTTGGAAGAACCATCCAAACTTTAACTGGAATAACAATTCAGGTGGTAATAATCAGCAATGGGGGAACAACCAAGTTAACCCATTGGGAAACCAGAACAACCAAGAGAATAATAATTATAGATCTACTTATCCTCTAGGTCTCAACAATAATACATAATTTAATGATAAGAAGTTTTCTATAGAAGAAGTGGTGTTACGAATGAGTAATCAATTACAAAGTCCAGGAACTACAATTAGAAATATTGAGAACCAACTTGGGCAAATCGCAAGTTCATTAAGTAATAGATCCCAAGGAACACTTCCTAATAATACTGAATTGAATCCATAAGACCAGAATAAAGAGCAAGTTAAAGCCGTATAACTTAGAACCAGAAGAGAGTTGGAAGGTAGGATTCAAAAAGAAATTGAAGTATAGTGAGAAGAAATTGAAGAATCAAAAGAGGACGCTCCAAAAAATTCTGTAAGACTTATTTCTCCGCTGAAAATTAATTTGCAAGAACCACTACCTCCATTTCCTCAAAGACTTTGACAATAGAAGTTAGATAAGCAATTTTAAAAATTTATGGAAACATTCAAGAAGCTTACAATCAATATTCCATTTACTGAAGCCTAAGAACAAATGCCTAGCTACATAAAGTTTATGAAGGATATTCTCAACAGAAAAAATGAACTTTGAAGATAATGAAACTTTTGCACTTAGTGAGGAGTGCAGTGCTATAATTGGGAAGAAACATCCTGAAAAGCTTAAAGATCTTGGTAGCATTACAATTCCATGTACAATAGGAGACAAATTTTATGGGAAAGCTTTATGTGATTTAGGTGCAAGCATTAACCTTATGCCATTATCAATATTTAAAAGATTGGGATTAGGAGAAATAACCCCTACTACTGTAACTCTGCAGTTAGCAGATCGTTCAAATATTCTATCCTAAAAGAGTTATATAAGATGTCCTAGTGAAAGTGGATCAATTTATCTTTCCTGATGATTTCATTGTGCTAGATATGGAGAAAGATAAAGACATACCTATCATTTTGGGGATACCTTTCCTAACCATAGGAAAAGCAATGATACATGTGCAGAAAGGGGAATTAACAATGCGTGCCAATGATCAAACTGTTACTTTTAACAATTCAAAATCAATGAAATACCCTATATGAGGTAAAGATGATGAATGTTATAGAATGAATGTTATAAGATATCTGAGCAAATGTCATTTCAGGACTATTTATGAAAAAAAATATTTGGAACACCAGCAAGAATAGGAAATACATCAATGTGTAAACCTTCTTAAGGAAGATTCAAGTTATGCTCAAGAAAGTTTTGAAATTTTGGACACGATAGACAAAGATAAATCATTTTGTCCATTTTTTGAAAAACCTCCAGAACTTGAGTTAAAATTACTTCCTGAACATTTAAAATATACCTTTTTAAGAGATTCCTCAACTTTACCTTTTTTAATTTCCTCAAAGTTAACAAAGGAAGAAGAAGAAAAGATGATGAAAATTCTAAAAAATTTAAAGAAAGACTTCGGATGGACAATTGCTGATATGAAAGGAATCAGTCCTTCAATTTATAAGCATAGTATTAATTTGGATGAAAACTGTAAACCCAGGGCTGATCCACAAAGGAGATTAAATCCTGTTATCAAAGAGTCTGTAAAGAAAGAATATTTAAAGTGGTTAGATGCTGAAATTATCTACACTATTTCAGATAGTGCATGGGTTAGTCCAATTCATTGCGTTCTTAAAAAAGGACAAGTAACTGTAACTGTGAATGAGCATAATGAGTTAATATCTACTAGATAAGTTACAGGGTTGTGAATATGCATTAATTATAGAAAATTAAATCTTGCCACTAGGAAAGATCATTTTCCTCTACCCTTTCTAGATCAAATGTTGGATAGACTAGCTTGACATAAATACTTTTTTTTTCTGGATGGATATACCAGTTATCACAAAATTCAAATACCTCCCGAGGATTAAAATAAAACAACATTTACTAGTCCTTATGGTACTTTTGCTTTTAGAAGAATGCCCTTTGATATATGTAATGCCCCTGATACATTTAAAAAATGTATGATGGCAATTTTTGGTGATTTAATTGAAAAAGGGATTGAAGTCCTTATGGATGACTTTTCGGTGTTTGGAACTTCATTTGACTCATGTTTAGAACATTTATCTAAAGCTCTTAAGTGCTGTGAAGAAATAAATTTAGTCCTTAACTGGGAAAAATGAACAGATTATGGTAGCAGGGGTGAATTGTATTAGGTTATCATTTAGTTCTTAATTAGGAAAAATGTCAATTTATGGTAGCAGGAGGAATTATATTAGGTCATCAAATATCAAGAAAAATGGTATGGAAGTAGATCCTACTAAAATTCAAGTGATCGCTAATTTACCTTATCCAACAAATGTAAGAGAAATTAGAAGTTTTTTAGGACATGTTGGATTCTACAAGCGATATATTAAGGACTTTTCTAAGATTGCTAATCATTTGTGTCGTTTACTGGAGAAAGATGCAATTTTTAATTTTGATGAGGAATGCCTAAAAGCTTATAAGTTATTAAAAGATCAACTAATCACTGCACAAATTATAGTTTCACAAAATTGGGGAAATCCTTTTGAACTTATGTGTGATGCAAGTAATTATGCTATTGGAGCTTTTTTAAGATAAAGATATGATAAAATTTTCAATGTTATTTACTATGATAGTAAAACTCTTAATGAAACTCAAATTAATTATACATAAACTAAAAAAGAGTTATTAAAAAATAGTATAGGCCTTTGATAAATTTAGATCATATTTGATTGGAACTCATTGTATAGTGCATACAGATCATTCTCTTATTAAGTACTTAATGAAAAAGAAGGATAATAAATCGAGACTTATTAGATGGATTCTTCTTTTACAAGAATTTGAGTTTGAAATAGTAGATTGGAAGGAAACTGAAAATTAAATTGCTGATCATTTATCCAAGCTTGAATTAGAAAAACCACTCTATTTTGAAAAAGAAATTAATGAACATTTTCCAAATGAAAATTTTTCACTATAAATGAGTGGCGTGTTCCGTGGTATGCTGACATTGTGAACTATATTTTTAATGATCTTAAACCCTACGGAATGTCATACCAATAAATGAGAAAAAAAAATTTTGAAGCTAAAACTTATTTTTGAGATGGCCCATATTTATATAAACAAGGAAAGCATCTGATCATTCAAAGACGTGTACCATTAGAAGAAACTTATGAAATTATCCAAAAATTTCATAATTTTGATTTTGAGGGACATTTTAGTGTTGATAAAATAGCATACAAAATTCTACAATCAGGATTTTAATCGCTACAATTTTTAGAGATGTTAATGCTTATATCAAAATTTGTGATAGATGTCAAAGAGTAGAAAATATTTCTAAAAGAAATGAGATGCCCCTCAATTTTATGTTAGAAGTTCAAATATTTCATGTTTGGAGATTAGATTTCATGTGACCATTTATAGCATCTTTCAATAATTTATATATTCTCTTAGCAGTGGACTATGTATCTAAATAGATAGAAGCTATTGCTTTACCTTGATGTGATGCTTAAAGTGTTACAAAATTTTTGAAAAGGAACATATTTTGTAGATTTTGGATGCCTAGAGATATCATTATTGATGGGGGAAGTCATTTCAAAAATTTCATTATGGAGAAGTTATTCAAGAAATATCATATAAATCATAGGATTGCTATTGCTTATCATCCTCAAACAAGTGGTTTGGCTGAATTATCCAATCATGAAATTAAAAGAATTATGGAAAATTCTGTGAATCCAACAAAAATAGATTGGTTAGTCAAACTTGACTATATTTTATGGGCTTGTAGGACTGCATATAGAACTCTTATAGGAATGTCCCCATATAAGCTAATATTTGGGAAAGTACAAGTTTAACTTGAGCATAAAGCATATTGGGCTATTAAAGAGTTCAATTATAATTTAAAAGATACTGGTGAGAAAAGACTGTTACAATTAAATGAGCTTGAAGAGATAAGGAATGAATCTATTGAGAGTGCTAAGATTTATAAAGAAAAGATGAAAGTATGGCATGATCGAAAGATTCTTACTAAAAATTTTCAGGTAGGGTAACAAGTTTTGTTATATAATGCAAGGTTAAGATTATTTCCAAGCAAACTTAAGTCAAGGTGGATGGGCCCATTTTTGTGATAAAAGTTTATCCTTATGGAGCTGTCAATATTAAAGATCCTAATTCTGAGAAAGTTTTTAAAGTGAATGGACATAGACTGAAACCTTATTATATAGGGGATCAGCATAAATATAATGATGGATTGATGTTGGGTCAACCAGAATGGGCACTGGTTATGTCGGGCTGACGACTTAAAACCAGGCGCTTTGTGGGAGGTAACCCATAGTTTTCTGTGTGTTTTTACTTTGATTGTTGTTTTGAGTATGAATAAGAAATTTAAGGTAGTATTTTTGAACTTATTATGTGCTAGTGATGATTTTTAAACTTTTTTTAGTTACCTAGACATGTTAGAATGAGAATTTGGACGTTAAGTTGACTGGTGCAAAAATGTGCACTGGCCCTTAAGCGCTAGATCCGGCGTTTAAGCATGGTAGTTTAATCACACGTAAAAATTTCAATTTCTAGAAGGTATAACTACAATTTAGTTGGAATAAATGTGTCTTGGTAGTTTCTAGTCGTGCCTAGAAGTTATTAGGGGGAATTAGACCTATAAATAGAAGGGGTTTTTGAAGGAATTTTACCTTTGATTATTTTTTTACTTAAAAGTCTAAGAAAGAGAGAGATTTAGAGAAAATGTCTTCATGGGAGATGGATTTGAAGAAGAAGGAAGAAGTCATGAAGAAGAAGTTAATTAGTTAAAGTGCATAAGAGATGTATAACAGTTTCTTAGCCGTTAGTATTGAAGAGATATCTGAAAAGATCAATAAGATGGAGAACACTATATCTGTATTAGAGACTAAGGTGCTTAAATTGCATGCTTATCTAGACCATATTGGGTGACAACTTAAGATGCAATCCAGTCATACCAGTTATGTACAGGAAGTGGATAAGGCGATGTTCATTAAGCAAAAATGAATCGAAGATGGAAGTATTAGAGCTCATCACCACCGTCTGTTTTATCAACTCTATATGCTTGGAGAGACTCCTAGAGATAAGAAATTTGTTCCTTCTAATGAAGAGTGGCATTAAGTTAAGTGTTAGGAATTGTGTATTTGGAGTTATGTTTTTTAAGTGTGTTAGTGTTTGTCTTATGTTTAGTGTTTGTGTCGCTTATGTGTTTAATTGTAAAATGTGTGTTAAGTGTTTTGTACTTAGCAAAATTTTCTCATCCAAGACTATTTGGAGAGAGAACTAAGTGTTAAATGTTTTTATACTCATTTGAGAAGTAATATAAGTTAGTTTTTTGTGAAAATTTGTGTTATTTTTAGCCTTAAATTGAAATAAATATTATGGAGAATTTTGAGAGAGAAGGGAGTTATAGAAAGTAAAAATAGCCATTTAAGTGCTATGAGACCATTTAGGGGTAGTTTAATTAGTCTAATAGTGCATTTTACTTTGAATTAAAAATTTTAAAAATTGTGCACTGGCGCCTAAGCGCCACATGTCGTGCTTAAGCGCGAGACAACCCGAGAGGCAGGCACCTAAGCGCCACTTACCCACGCTTAAGCGCCGGTTCA
Organism: Phalaenopsis hybrid cultivar; assembly: GCA_002079205.1. Classification (NCBI taxonomy): domain Eukaryota; kingdom Viridiplantae; phylum Streptophyta; class Magnoliopsida; order Asparagales; family Orchidaceae; genus Phalaenopsis; species Phalaenopsis hybrid cultivar. Next base: position 439,175 of record JXCR01145472.1, on the reverse strand, counting down.
CGAAAACCAGTTCGCGAATGGTTAAAAGTGAATTTTAAGCCCCAAAATATCATTTTTTACACAACCCATCACCTTCCCCAACTCAAAATCATGATTTTAAGGATTACGGTAAGTAGAAATTGAAAATTTCTTGGTCGAAGCTTTACTTCTATGCAAAAATTTTGGATTTTCACCAGATACTTTGAGCAGATTTGGAAGATTTCAAAAATTTACTTTTCATGGTGAAAAGTGAAGAAAATCTATGAAAATTTCTAGGGAAGTTTAGTTAGTGCTTTTAGAAGTTTAGTTTAGTAATTTAAACTTGATTTTTAAAGTTATTTTTAAAATTGATCAAATTTGTAGAATAGCACCAAGAATGAAAAGGAGTGGAGGAAAGAGCCCATTCAACTTGAGCAAGTTTGTCAGTTTGAAAGCTCAGGATCAATATAGTGAAGCTCTGCAGTCCCAAAATTTGATTCAGGAGCGATGTTTCAAGAGTTCGAGTGGAGAGGTAGAAGACCGATAGTCCGCCAATAGTAGAGCAGTTCTGATGTTTCTCTGCCATCACAGTGATTTCTATTGTGAGGGAGTTTTATGCAAATCTCCCAAAGGCTGAAGATGATCGAGTTATGGTTAGAGGAAAGTTGGTACCTTTTATTCCAAAGGTAATCAACTTGTTTTACCATTTATCACCGGAGACTTTAAGTTTTTATTCAAATTATAGTCCTAGTGAAGCAGAGTTAGATGAGATCATTTCATATTTGACTATTGGGAGAGGACTTTGGAAGATAACAAATGAGAGGAGAGTAAATTTCCCAACTTCAAAGTTTTGTGCACCTTCAAAGGCTTGGCACTATTTCATTTCTGCTTGTCTGCTTCCGACCAATCATCTTAGTAAAGTAACCACAGAGAGAGCTACGTTGAACTATTGTATTCAGAAGGGAAAGCGCATCAACATATAGGCTTTGATCTATCACACTATCATCAGTTGAGCTGCTACTGCTAATATTGTAGGTATGGGATTTGCTTCCTTAATATTTTCATTATGTGAGCAGCCTGGAGTGAAGTATGATAGTTGAGAAGAAGTTTTGTTACCTCTAAAGCCCATTACGAAGGTGAATGTGAAGACTTATTATGAGTATTCAATTTTTGGTTGGAGAGGAGGATTTTCCAAAAGTTATGGATTAGAGACATCTGCTGCATCTTCATCACGACCATGTACTTCTCGTGCTTCTATATCTAGAGGTGATACCAAGACTCATGATGAGTTATTGAAAAAGATGATGGATAATATCAATTTTACCGCTTATAAGGTACAAAATTGAGAGCATTTTGCAGATCATACTAATAATTATAATAGAGGAAGAGTGATTATGAAGAAAAATTCCACTCATCTTTGGAAAGCCTGATTAGAGGTGAGCCAGGAGTGCAATTTCCTCCATATCATTGATATCCTGATTATGAGCATGCAAAAAAATAGTACCGCAGTGATTCTGACGATGAAGAGTATAGCCGAGAGATTCATTCTATGGTCGTAATATGATGTGAACTATGTGGTCTAAGCATGTTACATTTGCATCTGGGTGTTGTTTTGAACTATCATTTTGGTTGTGTTTAAATTTTTTATGTTCTGTTGTGGTTGCGATTGTTGTGTTAGATAGTATTTCATTTTTTAAAATTTTAGGGTAGTAGCTGTTGTTTTGTGTTTAGTATTGTGATTTAGTTAGTTTAGAACTTAACTTAATTTGATATCTGTTATAAACTAGAAAATCTTGTTATCTTAGATCTTAAACCTCAAATAAAGAAGCTACTGCCCTGTATTTTTTCTTATCATGTTAGTGTGTTGTTTGCTTTTATACTCACTGTTTAGAAGTCTATTGAATCTCTACATCTTAAACTAAAATAAAATGTTAGAAAATTTGATCAAAAATTAATTTTTACTCCTGTCTTTAGTTTTATACTTGTATAATTAGGATGTTAAAATTTATGTTAGCATGTTATTTTAAATTTTCATTCCTGCTTATATATATCTAATGCTAAATTGTTTAATCTGTTAAAAATTTAAGTTTGGGGGGGATGAAAAATATTTTCAAAACTAGAATTTAATTTGTTCTGAAATGTACTACAAGTGAATTTGATTTTAAAAGAAAAATTGATTATGTATATGATGTTATATTAAGAAAGTAAAATTTGATTATAGAAATGAGTAAGAAATATTAGTTAAAATTTTAAGTAATGAAGAAAAACTTTAAGTTAAAAATTTTTAGTATAGAAAATTATAAATATAAGTGACTGTCTTTAGTAAGAAAAATTGTATTTTTAAAAAAATTTAGATAAATTAGACTTTTATTTTTAACACTTAAATTTCTTTCATTAAAATGATTTTCAAAACTATTATTATATCTATAAGTAAAAGTTTTATATCAAGGCTTTACTTTAGGAAGGGAGAAGTGGAATTCAAAATCATTAAAATCCTACCCACATATAGTAATCCTTGTGTGAAAAAGAAAAGAAAAAGGAAAGAGAAGAAAAAGAAAAAAATGTAAGGGAGGAGAAGCTTGAGGATTAGTGCCTAATCAAAAATTGGTTCTACATTTGATATTTTTAAAGTATAAGACTTGATAAAATCTCAAGCTTATAAATATAATATAGTAAGTAAAATTATTTTTAATAAGAATTTTTATGTAGAGAAAATAAAAGAACTAAAAGATAAATTTAGAGAACTTAAAATATTTTTGAATTAGATAGAAACTCATATTTTCATAGTTCTTAACATTATAAATTTTCAAACTTTAAGTTGGTCTCATTTATTAAATATTTTTCTAGATTGGACTAGTATATTTTTAAATCTAAAGTTTAGTAAGTCCTAAAGAAACTCATATACATATCATACAATTTTAGTAACTCCTAAAGAAACTAATTATTTTGTTTTGAGTCTGATTAAGAAATTTGGTGTAGTACTTTTGAATTTATTATGTGCTAGTAATGATTTTTAGACTTTATTTAGTGACCTAGATATGTTAGAATGAGAATTTGGATGTTAAGTTGACTAGTGCAAAAATGTGCACCGGCGCTTAAGCACGGCTGTTTAATCACATGTGCAAATTTTGATTTCTAGAAGGTGTAACTACAATTTAGTTGCAATAAACGTGTCTTGGCAATTTATAGTCGTGCCTAGAAGTTATGAGAAGGAATTAGGCCTATAAATAGAAGGGGCTTGTGAAGGAATTTCACCCCAGATTATTGTTAGCCCTAACAGTCTACGAAAGAGAGAGATTTAGAGAAAATGTCTTCATGGGAGATGGATTTGAGGAAGAAGGAAGAAGCTATAGAGAAGAAGTTCGTTAGTCAAAGTGCACAAGAGATGTATAACGTTTTCTTAGCTGTTAGTATTGAAGGGATATCGGAGAAGATCAACAAGATGAAGAATACTATATCTGTATTAGAGACTAAGGTGCTTGAATTGCATGGTCATCTAGAACATATTGTGTGGCAACTTAGGATGCAATTCAGCCATATCAGTTATGTAGAGGAAGCAAATAAGGAGATGTTCCTTAATCAAAAGTGGATCGATGATGATAGTATTAGAGCTCGTCACCACCGTCTGTTTTATCAACTTTATATTCTTGGAGAGACTACTGAGAAACAAGAATTTGTTCCTTCTAATGAAGAGTGGCATTAAGTTCAGTGTTAGGAATTGTGTGTTTGGAGTCATGTTTTTAAATGTGTTGGTGTTTATGTCATGTATTTAGTGTTTGTATCACTTATTATAAAATGTGTGTTAAGTGTTTTGTACTTAAGAAAATTTTCTCATTCAAAACTATTTGGAGAGAAAATTAAGTGTTAAATGTGTTTGTACTTGTTTGTGAATTAGTATAAGTTGTTTTTGTGAAAATTTGTGTTATTTTTAGCCTCAAACTGAATTAATTATTATGAGACCATTTAAGGGTGGTTTACTTAGGCTAATAGTGCATTTTAATTAAAATTAAAAATTTTGAAAATTGTGCACGTAAGAGCTAGATGCAAGTTCCTTGATGTAAGAGCTTTACTACTATGCAAAAATTTTGGATTTTCACCATATATTTTAAGCACATTTGGAAGATTTCAAACATTTACTATTCATGTTGAAAAGTTGAGAAAAATCTATGGAAATTGCTTGAGAAGTTTAGTTAGTGCTTTTGGAAGTTTAGATTAGTGATTTAAACTTGATTTTTAAAGCTATTTTTGGAGTTTATCAAATTTGTAGAATGACACAAAGAATGAAAAGAAGTAGAGGATTTGATTCGAGCAAATTTGTCAGTTCAAATGCTCAGAATTGATATAGTGTGACTCTACAGTCAAGAAAATTGATTCAGGAGCGATGTTTTAAGAGTTCAAGTGGAGAAGTGGAAGACCTGATAGTCCGCTGACAGTGGGAACAGTTTTGTTGTTTCTCTGCTGTCACTATAATTTCTATAATAAGGGAGTTTTATGTAAATCTCGTAAAGGCTGAGGACAATCGAGTTATGCTTATAGGGAAGTTGGTACCTTTTACTCTAGAGGTAATCAACTTGTTTTACCATTTACCACTGGAGACTTTATGTTTTCATACAAATTATAGTCCAACTGAAGCGGAGTTAGACGAAATTATTTCATACTTGACTATCGGGAGAGGACTTTGGAAGATTACCATTGAGAGGAGAGTAAATTTCCCAACTTCAAAGTTATGTGCACCTTTAAAGGCCTGACACTATTTTATTTCTGCTCATCTGCTTCGGACCAATCATCTCAGTGAAGTGACGAGAGAGAGGGCGACTTTAAATTATTGTATTTAGGAGGGAAAGCCTATCAACATAGGGGCTTTGAACTATCACACTATCATCTGTTCAGCTGCTACTACTACTGCAGGTATCAGATTTGCTTCCTTGATATTTTCTTTATGCGAGCAGGCTAGAGTGAAGTATGATAGTTGGGAGGAAGTTGTGTTACCTCTGAAGCAAATCACGAAGGTGAATGCGAAGACTTATTCCAAACATTCAATTTTTGGCTGGAGAGGAGGATTTTCCAAGAGCTACGAATTAGAGATGTTTGCTGCATCTATCTCTATTGCATCTTCATTTAGACCATCTACTTCATGTGCTTCTAAATCTAGAGGTGATTCTACTAAGACTCTAGATGAGTTATTACAGAAGATGATGGATAACATCAATTTTACCGCGATAAGGTACAAAATTTAGAGCATTTTGCAAATCATACTAATAGTTATAATAGAACGAAGAGTGATTATGAAGAGAAATTCCACTTATCTTTGGAGAGCATGATTAAAGGTGAACTAGGAGTGCAATTTACTCCATATCCTCGATATCCTAATTATGAGCCTGCAGAAAAATGGTATAGCGGTGATTTTGAGGATGAAGAGTAGAGCTGAGAGATTCATTTTATGATTGTAATATGATATGAACTGTGTGTTCTGAGTCTGCTACATTTGCATCGGTGTGTTGTTTTGGACTATGATTTATGTTATGTTTTTAATTTTTATGTTCTATTGTTGTTTTGATTATTGTGTTAGATAGTATTTCGTTTTTAAAATTTTAGGGTAGTAACTGTTGTTGTGTTTAGTAGTATGATTTAGTTAGTTTATAACCTAACTTAATTTCATATTTTTTATAAAGTAAAAAATCTTGCTAGCTTAGATCTTATACTTGAAATTTAGAAACTGCAACCCTATATTTTTCTTTTATCATGTTAGTGTATTGTTTGCTTTTATACCCACTATTTAGAGGTCTATTGTATCTCTACATGTTAAACTGAAATGAAAATATAGATAACGTAATAAAAAATTAATTTTACTCTTGTCTTTAGTTTTATACTTGTATAATTAGGGTTTAAAATTCCTGTTAGCATGTTATTTTTAAATTTTCTTTCCTGCTTATATATATCTAATGCTAAAGTGTTTAATCTGTTAAAAATTTAGGTTTGGGGGGATGAAAAAATTTTCAAAACTGGAATTTTATTTATTCTCAAATGTACTACAAGTGAATATTATTTTAAAAGAAAAATTTATTATGTATATGAAGTTATATTAGGGAAGTAAAATTTGATTTTAGAAATGAGTAAGAAAAATTAGTTAAAATTTTAAGTAATGAAGAAAAACTTTAAGTTAAAAATTTTTAGTATAGAAACGATTAATATAAGTGACTATCTTTAGGAAGAAAAATTGTATTTTTGAAAAATTTACATAATTTAGACTTTTTTAATACTTAAATCTCTTTTATTAAAATGAATTTCATAACTAATACTGTATTTATAAGTAAAAGTTTTATATCAAGACTTTACTTTAGGAAAGGAGAAGTGAAAATCAAAATCATTAAAGGCCTATCTATATATACCCTGAAAAGAAAAAGAAAAAGAAAAGAAAAGAAAAGAAAAAGAAAAGAAAAGAAAAAGAAATGAAAAAGAAAAGAAATGTAAGGGAGGAGAAGCTTGAGGATTAGTGCCTAATCAAAAATTGGTTCTATATTTGATCTTTTTAAAGTATAAAACTTGATAAAAGTCTTAAGCTTATAAATATAATATAGTAAGTAAAATTATTTTTAAGAAAATTTTTTTAAGTAGAGAAAATAAAAGAACTAGAATCTTAATTTAGAGAAATTACAATATTTCTGAATTAGGTAGGAACTCATATTTTCATAGTTCTTAACATTAAAAATTTTCAAACTTTAAGTTGTTCTCATATTTATTTTTTTCTAAATTGCACTACTATATTTCTAAATCTAAATTTTAGTTACTGTTAAAGAAACTCCTATACAGATCATACATTTTTGATTTTTAACGAGTGAACTGTTACTTGAGGACAAGTAACATTTTAAGTTTGGGGGATTTCGATACACCAAAAATATATAGTATTTTTAGACACATTTTTATACCTATTTTTGAGATATTGAACTGTATTTTTGTGTTTTTCTTGCAGATACAAGTAAAACTGAAAAAAATGCTTAAAGGTGTAAAGAAGGATCAAATTTGGAGCAAAAAGGTGAAAAATTGTGCAAAAGAGTTCTGGTGTCTAAGCGCTGATCCGGCGCTTAAGCGCCGGTAAAATAGAGAAGGCCACGCCTAAGCACCAAGACCCCGTGCTTAAGCACTGGTAGCAGTTACTAAATGAGTAAAATTGGTTTTCACAAATTTTGAAGAGGTTTTTAGCACTCTTGGCTTAATAGGTGGTTGTAACCACCATGGACGAAAATTATCATGAAAGGATGCATCTCTTGGGCCAATACATCGAATCAAGACATATTTTGAAGAGATCCCAAGGTACCTCTTGGAAAACTATAAAAGAAAGAAGAGAGGACTTAGAAAAGAGTCCTGAAAATACTGGTAAGTTTTGAAAGTTCTTCTTTAGGGAGTTAATTAGGAGAGATTTTCATAAACCACTTTTTATTTACTTTATCCTTTTTATTATTTTGTTTTAAGTTATTGTAAAAGAGAAGAGATTCAAACAAACTACAAGAGTTTGGTGGAGGACTTGAGAAAAGTTTTTTTTTTTTTTACACTACTTTGGGTTTTTATCGAGACTTATTATTGGTTTGACTATGATTTCTTCTTTTAAACTAAAGTGGGGTTTTGTTTTCTCCATGAATTTTGAGTAGTTTTATTTATCTTTCTTCTTAAAATGATAAGTAACTAAGTTTTGGATGGAAGTTGTGGAGAGTATTGATCTTTAATGTTGGAAGAATTTGTGATGATTTAAATCCATGCACTTCGTTTACTTCTTGATTTGGCCAATCCGGATGTTAAAATTTGTTTTAAGAACATATAAGAACCGGGCTAGTATTTTCTCAGTCAACAATTGGAAAGAATCACAAGAGGTTGTATGAATGAGAATATAATTCATATGATTGAGTGCAAATAAATAAGGAAATATTCATTGATGGGTATAGAATTAGAGGACTTTAAAGTAATAGGTTAAAGCCCCCAACATGGTTTATTGTTTTAGGTTCAAATACGAGAATGTTAACCTCTAGGTAGAGGGAATCGAGGGAACTCTAGAGTGGGAGCTAGTATTTTCCCTACCTAGCCGGTCTTCAGAACTATTCAAACTTTAAATTAGCCAATGTTCTTTATAGCATCTCTAGTAAGAATAAAGAATATTATTGCTTCTATTTGGCACAACAAAATTTGCATACTTCCACAATAGACTTCCTATACTTATTACTGATTCATGATAAGAAGAAGAAGTTTTCATATTAAGTACTTTTCACTACAAAAACTTTAGTTATCTTTTTAAGTTGTTACTGTTTCATTAAAATATCAAAAATACCAAAAAATATTTAGATTTTAAATTCTTGCAAAAATTGTTTTAAGTTTAAGTAATTATCTTTTTAAAATAGAAAAACTTTCTAAAAAGTGCATATTGCATAATCTTTCCTGTGGGTTCGATATTCATGTTATAACAAAATAGTCTTATATTACTTGATAATGATACGTATATTTGCATACATACCAATATAAATATATATAAATTAAAAAGTTAAGTTCTTTTTTTTTCTTCACAATCAAGTTTTTGGTTTTGTTGCAAAATAAGGAAACATAAGTGAAAAATACCATCAATACTATTGTTATATTGTGCATAAGCTTTAAGTATTCAAGGATCAAGTTTTTGGCACCGTTGTCAGGGATTAAAATCTTCAAGTAGTGGTGTTGATTTCACAAATCCTTACATATAGAAAAAATTGGGATGACTATACAATATAAGCCTAACTTATTTTAAGATTCTGAGGTTGTCGTTCGTCATGACCTAAGTCCTCACATCTTCCAATCTATTTGTGTGATCGTTTTGCACGAATTTAAGCCCTAATTAATAAAACTGGAAGGATAAAACATTCAAATATTTCTCCTCTAAATTGAAACCAAACCATAGGATAACTTGGGAAGTCACGGAGGTTCTCCTCAAGATCTATGACATCCCTTAGTCTCTCTTCTTTTAGATTCCATTATATGTTCCAAATTTGAGTCATTCCCATTTCACACCTCTTTGTCCCATCTCGTTGAAAAGTCCTAATCCTTTGAACTCCTTGAAGATAATTTGCCCTGATTTTTATTGAGAGTTTCTTTGGTGACTACGGTTATCTTAGATGTAATTAACTATAGGGGCTTGCTGTTATAAGAAACATTCAAGAACCGAGCTTAATATAAACCCTATTTAATTTTTTATATTAAATAGGGGAACTTGATGGCTTATAATAAAATTGTTTCACAGACTAAACAGATAACATACATTTCTTAGTCTATTTGATTGATCCTCATTATAAGTTCATGTGTTTATCTTTTGGGATAGATACATAGCTTGAGGTGTAGTGTTATTTCATCTAAACTTTGAAAGATATGTGATCAGTTTGATTTCATATTTTTTAAACTTTATATATATATATATATATATA
>JXCR01145472.1:395567-421729 GCA_002079205.1 Phalaenopsis hybrid cultivar | reverse complement strand
TATATATATATATATATATATATAAGATGTTGTGCCGACATCTTCATGTGACTCCACTGGGAATGAGTTTCTCTCAATTTAAATCAAATAATATTGTCTTCATATATCGGTAATGTGTACATGTCTCTTATGGACCAGATTACCCTTCCTCTATGCCACTCATTTCTTTCTTGGTTAAGTACGGTCAACTCTTTCGGACATCAAGACCGTTTGTTCAACCACCTTTGAATAGAGAGGTTAATGTGTTTATTTGGACTTTTAATCTTTGTGTGGGTTCAGACCCCAATAAGTGCGATGGTGAACTTGTTCTGCCCGGGCGATATGCATTATGAAGTTTGTCCCGCACTGGGTCCTAAACTTTACTTTCCTTTTTGTATCCTTTTGAGTTTGGTTTGTTATTTTGCAAATTAAATTGTTTTGTGTCATGTTGTGCTTGCTCTTTAACCTTTCTTATTTAAACTAATTAAAATTTTCTACTTTCAAACTAAATTCACTAAAATTTAAAATCTTCATAAACTAAAATTAAAATAAAGACTTGCTCAATCTACATATCGACCTTTGTTAATTTTTAATGCTTGCACTAGAATTACAAGGTATTGGCCAAATAACTAACCCCAAAGCCTTCTTTTTGAAGCTACTGTAATGGCATTCCCTACGCTTACTTTCTTATGCAACCTCCCAACAAGCCGTGATTCCCACAATGTTGCCCCCACCATCAAGTTTAGAGCCGGATTCGATGAACTTGAAATCATGCTAAAAAAATCTCCCTTTTTCATAATGAAAGTTATCGCTCTGAAAGTGTAGGAGTTGTTAGCTCAATTCAATTTGAACTATCCTTAGGATTTCCCTTCTTACAAAAAGATAAAGATTACTGCAACCATCGCACATGCTAAGCCTGGTGTTCCTATTTTTGCTAAGGGAAAAGTGGTCATGATCGTTCAAAATACAACTGAAGGATTTATCGTCTCACCATCAGTATTTTAAATTGGATATAGTTTGAGAAATATGCCATTAACTTGGTCACAAAGAGGAAAACACAGCCGAAAGGTCCATAGGGCTGCTAAAGCCCAAATTTCTGAAGAAATGTTTGTTGATGAAATTAATCACCAGGAGGAACTAAGATTGCTGGAGACTTATCCACTTCTACGAGGGAGTAGATTTCATCCCTTAATGGATACCAATGGGTACGAAAGTATCCAGAAGATTTTTGCTACTTTACCTTCACCTCATGGACATGGTGGGGAGAGGGAGAAGCCCACTCCTATTACCCAAGTCAATACAGTATTTCAGAGACTAGCTACCAAAGAGGTTTGTTCAATTGGTGAATTACTTAAATGATTGGGATTTGCAGTATCACCTTGCATGAATAAAGAAATTCTAAGAGATGTCAGATCTTCCAAATGATCTAAAAGTTCAATTGAAACTTTGTCTACTCGAATTCCCATCAGGTTTCGCTTGGGAAGCAGAATTGATGCTGCCATCATCACTACCTATTCTACTGTCGCTGCTTCAAGACCTATAGGTCATCAACTAGTTAAGTCATGTGTGGGTCCAAGAATTCTACCAGTTACCGGTTATAAGAATGTCTCTAAAGTTTTGAATAAAAGATGATAAAATTACGTGGTACTATATTCGGTGTGCACCAAGTGGAGCATACTTCCCCTTGACATGTCGATGCCTCTATTGAGACACCCTGTCTTAAGACATCTCCATCAAAAAAAAGGTATGGGTATCTAAGGTTGCCATCCCAATATGGTTCAGTGAGCCCGTAGGGCAGAATCATGGAATGAAGTAAGGGTCCGAAGTATCTGACATCACATAGCTATTGCTACCGAGTTGGATAAACAAGTGGAGGAAGTTCAGCAAAGTTCCCTTGACCTCAACATGATACAAGAATCAATAATTGAAGAAAAGTTTGAGAGGCTCAGGGTCGAGATTTCTGAGTCAAGCCGAGAACATGGGGTTTCTGTTTATGATGATGACGAAGATTTTGACTTTATCGACTATCTCAATGAAGATGTCATGGATATTCATGTCATCAAAACCAAAGCAGTTGCATCCGCATGTGACGCCCAACCATTTGTTGAAGGGAATGTCGTAAATGATTTTTGTAGGGCTGTTCTACTAAAAGATGAGCAAATCAGCCAAATGGATAAAAGGATGAAAGAGATGGCCACTTCCATGGCTGTTGATCCTGGTTAAATATAGTTGTGTAAAATTTATAAAGTTGACTCCGCTTTCTAGCGTGCCAAAAACTTGATGTGGTATTTTAGTAATAATAATTTTAAGCTCTTAAGATTGGGATTCTATGCAAGTATACGTATCATATCAAGTAATAGAAAACTTTTTGTTTAAGTCCCAAATATCAATCACACGGGGAAGGTTTAAATTTAAAATGATAAATTAACTAGGAAATTTACAAAAACCAAATGAAATTATTGTCATTAATTTTTAATGTTTAAGATAATTTCAAAGCTAAATTATTTACTACTAACAGAATTTAAAACCAGGTTTTAAAATTAATAATTACTCAACTATGTTTATGTGAGGAAGTTTTCTAATATAAAAAAGCATCTTTCCCACTACAATGATTTTTTAGTGAAATGAGATAAGATAAATGGTTTAAATATGTATTGTGTCAAATAGGAGCAATTTTAATTCTCTACCCTGATTTAGTGTTATAGAGAATCATTAGCGAATCTTAGGTTTAGTCCCTAAATCTGTGGCTAGTCTAGGAGGATACTAGCTCCCACTCCAGAGCTCCCACTTCCCTTCCCCTGAAGGTTAACTCTTGCTTTATTTTTTATACACTAAGATCAAATTGGGGTTTTTAGTCTATAACCCTGGAAATCTCCAATTCTACACCTAACAAAATATATTTCCATATTTATTTTCACTTGATTCCATGAACAAAATACTCCTTCATGGACTTAAATGTGATTCTCACTCTATTTTAGAACTCATACTTTATTTCCCGGATCATATATTTCACAACATTTTTTAACAATTCAGTTGGTCATATCAAAAAGTAAATTAAGAGCGGAGTTGAGAGACCATCAAAATTTATTTTAAATTTTAACATTGAGACATCCACATTATCTCTTCATTTCACCATATCTCAGAGTAGGGAGAAAGATAAAGGAATTTACTTAAACTTCATGAGAAAGATGCAACAAAACACAAATTTCATATATAAATTAAAGTTCATACAATAATAATAAACAAACAAAACTTATCTGAAACTCTTTCTTAAAGCAAATCCTTTGTTGCCTCTCTTAGGAAATGTGGTAGAAGAAATCTCTCACTTCTCTCTCTCCAACACTTCTTAGAGAAGAATTCACAATTAAACTCACCACAAAAACTCAAAACTATAAAAACATTAACTAACTATTGGTGTGGAATGGCTTGGAAGATAGGTGTGTGAAGAGGAAATTTGAAATGAGTGGAAGAAGCTAAAATGGTGAGGGGGGGAGGGGGGTTCTGATCAAATTTCAGCCCTAAATAGAGCCTAGGTTGGTTTTCCAATCTTTGGATCCAACAACTCTTTAGAAAGCATCCAAATTCCTCTAATCTTCAACAAATAGTGCTTCCACTGACATAAGTGTCGTCGGCGCCCATCCTGGCACCGTCGGCGCCAGTGCTCCACTAATTAATTCCTAGTCTCTTTCAAATGGCGCCGTTGGCACCCAGTCTTGCGCCATCGGTGCCCAGTCTTGTTTTGTATCCTTTCTATAGGTATGCGCCGGCCGACGTCCTTCAGGCGTCGTTGGCGCTAAGTAATTCTTCTAAATCTCTATTTTTGCTCAAAATTCCATCATTTTTTTCCTTCAAGTCCCAAAAATCAACAACCTATAAGAAAACATAACAAATACCTTCCATTAAAGTGCAATATCACCAAAAATGGGTATAAAATATGGGTATAAAAATGCATATATTTTTGGTGCATCAAAATCCCCCCAAACTTAAATGTAACTTGTCCTCAAGTAACTCTTTTACTACATAAAAATATGATTTATGATAAAGATTTTAACTTCAAGATTTCTATGTCTTAGTTCACTAGATATAATACCATCACTTAAGAAAAATTCAAAATAACTCTAGTTAATAGTAAAGGTATAAGAATATCTAGCCGTCTGATTCTCTAATTTTTTTAAAGAAAATTGCAAATTATTTATATTAAAGCCTCTTAGAATAACCATATGAAAAAGAACTTCATAAAACTTTACTAGTAAATATGCTAATACTGAAATATAAGTTTAGAAAATGTAGCCAAGTCTTCTTCTTTAAGTTGATTCAAGTGAAGCCAATTTTTAATTAGGCATCTCCTCACATATTTTTCCTTTTCTTTTTTTTCAAGATCATTTTCAATCTTTTTTTTTTCTTTTCTTGTCATGTGAGGATTACTATAACAGGATAGCCTTCAATGATTTTGAACTTCACTATCCTCTTCTTAAAGTTAAAAACTCTTGACATTCCTTCACTTTATAAATTTATATTAGCTTTAAAAATTTTCCTAAATTTTTAATCTTTTTTTCTTACATGAATCTCAAAGATTTTTAATACTTCAAAAATAGAAAGTCATTGACTTAAAATAGAAAAACATAATCTTATTCTATCATACAAAGTAATCTTAATCTCTAAAATTAACTTTTATTATTTAAAAAGTTTTCACTTAGGTTTATATTTATTTAGAAACATAGATATAGTTATCTAAAGTTACCCTCTAATACCAAATGTCATGTTAAAATTTTTTAAAATATGTTGAAAATATAACTAATTAAGGACAAATAAAATTAAGTCTCTTTTCTTTAAAAAGGAAAATTTTTCCCCCTATTCTAAAATGTTTAAAAGATTTTAAATGAAGAAAAGAAAAATTAAGGGTTAAAAAACATTTAATACATAAAGAAAAGACAAACCTCGTAAAGGTTATGATTTGAAACTTAACTCTGAAATATTGCAAGTGTTAATATAAAAATGTATAAGACTTAAAACATTAAATAGCACATAATACATATAAAAATTTGCTGAGAAATAGTTAACTACAAATACATCCAACAAAGTACTAAAAACTAATAACTTCTAGTAGTTTCACAAATCTAAAGTTCACAACACAACATACAACAAAAATAAAATATCACAGTCCACAAACAAATAGTATCAACAAGAAAGTACAATTAAACTTAAACTAAAAAAAATCTAATTAAATCATCATCGATCATCGTCTTCTTCTTCTTCATCATCCACATCCAAATTATGCTGCTGATATGGAGTAAAAACATGGTGAGTAAAAAACTGAACTGAGTGATCACCCTTCATGAATTTGACCATTGCATCATCATAAGCAACATCATATTCAAAATTTTGTCTTATTAAATCATCAAAGTGAGCATTTTTGCCTTCCATATTTTTCATTCTATGATCCATTCTCAAATATCTCCCTATTGGATCATCATTTGCTCCATAAGTTCTTGGATAGTAGGGGTACTAGAAGTACTTGAAGTTAAAGGAATATCCCTGGTCCTACTTCCAGATCTCCATCAAAGATGAGATTCATAAGTCTTTACATTGGCGAGCCCAATAGGTTTTATAGGTTCAATCCTCTCCTCGTCTGGTCTATAATCAATTCCTGTCTGTTCACATAGTGTGAAGATCAGGGCAAGGTGTGCTTAACCACTAGTAGTCTCTACAAAAGCAATAGATTTTGTGTTTCTATAAATAATATAGCCTACATCTATTCTTTTCATTTACTAGATATAGAAGTTCAAGATGACTCTATCCCTTATAACCTCACTATGATGATTTATTGGAATCATTCTTCTAGAAATAAAATAGTATTAGGCCATAGATACTACATTTAATATAAAAAGAGGAAATTTTACCTTAACTCCATTCTTCACCTTCCAGGTTCCTCTTCCATCAGTAAGAATGAAATTACCTCATCTAAGGCCTCATTCATAGTAGAAAACGATTTGTACTTGCAGTTATACACATCTTCCAACTGATAAAATTCATTAATCTTTCTTGGAGTAAACTCCACCATTTTCCCTCGAACGAACACATAGTCTTCAGAAGTCTCCTTAAAATTAGCATAGAACTCCATCACTATACCAATAGTGGCCTCAGCAGTAAAGTAGCAAAAATTCTACCACTGTCGAGCATTGACTAATCTCTCGACTTCTCCTCCAAAATTTTTAAATTGTCGATCTGGAATCACTTTTTAGTTTTACGTAGACTATTGAAGCAAATATTGGCCTTGTAATTGATAAACTTTTGATCATCAAAATCTACCTTTTTCTTTCCTTTGCTTATTCTAGGTGCCATGATAAATCTACAAAAATTTAATAAAATCAAAATAAATTCCAAAAATCACATTGTGAAACATTTTAAAATTAAATCTACTAAGTAAGAGTACTTCACCGAAAGATTTTCTCAAAATCTTCCAAAAAAATCTCAAAATTTTGGAGCTCGACAATGTAAGATAAATTATAATAGTCGGTGCCCATGCCAGTGTTGTCAGTGCCAATCGTAAAAAAACTCTTATATTGATTTTTTCAATTTTCAATTTTCTCTCATTTTACTCCAAAGTTTATTTAGTCTTTTTTAACATTAATTTTCATTTAAAAATAATTCACATACTAACATTTTCATAAACAACACCAAACTAACTTTTATATATGAAAATACACTTTTTACAAATACATTTGTCTAATCACATTTCCACATCTTCAAAGCAAACTAAATTATAATTCAGCATCGAAACCAAGCCACAACACTGGAACACTGACACTAAACTATACACATAATCAAAATTCTAAAGTAATGTAAAGTAAATCAAATCCATACAATTATATTAAAACATAAGTATTTTAAAATAGTAGAGAGTCTAACTTCTTCAATTAATCTGCCTCTTCTTCAGTACTTTCTCATCCTCTAATATCTCCCATAGACTGGTAATGGATATATAAATTATAGAAGGGTCGATATGGAAATTGATCAGTCAAATTTTCATTGATCGATCCATTTTTCTTGAACATCTGTACCAATCCTTCTTCAACTGTTCCTATGCGATCAAAGTTCTCCTTCATTCTCCAATCTTGGTTATCAAAAAGGTAGTTAAAATTTTCTATTGCATTCGTAATACTTTGTAGTTCTTATTCTATTTTCTTCATTCTCTTCTCCAAAGATATTGAACTTCCAGCTGCTAGTGGTATCAATGGTGTTGAAGCATGTGATGAATGGTCCAAAATATAATCTAATGCTTTATTTCCATTCCCTATATAATTTCTATCAATAGGAATCATGGGCTCCCAAGGTAGTAAAACATTTTCTCAACTTTACTATGGAACTTGAGATTGATTGCAAAGTAGGAAGATTGTAGAAGGATGCTCAAGTCCATATATTTGCCCATTAATGATAATACCCATAACATATTTGAAAATAATTGACCCTACTTTAATGGGTTTTTCCATTGGAATGCAATAGTTTAGAAGGACACTTTCTACTGTAACCATACTAAGCTTCATGGAAAGTAGTAGTTTTGTAGATTTGAAGAAATGCCATTATTTTGAAATTGGATTAAGCAGCGAAGCAGAGAAACTACCGTATCCCTCATCTCTGATTCCCTAATTATTATGTTCATCTATCCGTAAATTATGTACTTCTTGCATCATATCTTTTGTCAAGATAAAATTTGTATAATGACAGATTGGAATTTTTTCTATCATATACAAATTATTAAATTGATCCAGAATAAATGGTACAGCCTTACATCGAACGAACACAACTCCTTAGGTAATTCCATGTAAGTTAGCATAAAACTCTTTTACTACGGGTACTACAACTGCAATGGTAGTGTAGCACAGAACTTCATAATGCCTTTGTACAATGATTTTCTATATCTTTGAACTTGGATTACTCACTCCATGATTGACAAAGCCTCTCTCCTTGATAAGTCTCTTCTTTGTGATCACTTTATCGTATAATCTCTGCGCATCAAAACTGATAAACTTTCTTCCATTGAAAACTCCATACCTTGAAGAATTTCTTGAATTAGAAGCCATGGAATTTGAAATTAGGCATTTTTTAGACGTTGAAATCAGTTTTTAGGACTTTAAAAACACCTCTCGGTGGCTATTATAAAGTGAAATCTCGCCAAAGTCCGCCCAGACTGTTCAGCATGTGGAAAATATGCGGGACACTGTTGGTGATCCCGATGGCGCTGTCTGCGCCATGGTATGGTCCTTTAGGCGGGCGCTGTTGGCGCCAAAGGCCAAATTCGCATCTAAAATTTTTTTATTCAATTTGATTCCAAATTTTCCTCCAATACCAATATTTATCTTAATTTATGATATATAAAATTGTGTAGGACCTAAAAATACTATTATTTACTAATACATAAACACACTTATTAAACAAAATATTAATATATAGTTATAAGATTTATATATGGGTTGCCTCCCACAAAGTGCTTGGATTAACATCGTCAGCCTGACATACCATTTGTTTAGTTGGGTTGACTTAACATCAAAACTTTTTTAAATTGTGGTATGTGTCCTTCAAAATAATGTTTCAATCGATACTCATTATCTTTAAATATCTTTCAAGTTTTAGGATCCTTAATAACAACAGTTCCATAATGAAAGACTTTAATCACTTTAAATGGTCCTAACCATCTGGATCTCAACTTTCCTGGAAATAATCTCAATCTTATATTGTATAATAAAACTTCTTATCCCGGTTCAAACTTCTTCTTAATAATCTTCCGATCATGCCATATTTTCATTTTCTCCTTATAGATTTTTTCATTATCATATGCTTCATTTCTTATATCCTCAGTTTCTTTTAGATTATAATTAAATTCCTTAATAGCCAAAAATGCTTTATGCTCCAATTCTACTGGTAAGTGGCATGTTTTATCCAAAAATAAGTATGTATGGGGACATTTCTATATAAGCAGTTCTGCATGCCTATAATGCAATATCTAATCTAGTAGACCACTCCAATTTATAAGGATTTACAGCTATTTGTAAAATTTGTTTTATTTCACAATTCAATATTTCTGCTAGATTGCTAGTATAAGGATGATAAGCAGTAGAGAATCTATGCATAATATCATATTTCCTTTTTAATTTCTTGATTCTCTTATTTCTAAAATGGGATCTTTCATCTGTAATAATTACTCTCGGCATTCCATATCATGTAAAAATATTTTTATTTAAGAATTTAGAAATACTCCGAGCATCACATTTAGGCACATCAACAGCTTCAATCCATTTGGACATATACTCAACAACAAGTAATGTATATAAGTTTTCAAATAAAGGCATAAATGGTCCCATAAAATCTAATCCCTACGCATCAAAAATTTCAACTTCTAATGTGTAATTTAGATGCATTTTGTTTCTTCTAGAAATATTTCCTACTCGCTGACATTGATCGCATATTTTAAAATATTCATTAACATCTCTAAAAAGAGTAGGTCAATAAAATCTAGCTTGTAAAATTTTATAAGCACTTCTATTTGTTCCAAAATGTCCTCCAAATTTAGAATCATGATATGTTTCAATTATTTGTTGAGTTTCTTCATAAGGCACACACCTTCTAATAATTAGATTTGTACATTGTCTATATAAATATGGGTCATCCCAAAAGTAGAATTTGGAATCATATATGAATTTCCTTAACTGTTGATTCTTAATATTTGGTGTTAGAATATCACTTACAATATAATTTAATATATCGACATACCACAATATACGTATTTCATAAATATTATATAATTGTTCATCAGGAAAATTTTCTAAAATTTCATTTACAAAATTAGTTAATATTTCTTGTTCTTCTCTAGACAAATGATCAGCTATTTGATTGTCTTTCCCTTTCTATCAACTACAGAAAAATTAAAATCTTGCAATAGAAGTATCCATCTAATTAACCTTGGTTAAAAATCCTTCTTTTGCATTAAATATTTAATAGCAGAATGATCTCTATGCACTATACATTTAGTTCCAATTAAATAAGCTCTAAATTTATCAAAGGCATAGACAATACCTAACAACTCTCTTTCATTAGTAGTGTAGTTAATTTGAGCATCATTTAAAATTTTACTAGCATAATACATTACTTTAAAACCTTTGTTGTGTCTTTGTCCTAACACAGCTCCAATAGCATAATCACTAGCATCACACATTATTTCAAATAGTTTTTTTCAATCAGGTGGTACTATTATAGGTGCAGTGATTAAATTTTCTTTCAATAATTCAAATGCTTTTATGCATTCCTCATTAAAATCATATTTCGTATCTTTTTCTAAAAGTTGGCATAATGGCTTAGTTATTTTTGAAAAAAAATGTTTATATAATGCCTTTAGAAACCAGCATGTCCTAGAAAACATCTTACCCCTCTTACTGTAGTCAGTGGTGGTAATTTTTTAAAAAAACAAACTTTTGCAGGATATACTTCCATGCTGTTTTCAGAAATTTTATGCTTAAGTACAAATCCTCTTGTAGCCATAAATTGGCATTTTCCCCAACTTTGTACTATGTTGATTTTTTCACATAATTTTAGAAATTTTTCTAAATTATTTAAGTAGAGTTCAAATGAATTCCCAAACACAGAGAAATCTTCCATAAATACTTCATTTCCATGCTCAATCAAATTACTAAATATTGACATCATACATCTTTGAAATATTGCAGGTGCATTGCATAGTCTAAAAAGCATTCTACGAAAAACAAATGTTCCATATGGGCTTGTAAATGTTGTCTTGTCTTGATCCTCAAGAGCAATTGGAATTTGATAATAACCGGTATATCCATCTAAAAAATAATAATATTTATTTCCAGCTAATCTATCCATCATTTGATCTTGAAAGGGTAAAGGAAAGTGATCTTTCCTGGTGGCCACATTTAATTTTCAATAATCTATACAAATTTGTCAACCAGTAACTTATCTTGCTGTAATTAATTCATTTTTCTCATTTACTTCAATGGTCACTTCTTCTTTTTTTGGAACATTGTGAGTTGGGCTTACCCAAGAACTGTCTGAAATAGGATATATAATTCTAGCATCTACCCATTTTAAAATTTCTTTTTTAACAACTTCTTTAATTATTGGGTTTAATCTCTTCTAAGGATAAGATTTATATTCCATCTAATAAAATTTTGTGCATACAAATTGAAGGACTAATTCTTTTAATATCTGCTAAAGTCTATCCAAAAGCCTTTTTATATCTTTTTAACATTTCAATTAATTTTTGTTCTTAAATTTCTGTTAACTTTAAAGATACAATAATAGGCAATGTAGATGAATCTGCTAAAAATACCTATTTTTAATGATCAAATAATACTTTTATTTCAAGTTCTGGTGGTTTAATACTTGAAAAAATAAGATTTTTATTATCATTTACCAACAAATCTAAAGTTTCAAATTTGTCCTGAATATAATCTAAATTTTCTTCTTTTATTTCACCCACACTTTCACTAACTTTTTCTTGCTTTAATTTTTCTTTAAACCCTTTCTTAAATTGCTCATTACTTAGATATTCAACAACTTTCATCCTAAAACATTCATTGCCTTTTTCTATTACAGGATATTTTATAGCTTTTGCAATATTAAATTTTACTTATTGATCATTAACTCTTATTATTAATTCTCCTTTTTGCGCAACTGTCATAGGCCTCTCTGTTGCAAGAAATGGTACCAAAAATAATAGAATTTTCTTTATCTTCCTCCATATCTAATATTATAAAGTAAAAAAATTTATCCACTTTTACTAATACATCTTCTATAACTCCTTTAAGATAAGAGATTGATCGATCAGTTAACTGAAGAGTTACAGTGGTAGGGGAAATCTCTCCTAAATCTAAACATTTAAAAATTGATTGAGGCATAAGACTGATACTTGCTCCTAAATCACATAAGGGTTTTCCATAAAATTTTTCACCAATTGCACATAGTATAGTAAACCTGCCAGGATCTTTTAACTTTTCAGTAAACTTTTTCAGGATAATAGCGCTACACTCTTCACTAAGTGCATCAGTCTCATGATCTGCAAACTTCCTTTTCTTGTTTAGTATATCTTTCATATATTTCACATAACTTGGCATTTGTTCCAAAGCCTCATTGAAAGGAATGTTTATTGTTAACTTTTTAAGGATTTCCAAAAATTTTCCAAATTATTTGTCTTTATTCTTCTGTTTTAGTCGTTAAGGAAACGGGAGTAATGGGTTTTATAAAGGAACTTTTGTTTGTGCATTTTCAATATGGTCACTTTCCATCTCTTACTTCTCCTCATCAACTTTTATTTCTTTTTAGATTATTGTTTTAACTTCTTTTCCACTTCATAATTGAATTGCTTTAATTTTTCTGTATTTTGATCTTTGGGATTAAGTTCAACCTTACTCAGAAGATTTTATGAAGATGTGTTACTAAGTGTAGTAACAATATATCTTAATTGATTTTCAATATTTCTAATAGCATCCCCTTGATTTTGTATTTGATTTCCCATATTCAACATTCCCTCTTCCATCATTAACTTTTTTTCCTTAACTTTTGAGTTAGGGTTAGAGTTAAATCCAGGACGACAATATATATAATAATTAGGGTTTCCTTGATTATTTAAATTTCTTGAGGGGTTCATTGAATTATTATAATTATTTTAACAAAAATTAGGGTTATTTTTCCATCCAAGATTGTAATAGTTAGAATAAGAATTTTTCCTTCAATTATTAATAGCATTCAAAGTTTCATAAAATGATTGAGTATCAATTATCTGTTCTAGTGAATGTACATCCGGTACTGGTGGTATTTGAGTTTAGTTCAATCAAATTTGATTAATCTTTTTTGATATAGAGGTAGTTTGAGATGTTAAAATAGACATTGCATCAGATTCATGAATATTAGCTAATCTCTTAGGATTCACCCGTTTAGAGGGCCATTGAAAATTATTAGTAGTCATTTCGTCTAGTAAAAAGTATGCTTCATGATCCCTTGATACTGCTAATATGTAAAGTACAACAATAATTCAGATAATATTTCACTTATATTCCTTACTTTGCAACAAAACCAAAAACTTGATCCTGAAGAAAAATAAGAATTTAAATTTTAATTTATATCTATTGGGACACTATGCAAGTATATGTATCGTTATCAAGTAATATATGATTTTTTTATTAAGACCGAAATATCGAACCCACAAGAAATTTATGTAATATGCACTTTTAGAAAACTTTCTATTTTTAAAAAGATAATTACTTAAACTGAATATATTTTTCAGAAATAAAAATTCAAATATTTTTGGTATTTTTGATATTTTGACAAAACAATAATAACTTAAAAAGATAACTAGAGTTTTTTAGATGAAAAGAACTTAATAAGAAAAATATCTTTCGTCTTATCATGAATCAGTAATAAGCATAGGAATTTATTGTGGAAGTATGCAAATTGTGTCGTGCCAAATAGGAGCAATAATATTCTTTACCCTTACAAGAGTTACTATAAAAAACATTAGTTAATTTAAAGTTTGAATAGTTCTAAAGACCGGCTAGGCAGGGAAGATACTAGCTCTCACACTAAAGTTCTCTTGATTCCATCCAGCTGGGGGCTAACATCTTGTATCAGAACCTAACAATAAATTTAACCTGTCACTTTAAAGTCCTCTAACTCTACACCCTTCAATGAATATTTCCCTATTTATTGCACTCAATCATATGAACAACCTGTCACTTTAAAGTCCTCTAACTCTACACCCTTCAAAGATTATTTTCCTATTTATTTACACCCTGTCACTTTAAATTCCTCTAACTCTACACCCTTCAATGAATATTTTCCTATTTATTTGCATTAAATCATATGAGCTACATTTTCATTCATACAACCTCATGAGATTCTTTCCAATTATTGACTGAAACAATTCCAACCCGATTTTTACATGATCTCACAATAAATTTTAACATCTCGATTGGCCAAATTAAGAAGTAAATGAAGTGCAAGGATTTAAATCATCACAACTTCTTCCAACATCTTTTCAAAGATCAACACTCTCCACAATTTTCATCCAAAACTTAAATACTTATCATTTTAAGAAGAAAGATAAGGAAAGCTACTCAGAATCCATGGAGAAAATAAAACCACACTTTAGTTCAAAAGTAGAAATCATTGTCAAACCAACAACAAGTCTCAATTAAAAACAAAAGTAGTCTCAAAGTAAAAAGATAAAAACTTATCTGAAGTTCTCAACTAAACTTTTGAAGTTCCTTTGAGTCTCCTCTCTTTACAATCACTAAAAATAAATTAACAAAAAGGATAAAATAAAAGTAAAAGTGGTGCCTGAAAATCTCTCTAAACTAACTCCCCAATTTGATGAACTTTAAAAACTTTCCAAGTATTTTCAGGACTCTTTTCAAAGTCCTCACTTCTTTCTTTTAAAGTTTTCAAAGAGGTGCCTTGGAAACTCTTTAAAATGTGTCCTAATTTTATGTATTTCCCAAAGAGATGCATCCTTTCGTGATAATTTTCGTCTATGGTGGTTATAACCACCTATTATGCCAATGGATGCCTCAAAAACCTCATCAAAATTTGCATAAACCGACTTTACTTGTCTAGTAACTGCCACTGGCGCTTAAGTGTGGGACCTCTGGTGCTTAGGTGTGGCCTTCTCTGTTTAAGCAGCGCGTAAGCGTCGGATCTGGTGCTTAGGCGCCAAAACTCATTTGCACATTTTTCACCTTTTTGCTCCATCTTTGATCCTTTTCCACTCCTTTAAGCATTTTTCTCCTTTTTGCTTGTATCTGTGAGAAAAACAAAACACACCTTCCATTAAAGCACAATATCTCAAAAATAGGTATAAAAATGTATCTAAAAACATTATATATTTTAGGTGTATCAAAATCTGCCAAACTTAAAATATTACTTGTCCTCAAGTGACACTTTAATCTTTAAAAACTACATATTTATGATATGTATATGAGTTTCTTTAGGAGTTACTAAAATTTAGATTTAGAAAAAAAATACTCAGTAAATGAGACCAACTTAAAGCTTAGAAATTCTTAAAGTTAAGAAAGATGAAAATATGAGTTTCTATCTAATTCAGAAATGTATTGTAGATTTTCCAAATTTAAAATTTAGTTCTTTTATTATCTCCACTTAAAAATTTTCATTTAAAATAATTTTACTTACTATAATATATCTATAAGCTTAAGAGTTTCTCAAGTCTTATACTTTAAAAAGATCAAATGTAGAACCAATTTTTGATTAGACACTAATCCTCAGGCTTCTCCTTCCTATTATTTTTTTCTCTTTTTCTTTATCTTTTTCTTTCCTTTTTTTTTCTTTCTTTTTCTTACCCTTTTTCTTTTCTTTCTTTTTTATTCCTTTCTTTCTTTTTTTCTTTTCTTTTTCTTTTTTCAGGCAAGGATTACTATATCTGGATAGGTCCTTAATGATTTTGAATTCCACTTCTCCTTTCCTTAAGCAAAGTCTTGATATAAGTCTTTTAATTATAAATATAATAATAGTTTTAAAATTTATTTTAATAAAAGAAATTTAAGTATTAAAAATAAAAGTCTAAATTATCTGAATTTTTCAAAAATACAATTTTTCTTACTAAAGATAGTTACATATATTAATCATTTTCTCATCTAAAAACTTTTTAACTTAAATTTTTTCTTGATTACTAAAAAAATTTAACTAAATTTTATTACTCATTTCTAAAATCAAATTTTACTTCCCTAACATAACTTCATATACATAATCAATTTTTTTTCTTTTCAAATCAAATTCACTTGTAGTACATTTCAGAACAAATAAAATTCTAGTTTTTAAAATATTTTTCATCCCCCCAAACTTAAATTTTTAACCAATTAAACAGTTTAGCATTAGATATATATAAGCTAGAATGAAACTTTAAAAATAACATGCTAACAAAAAATTTAAACCCTAATGATACAAGTATAACTAAAAACAGGAGTAAAATTAATTTTTGTGAAATTTTTTAATATTTTCATTTTACTTTAGCATGTAGAGATTCAATAGACTTCCAAACATTGGGTATAAACATAAAAGCAAGCATAAACACTGCTGACATCACAATCTTAACATAAAGACAAAATTACAAACATGATAAAAAGAAAAATAAAAGGCACCAGTTTCTGAATTTCAAGTTTAAGATCTAAGCTAGCAAGATTTTCTACTTTATAACATATATGAAGTTAAGTTAAATTCTAAACTTACAAATCCACAATATTAAACACAAAATAACAGTTACTATGCTAAAATTTAAAAATAAAATACTAACTACCACAAACATCATAATAATAATAAAACATAAAAATTCAAAACACAACATTGTCCAAAAAAACACACAGATGCAAATGTAGCAAGCCCAAACCACAGTTCATATCATAGTACAATTATAAAACAAATCTCTTAGATCTACTCTTCATCCTCAGAATCACCGCTATACCACTTTTCTGTGGGCTCCTAATCAAGATATCGAGGTTATGGAAGAAATTGCACTCCTGGGTCACCTCTAATAAGGCTCTCCAAAGATGACTCAAATTTCTCTTTATAATCACTCTTCCTTATATTATAACTATTATTATGATCTGCAAAACGCTCTAAGTTTTGTATCTTATCAGCGGTAAAATTTATACTATCCATCATCTTCTGCAATAACTGATCTCGGGTATCAGTAGACTTACCTCAAGATGTAGAAGCACGTGAAGTAGATGGTCTAGATGAAGAAGCAGCAAGGGTAGATGCAGGAGATCTTTCCATTCCAAAGCTACTGGAAAATCCTCCTCTCCAGCCAAAATTTGAATGCTCAAAATAAGTCTTCACATTCACCTTCGTGATAGGCTTTAGAGGTAACAAAACTTTCTCCCAACTATCATATTTAACCTCAGCTTGCTTGCATAAAGAAAAGTTCAAGGAAGCAAATCCCACACCTGCAGTAGT
This sequence comes from Phalaenopsis hybrid cultivar, assembly GCA_002079205.1. Taxonomy (NCBI): domain Eukaryota; kingdom Viridiplantae; phylum Streptophyta; class Magnoliopsida; order Asparagales; family Orchidaceae; genus Phalaenopsis; species Phalaenopsis hybrid cultivar. The sequence goes on along the minus strand of JXCR01145472.1, from coordinate 404,773 downwards.
AACAGCTAAAGTAGAATTGATGATAGTCTGATAGATCAAAGCTCCAATGTCGATGAGCTTTCTCTCTTGAATACAATAATTAAATGTCGTTCTTTCTCTGGTCACTTCACTGAGATGATTGGTCGGAAGCAGATGAGCAGAAATGAAATAGTGTCAGGTCTTTAAAGGTGCACATAACTTTGAAGTCAAGAAATTTACTCTCCTCTCATTGGTAATCTTCAATAGTCCTCTCCCAGTAGGCAAGTACAAAATAATCTCGTTTAACTCCACTTCAGTAGGACTATAATTTGCATAAAAACATAAAGTATCCGATGGTAAATGGTAAAACAAGTTGATTACCTCTGGCAAAAAGGTACCAATTTTCCTTGAACCATAAATTATTCCCACTGTCGACAAATAATTAAATCTTCCACATCTCCACCCAAATTTCTAAACCATCACTTCTGAATCAATTTTCGTGATTGTAGAGCATCACTTTATCGAACTTGAGCCTTGGAACTAACAAACTTGCTTGAATCAAACAGGCTTTTTTCCTTTACTCCTCTTCATTCTTGGTGCCATTCTACAAATTTTATAAATTCCAAAAATAACTTAAAAAATCAAGTCTAAATCATTAAACTAAACTTCCAAAAGTACAAACTAAACTTCCCAAGCAATTTTTATAGATATTTTTTCTCATTTTTCACCATAAATAGTGAATTTTCAAATTTCTCCAAATGTGCTCAAAATACATGGTGAAAATACAAAATTTTTGCATAGAAGTAAAGCTCTTACCTTAAGAAATCTGAATATCGCAAATTTTTCTTGATTCCACCAAGAAATCTCCTCTTAATGGTGTGCCTTAGCCCTTAAAAATCATGATTTTGAGAGGTAGAAGACGATTGGAGGAGTTAAAAATTGTGTTTTTGGACCAAAATTTCACTTTTAACCATTTGCAAACCGGTTTTGGTGAACGGGCGCTTAAGTGCGAGTAAGTGGAGCTTAGACGCCTGCCTTTCGGGTTAGTTCACGTTTAAGCATGAGATGTGGTGCTTAGGCACCAGTGCATTATGTTTCAAAATCTTCAAATCTAAGTAAAATGCACTATTTTCCTAAGTAAACCATCCCTAAATGGTCTCATAGCACTAAATTGACTATTTTCAACTTCATATAATTCCTGTCTCTCTCAAAATTCTCCTTAATAACTCTTTCAATTCGAGACTAAAACAACATAAAATTTTCACAGAAAACAAAGTTATATTAATTCACAAACAAGTACAAATACTATTGACACTTAATTCTCACTCCAGATAGTCTCAGATGAGAAAATTTTCTAAAGTACAAAACACTTAACACACATTCACAATTAAACATATAAGTAACATAAACACTAACACATGTCTTAAACACTAAAAACACTTAAAGACAACGACTTTCATCACACAAAAACAAACATAGAACTTAATTCCATTCTTCATTAGAAGGAACAAATTTAGGTCTTTCATTAGTCTCTCTTGGGGAAACTGGAATATAAAGTTAATAAAACGGACGGTGGTGACATGATCTAATGAAATCTTCTTCAATCCACTTTTTCATAAGAAACAACTCCTTATCCGCTTCCTCTATATAACTAGTGTGGCTAAATTGCATTTTCAATTGCCATCCAATATGCTCCAGTGTGCATGAATTTCCAATACCTTAGTCTACAGTACAGATATGGTATTTTTAATTTTGTTGATTTTCTCTATTATCCCTTCAATACTAACGGTTAAGAAACAGTTATACATCTCTTGTGCACTTTGACTAGTGAATTTCATTCCTCATGGCTCTTCCTTCTTCTTCAAATCCATCTCCCATGAAGACATCATCTTAAAATCTCTCTCTTTTAAAATTTAGGGCTAGAAATGATCTGGGGTTAAATTCCTTCACTAAACCCTTCTATTTATTGGCCTAAATTCTTCGAATAATTCCTAGACATGTTTAGAAACTACCAAGACATGTTTTTGCAAACTTCTAGGTGGTTTTTCCTTCTAGAATATTAGTTTTGCACATGTTTTTAAACTATCGGCTTAAGCACCGGATTTGGCTCTTAAGCGCCAATGCACATTTTTGCGCAAGTCAACTTAATGTCCAAATTCTCATTTTAAGTTGCCCAAATCACTAATTTAAGTCTTAAAATCAATACTAACACATAATAGTCTCAAAAATACTAACATAATTTTTTTCTAGCATATAATTGAGGGGCATCTCATTTCTTCTAGAAATATTGCCTACTCTTTGACATCAATCACAAGTTGTGATATAATCATTAGCATCTCTAAAAATTATAGGCCAATAAAATCCAAATTGTAAAATTTTGTATGTTGTTTTATCAACACCAAAATATCCCCCAAAATCAGAATTATGACATTTTTGGATAATCTCATAAGTTTCTTCTAATGGTACACATATTTGAATAATCAAATCCTTTCCTTGTTTATATAAAAATGGGTCATCCAAAAAATAAGTCTTAACTTCAGAAATAAATTTCCTCTTCTCTTAGTATGTCATTATATAGGGTATAATATTACGAACAATAAAGTTCACCATGTCGGCATACCATGGAACACGCCACTCACTAATAGTGAACAATTTTTCATCTCGAAAAAGTTAATTAATTTCATTTTCAAAACAGAGTGGTTTTTTTTAATTCAAGCCTGAACAAATTGTCAGCAATTTGATTTTCAATCCCCTTCCGATCTACTATTGCAAAATCAAATTCTTGTAAAAGAAGAATCCATCTTATAAGTCTTGGTTTAGCATCCTTCGTTTTCATTAAATACTTAATAGAAGAATGATCTTTAAGCACTATACAATGAGTTCCAATTAAATATAGCCTAATTTTATCATAATCATATATTATTTCTAACAACTCTTTTTCAGTTGTTGTATAATTAATTTGAGTTTCAGTAAGAGTTTTACTAGCATAGTAAATAACTTTGAAAATTTTATCATATATTTTTCTTAAAACAGCTTCTATAGAATAATCACTAGCATCACACATCCATTCAAAAGGTTTTTCCCAGTTTTGTGAAACTATAATTGGTGCAGTGATTAATTTTCCTTTTAATAATTTAAAAGCTTTTAGGCATTTCTGATCAAAATTGAAAATTACATCTTTTTCCAGAAAATTACATCTATTTCCAAAACCGCTTCTATAGGCTTAGCAATCTTTGAAAAGTCTTCAATATGCCATCTATAGAATCCAGCATGTCCTAAAAAACTCCTAATTTTACTTATATTTGTTGGATAAGGTAAATTAGCGATCACTTGAATTTTAGCAGGATCTATTTCCATACTATTTTATGATATTTGATATGTTGGATAAGGTAAATTAGCGATCACTTGAATTTTAGCAGGATCTAATTCCATACAATTTTCTTATATTTGATGACTATTAGCAATCACTTGAATTTTAGCAAGATCTACTTCCATACCATTTTCTGATATTTGATGACCTGATTAGCGATCCCTTGAATTTTAGCAGGATCTACTTCCATACCATTTTTTGATATTTGATGACCTAATATAATTCCTCCTGCTACCATAAATTAGCATTTTTCCCAATTAAGGACTAAATTTGTTTCTTCACAGCGCTTAATAACTTTCGATAAATGTTTTAGACATGAGTCTAATGAAGTTTGAAACAATGAAAAGTTATCCATAAAGTCTTCAATCCCATTTTCAATTAAATCACAAAAAATCACCATCATACATCTTTAAAATGTAGCAAGGGCATTATATAAACTAAAGGGCATTCTTCTAAAAGCAAAAGTAAACAATGGTAAATGTTGTTTTCTTTTGATCCTTGGGAGATATTTGAATTTGGTGATAACCAGTATATCCATCCAGAAAACAAAAGTATTTATGCCTAGCTAGTTTATCCAGCTTTGATCTAGAAAGGGTAATGGAAAATGATCTTTCTTAGTGGCAAGATTTAATTTTCTATAATTAATGCATATTCACCACCCTGTAACTTATCTAGTAGGTATTAATTCATTATGTTCATTTATAGTTACGGTTACTCCTCCTTTCTTAAGAACGCAATGAATTGGACAACCCATGCACTATCTGAATTAGGGTAGATAATTCTAGCATCTAACCACTTTAAAATTTCTTTCTTAACAAATTTTTTCATAACAAGATTCACTCTCCTTTGCAAATCAGCCTTAGGTTTGCAGTTCTCTTCCATATGAATTCTATGCATAGAAATTGAAGGACTGATTCCTTTAATATCAGCAATTGTCCATTCAAAGGCTTTCTTAAAATTTTTTCAGAATTTTCAACAACCTTTCCTCTTCTTCAATTGTTAATTTTGAGATAATTATAATAGGTAAAGTAGAGAAATCTCCTAAAAAGGTATATTTTAAATGATCAGGAAGTAACTTCAACTCTAGTTTTGGAGGTTTTTCAATAGATGGACAAATCGATTTATCTTTGTCTATCGTGTCCAAAATTTCAAAACCTTCTCGAACATAGTTTGAATTTTCCTTACAAAGATCTTCACATTGATCTAATTTTTCTTCTTGCTCGTGTTTCAAATATTTTTCTTCAAATTTTTCTTCATGAGTAGTCTTGAAATGGAATTCACTTTAATATCTTTTAACATCCATTCTAAAACATTCATCATCTTTACCTCTTGCAGGATATTTCATTGGTCTTGAAATGTAAAAAGTAACAATTTGATCATTGACGTGCATTGTGAATTCCCCTTTTTGCACATCTATCATTGCTCTTCCTATGGCTAGGAAAGGTCTGCCTAAAATGATAGGTATCTCTTTATCTTCCTCCATATCTTGCACAACGAAATCAACAGGAAAGATAAATTGATCCACTTTCACTGGGACATCTTCTATAACTTTTTTAGGGTATGTTATCAAACGATCTGCTAATTTTAGAGTTACAGTAGTCGAGGTTATTTCTCCTAATCCCAATCTTTTAAATATTGATAATGGCATAAGAATAATGCTTGCATCTAAATCAGATAAAGCTTTTCCACAAAATCTCTCCTATTGCACATAGAATTGTAAAGCTACCAGGATCTTTAAGCTTTTCAGGAAGCTTCTTTTGAATTATTGCACTGCACTCTTTCCTAAGTGCAGTAGTCTCATTATCTTCAAACTTCCTTTTCTGTTGAGAATATCCTTCATAAACTTTACATAGCTTGACATTTGTTCTAAGGCTTCAGCAAATGAAATATTAATTGTAAGCTTTTTAAATATTTCCAGAAATTTTAAAAATTGCCTATCCAACTTCTGTTGACGAAGTCTCTAAGGAAATGGAGGTGGTGGTTTTTCCAAATCAATTTTTAGCAAAGAAATAGGTCTCTCATAATCTTTAGACATTCTCTTTTGATTCTTCAATTTCTTCTCTCTCTACTTCGATTTCTTTTTCAATCCAACCTTCCAACTCTCTTCCGCTTCTAAGTTGAATGGCTTTTACTTGTTCTTTATTCTAGTCTTTTAGATTTAATTCAATATTACTAGAAAGTGTTCCTTGGGATCTATTACTTAATGAATTTGCTATTTGCCCAAGTTGATTCTTAATATGTCTAATTGTAGCTCTTTTATTTTGTAACTGATTTTCCATTTGTAACACCACATCTTCTATAGACAACTTCTTGTGCTTAAACTGTGTATTATTGTTGAAACCTGGAGGATATATAGATCTATAACTATTATTCCCTTCGTTGTTCCGGTTTTTTAATGGGTTTCCTTGATTGTTTCCCATTGCTCATTATTACCACCCGATTTGTTATTCCAGTTAAAGTTGGGATGGTTCTTCCAAACTGGGTTATAATAATTTAAATATGGGTTATTTTGCTTATTCTTTATGGAATTTAAAGTTTCTAATGATTCTTGAGAATCTACCATTTGGCCTAATGAATTCTCTTCAATCATGGAAATTGGTTGAGAAAAATTCATTCCAAATTGGTCTAACTTCCTTGAAATTGCAGCAACTTGATTTGCTAACATGGTAAATGCATCAGATTCATGAATGTTGGCTACTATCTTAGGATTTACCTTCTCAGAAGGCCTTTGAAAATTAGTAGTAGCAATTTCTTCAATTACAGCGTAGACGTCTTGAAATGGTTTTGACATCAATGAACCACTAGCAACGGCATCGATAATTGATCTAAGAGATCCAACTAATCCATTATAAAAATTGTGAATTATTAACCAATCTGGTATAACATGGTGTGGACACTTTCTTAAAATTTCTTTAAATCTTTCCCATGCTTCCAAAATAGATTCCCCTTCAAACTGATTAAAAGATGTAATATCATTTCTAAGCTTCACAGTTTTTATGGTGAAAAATATTTAACAAGGAATTTTTGTGCTAAATCACCCCAAGTTATGATAGATCTAGGTGCTAACAAATTCAACCACATCTTAGCTTTATCCTTTAGCGAGAAAGAAAATAATCTAAGTCTTATGGCATCATATGATACACCATCGTATTTAAATGTTGCGTACAATTCTAGAAAATTGGCAAGATGTCAATTTGGATCTTCAATTAGTGATACCCCAAACTGATTATTTGATATCATTTGGATAATAGCAGATTTAAGCTAAAATGAATTAGCCACTACAATAGGTTGTTGAATACTACAATCAAGTTCATCTACAGTATGGTTGGCATAATCTCTTCCAGGTCTGAACTCCTGATGAATTTCAGCATTTTCATTATTTTGGTCTACCATTTCTATAAATTTTTTGGATTTTTCAAAACTTATAATTTTTTTGGTTTTTCTGATTTTTCTAATAGTTCTTTTTAATTCAAAATCATATGGCACTAGTCCTTCAGAACTTAAAATACGCATACACTATCATAAAATAAAATAAACAAAACAAAATAAAATAAGATAAGATTACTTAAAGTTTAAATAAGACTTTCTAAAAATATGAAATTTTGCTTTCGATTCCCTGGCAATGACCACAAAAACTTGATCCCTTGATACTGCTAATATGCAAAGTACAATAATAATTTATATTATATTTAACTTATATTTCATTACTTTGCAACAAAACCAAAAACTTGATCCTTAAGAAAAATAGAAATTTAATTTTTAATTTATATATACTGGGATACTACGCAAGTACACGTATCGTTATCAAGTAAAATAGAACTTTTTTTATTAAGACCTGAATATCGAACCCACAGGTAATTTATACAATATGCACTTTTAGAAAAAATTCTATTTTTAAAAAGATAATTACTTAAACTGAATATATTTTTAGTAATAAAAATTTAAATATTTTTGGTACTTTAATATTTTGACTAAACAATAACAACTTAAAAAGATAACTAGAGTTTTGTCGATGAAAAACACTTAATAAGAAAAATATCTTTCTTCTTATCATTAGCCAGTAATAAGTATACGAATTATGTTGTGAAAGTATGCAAACTGTGTTGTGCCAAATAGGAGCAGTAATATTCTTTACCCTTACTAAAGTTGCTATAAAGAACATTAGCTAATTTAAAGTTTGATAAGTTCTGGAGACCTGCTAGGTAGGGAAGATACTAGATCTCACTCTAGAGTTCCCTCGATTCCCTCCACCTGGGGGCTAACATCTAGTATTAGAACCTAAAATAAAAAAAAAAACCAAGTTGGGGGCTTTAACCTGTCACTTTAAAGTCCTCTAACTCTACATCCTTCAAAGAATATTTCCCTATTTATTTGCACTCAATCATATGAACTACATTCTCTCTGAACGAACTACCAAATTTGATGAACTTTCAAAACTTTTCAAGTATTTTCAGGACTCTTTTCAAAGTCCTCTCTTCTTTCTTTTATAGCTTTCCAAGAAGTGCCTTGGAAACTCTTCAAAATGTGTCTCAATTCAATGTATTTTCCATAGAGATGCATCCTTTCGTGATAATTTTCGTCCATGGTGGTTATAACCACCTATTAAGCCAATGGGTGCCTCAGAAAACTCTTCAAAATTCGCAAAAACTGACTTTACTCATCTAGTAACTGCCACTGGCACTTAAGCGCGGGATCTCTAGCGCTTAGGCGTAGTCTTATCTATTTAACCGGTGCTTAAGTGTCAGATCTCGGGCTTAGGTGCCAAAACTCATTTGCACATTTTTCACTTTTTTATCCAAATTTGATCCTTTTTCACTCCTTAAAGCATTTTTCACCTTTTTATTTGTATCTGCAAGAAAAATACAAAAATAACTTCTAGTAAAGCGCAATATTTCAAAAATAGGTATAAAAATGTGTCTGAAAACACTATATATTTTAGGTGTATCACTTCATCAAAAGGTTTTGACATTAAAGATCTGGTATAGCTACATCTACAATAGATTTAAGTGACTCTATTAATCCATTATAAAAAGTTCGAATTATTAACCAATCTGGTAAAGCATGGAATGGACATTTTCTAAGAAGATCCTTAAATCTTTCTCAGGCTTCATATATTGATTCCCCTTCAAACTTACAAAAAGATGTAATATTGTTTCTATGCTTAGCGGTTGTCGAGGGTGGAATATTTTTAGCGAAGAATTTTTGTGATAGTTCTCCCTAAGTTCTGATAAATCCAGGTGCTAATGAGTTTTACCAAGCATTGGCTTTATCCATTAATGAAAATTGAAAAATTCTAATCCTAACAACATCATTAGACATTTTGTCATATTTAAAAGTAGCACAAATCTCAAAAAAACTAGCAAGATGTAAGTTAGGATCTTCAGTAGGTGTTCCTCCAAACTGATTATTTTGTACCATATGGATAATAGCAGGTTTAAGCTCAGATGAATTAGCAGTAACCTCAGGATTTTGAATAGTTAAGTGAAGTTCATCTCTTGGTCGATTAGCATAATTCTTTAAAGGTCTTTGTCGCTTTTCATTTATTTTATTATCTAATTTATTCGCCATTTTGTTCAAAATTTTAATTCCTTTTTGTTGCTTTCGAATTTTTTTTATAGTACGTTCTAATTCTGAATCGTAAGGTACTAAACCTTCAGATCCAATATTTCGTATAAACAAATAAAATAAGCACAGAAATTTTTTTTAAAAATACTCTTAAATATACAGTTATATATATATATATATATATATATATAGTGAGAGAGAGAGATAGTTATTGTTATTTACACAATCTGGCATTCATATTTGATTTCAATGGCTTCATTCAAAGATGATTATCTTTGCCTTGATTCGAAGATGTACATTTCCATTTTTTTTT
>JXCR01145472.1:374038-391451 GCA_002079205.1 Phalaenopsis hybrid cultivar | reverse complement strand
TAAAACTGTTTGGGGCAGCTTATTTAGAATAACTTATTCGTAGAAAAGAAACATATGTTGCAGAAACATACGATAATGATAGACAAGTTCTAAAAGATAACATACAATTCTCACATCTTAACGAGTACCAGTAGAACTAAAAAAAGTACAAATACAAGTACAACAACAAGGAGAAATATTAAAATATTTAACTTCAGACTCTGGCTACATCGGTCTTCAACAGCACAGTCAGCTTGAGAAAACATCGGATTCACATGACTGCTAGCATAATTACTGGCGGTGTAATATGTGGGACTATCAGCCCACTTGAAGAAACTGCAACGAGCTGAAACACCTCTGGCACAACCATAGAACGNTCAGTGCTCCGCTAATTAATTCCCAAGTCTCTGTCAAATGGTGTCGTTGGTGCTGAATCTTGTTATGCATCCATTCTATAGGTCGGCATCGTCTGAATTCCTTCTTACGTCGTCGGTGTTGAGTAATTCTTTCAAATTTCTATTTTTGCTCCAAATTACATCATTTTTTCTTCAAGTCCTAAAAATCAACAACCTTCAAGAAAACATAAAAAAATCCTTCCATTAAAGTGTAATATCTCCAAAAATAGGTATAAAATATGGTTCTAAATATGCATATATTTTTTGTGTATCAGCTGTCATGGCTATAGTTCATGGACAGTCCAAAGCACAAAGTTAGCTTCTCTAGAAGTCAACCGACCAGAGATTGTGCATATCACCGATGAAAGGAGGGAAGTTGCTTCGGCTAATAGAGATGATCAAATAAAGAAGGATTCTCTATCGAGCGTCATACCAAAAAAATAATTTAAACAGATGGTTGAACAAGTTTGGGAGGCCTTAGCCCAATCTAAGGGTGGTGTATTTATTTTAAAGGGTAGACCCTACCCAGAAGAGTTCGATGTCATACCCTACCCTATGGGTTTTGTGTCACCGAAGTTTAACTTGTCTTGCGGGACTGGAAATCCTAGACAGCACATAGTGCATTTCCAAGCTAGTTGTAGCAATACTGGAGGTAATGAAGCCTTGCTTTTCTGTCAGTTTGTCAGCAACCTGTCAAGAATAGCATTTGATTGGTATGTCAAGTTGCCCAATGGATTAATGAAGACATTCACCAAGTTAGAATAGTTGTTTGTAAAGAGATTTGTTGGAGCGTTGCATCATGTTTCTATAATAGATCTTATAGTGGAGAGGTAAAACACTAACAAGACTCTAGTAGATTATATCATGAGGTGGAGAAACCTTAGCATGAAGTGCAAACCTCAGCTATAAGAACATCACGCGATTGAGATCCTACTCAAACGCATCTAAGGGCCAATAGCTTTCATGCTTAAGGGACTCACCGTCAAGTCCTTTGAGAAGCTACTCCGCAAAGATATCAATTTGTAAGAGTAAGTTAAACAAATGGATTCTCAGGACCAATTGGAAAAGACTAGAATAGCCCAAATATTCAAGAAGAAGTCTAGAACAGTGGCAACTATTAATAAGGGAAAGCAACCAATGATGATATAAGCAAAACATTCTCGTCAATGGTCCCAGCCATCATCACATCAGGTATAGCAAGGAACAAAACAATGAAAGAAAGTAGTCTAGCTAGCAGTTGCATCAGAGAGGATCATATCTAATAGAAAATAAGAAGGGTCTAACGATTGCGGAATGAAAGAAGGCAGTATATTCCTTCAAAGATGAAGCTGTACCCAAAAATGTTCAAGATTCTGTTGAAGAAGTTTGACTTCTGATTACCAGATCTAAACAAACCTGAGGAGGTCGACAAGAAAGATCAGCCCGAACGTACCATAGAATGCTTAGACATAATATAGAGGAATGTTTTGTTTTTAAGGATTGGCTTAAAAAAATTCTTAAGGGAATGTAACAATCCCGAAAGAATATTTAAAAGAACTTGTAAAAGGTTCTATAAATATGATTTTAGCCAATTCAATTGCTCTGATAAAGCCTTATTTAGAAAAAGATGGATGGAGTACATTTTGGAGCTAATCGTCTAAGAAGATAATGAATCAAATCCAAACTACATCAGCTCAGGCAGCCGTTAAGAGTCTATAGCCTACTGAGGCAGAGATAGAAATTTTGCTAGAGAAACCACCGTAACCAGGAGAGAAAGAGAAGAATTACACCATAAAGACCAATAGCGCATGGGGTAGAATAGGGGATGCCTTTGTTAGATTGGTTGTCTCAGATTCAGGGAAAAAAATTCTCGAACCTCTAACCATGTATGATTATCTTTTTGCCCACCAGAGAATTATGAATATAATGATTATGATTTCAGCTATATTTTATATTTCTCTAGTGATAACATAACTGACTTTACTCAATCTAACTCTGGTCTTGATTCCCAAACTGATCCTCAAATTGTAGATAAGTCTGATGAGTCCGCTAACCGAGATGAAGAAGATATCAATGATACCAATTACGAAAGCATTGGGAGTGAGAAGTTAGTCCTCAAGTGCCACGATGCACCACTTGCCATTAAATTGAATCTCTACAATGAAGAAGAAGCAACAACAAATTTACCTACAACATTGCAAGAAGAAGAAGAAATCACAGAGATAAACCTGAGGAGCAGGAAAGTGTTACCCCCGAGGTCTGCTCCAGTGGATAAGGGAAAACAAATAGTAAATCAAAAAGAGCTACCTCCACCTCCACTAGTGGAAGAACCACAAAATCAAATAAATATTGGAGGATTATATAAAGTGGATTATAACGTGCTAGTTAATTTTAGGAGGTTGCGGGTCAAAATAAACGTTTACGATGCTCTAATCCTGTCAAAGAACATAAGAGAGTCTCTGGTTACAGCCTTACTTGACTTATATATTTGCTTAGCTCAGTTGGCCAGCACATTCTTGGCTGAAGTTTATTTGTTAAACGAACAATCTGGAATAAGTTTCACAGATTAAGACTTATTGCTCAGCACTGCTAACAATAACCGAGCGCTCTACATCTTTGTTAATATCGACAAATTTGTATTGTCCAGAGTTATGGTAGATTATGGAGCATCACTTAACCTAATAAGTCTACAGACATTGGCATATTTAGATATTGAAGCCCAAGAGCTTACAACTGATAAAATGATGTTAAGAAGATTTAATCGGAAGGGAGAAAGAGCCCTTGGATCGATTACACTGCTTATGAAAGTTGAGAGTTAGGGTCTGTTTGGCGCAGCTGTGGATTATTTATAATCTGCTGATAAGCAGATTATTCTGATAATCTGATAATCTGTAGATTATCAGAATAATCTGGCTTGCTGTTTGGGCCAGCTTATTGAAGCTAACTTATTGGTGGTTAAATGACATTACTGCCCCTATGTGATAAAACTGTTTGGGGCAGCTTATTTAGAATAACTTATTCGTAGAAAAGAAACATATGTTGCAGAAACATACGATAATGATAGACAAGTTCTAAAAGATAACATACAATTCTCACATCTTAACGAGTACCAGTAGAACTAAAAAAAGTACAAATACAAGTACAACAACAAGGAGAAATATTAAAATATTTAACTTCAGACTCTGGCTACATCGGTCTTCAACAGCACAGTCAGCTTGAGAAAACATCGGATTCACATGACTGCTAGCATAATTACTGGCGGTGTAATATGTGGGACTATCAGCCCACTTGAAGAAACTGCAACGAGCTGAAACACCTCTGGCACAACCATAGAACGGCCTCCCAAAGCTATGCTCCTTACGTGACGTTAGCAACGGAGACGGTAGTCCACAATAACACAAAATCTCTCTGTCAATACCTGATATCCTGGAAGTCATGTTTGTTTAATTGCGACAAAAACAAAAGAATCAATGTCCGTTTAAGGTATTTTAAAAGTAACCAAAATTAAATACATATGAATATCAACCTATAACTTTATTAAAGTAAAACTTGGTAGATCAACAGCCACAAATAGCATCTGTAATAGACTCCCTTAAAGCAATCATATCAGCCAAACCTTCACCCTCCTGATCTCCAAACTCATTAGAGTCTACATCATCCTCAGGTAATGAACTACCAGCCACAAATTCAGGAGTTTGGTCGAAGACATTCAGTTCGTTGTTGTCAGCCATACTAAAATCTGTATCTAATCGTGAGGCATGTCTTCGGATGAAGTTATGTAGTGCCATTGTTGCAACCACAATATGCACCTGCTTTTGGAAAGGATACGACGGCATATCACGTAGGATGACCCATTTCTTCTTCCAAACCCCAAATGTTCTTTCAATTACCCCACGTAAAGATGAGTGACATTTATTAAACATTTCCTTTCTACCACGAATTGTGCCACTCGCTCTCGCAAAATCAAGAAGATGATATCTTGTGTCAGGATAAGGCTTCAGGTATCCCCTTTGCATAGGATACCCGGCATCAACTAGATAGTATTTTCCTAATAAGAAAAACACTGTTTAAGTAAAAAGATTAAATGCTCAAATTAACAAATTACAAATCAACACTAACCTGATGGGGGGTAAGGAAAACATTGCGATCTATTCCGGGTGGCAAATGAGAAAATCCGACTGTCATGTGCACTCCCTTCCCATCCCGCCACTACAAAAGTAAAGCACATGTTGAAGTCGCATACAACCATGACATTCTGAGTTGTCAAACCACTCCGACCGATGTATGCAACCTTCTCGTGGTTCGGTATTCGGGCATCAACGTGTGTACCGTCAATTGCACCAATACAATTCTGTTGAATTGCTTATCAGATAGTAATTATATTATGAATTGTATGACAAGTTATAAAATAAAACTACCCGCAGTTACCTTGAAATATGGCATGTATCGAGGATCGTTGGCAATCTGTAATGGAGTGGTTGCAAATGATGGATCCTCCGGTTTAATTATTTTAGTTGCTAAGCTAAGAAGTGCCTTTATGCCTTTAGAAAAGTAACGACTTATTGTTTCAGAAGAATGTTGAAATCTTTCCATAGCTCCTCTAATTGATTCATTTTGTGACAAAATGTATAGTGTTATAGCCAACACCTCCCTACACGTCGTTCTGGAAGAACCCTGGAGGCCGTAATTTAGGCATAACTCGTGCAAAAGATCCATAAAAATTGGTGCTGTCATTCTAAAAATATTTGTAAACCTTATTGGATGGCCAGAAAGCATTTCACCAACCCATCTATCTCCAACAAAGCTGGATGTCATGCGGGGCATGCGAGGAGTTCTACTCCGATAATAATCTAACAACAATATTGCAATGGCTGTAGAAAACGCTGGACGCAGAGAATAAGCTGCGCCAAACGCATCCTTAGTAACAACTGCTAAATTCCATATCATCAAAGTCGAAACCTCTTTCAATGCTCTACTTGGTCGACCATAGGTTCATGAGCACAACATGGTTCTATCTTCCCTACATCAGTGCATCAAATATTACAAAGAAGGACAAGAACATTGCAACAAGGGATATTTACAACCATTTTCAGTTCATGAAGTTGGCATTCATGATAACGCTACTTAATACGTGCCTCTAAACAAAATTGTCTTCTCTCATGAGGAGGTGTCAAATAAAAGTGAAGATTTAGAAGGTTCATAAGGGCAAACCCATTCAACTTAACTTCAGCAATCTTTTACCACTCTGTTGCAACGAGTTGGTGGGGGTTATTTTAGTTTGCGCACCTGATGTCAAGGCTGGGGATGTGGACGAGGAAAAGAAAATACGATTACTGGATGGACTAAGCCGACCATCAACATTGATGATGAAGAAAGCTCTGAGGAGGAAATGGTGACGATAAAATAGAATAAACCACAGTATGAAATCTCTTTGGAAGATGTGGATAAAAGTGAATATGAGTCAATGTATGATCGGATCAACCACTATGTGAATGCCATGACCATTACCCTGATTCTCCCTTAAAGGTCGACAGTTTAGAGGTCAAGGAAGTCTGTAGCGCTGGTTCAAAGACGATTAAATTTTACCGTGCTTATACTTCTACTAATCTTGAAAATCATGTAAATTTGGATGAGAATCATAATGATCTAATGGAATAACCTTTTGGTTACTTTTTTCTTTGTGTACAAAAGTTAATTCAACAGGGATATTTTTCAAAAAAAATGCCAAAAGATAAGTTAAAACTTTTTGAAAAATTATGGAATGTTAAAAATCGAATTCATAACTCAAAAGATTTGGTACTGTAGGACCAGTCAATGATTCAGAATTTTGTATGTTCATTACTAGCAGGTTGGAAGAGGATTACCTCAATGTATAGAATGACTCTCAAGATCAGTTAATAGAAGAGGCCCCGTCAGAATTTGAGGAAGAAATTAAATCAACTATTGATGAATTGAAGAAATTAGCCTTGGGATGGAAGAACAGCCCCGACCTACATTTATAAGTTCTCTACTCAACACTAAAAAATCTTCAGAATTGATCAAGTTATTGTCAGAATTCAAAGATTGCTTTGCATGGAGTTATGATGAAATGCTAGGATTATCCCCAAAAGTCAGAGTGCATAAGCTAGGGGTGGACAAAGATATGATCCCAATAAATCAAACTCCCAGAAGAATGCACCTTGAGATAGAGCAGCAAGTCATCATCGAGCTAAGAAAATTATTAAACGCTAACTTTGTGCGAGAAGAGCAATACCCCATGTGGTTAGCAAACATTGTGCCAATTAAGAAGAAAATTGGACAAATCTGTGTTTGTGTTTACTTCAAGGATTTGAAAAAAGTGTGTCCAAAGAATGAGTTTCCATTACCAACTTCAGTATTAATGGTGGAAATCGCATCAACAAATGGAATTTTCTCTTTCAGTTGGATCATCAGGATATAACTAAATCATAATGGATCCAGAAGATGCACCACTTTTAGCCTTCAGGACACCAATTGGGATCTTTTGCTACACAGAGATGCCATTCGGGTTACAGAATGTCAGAGAAACATGTCAACGAGTTATGATGAAGATCTTTGATGACCTCATTCATAACTAAGTGGAGTACTATGTGGATGATTTGGTCATTAAGAGAAATCAGAAAATAGACCACCTATACAATTTGAGGATCATGTTAGAGTGATTACAACAATATAATTACAATATGAATCCCTCAAAGTGCACCTTTGGTGTCACCTCCAGGAAATTTCTAGGATTTGTTGACCATCATCGGGAAATCAAGATTGACCCAAATAAGGTTAAAGTTATCTTGGATGGGGCTTCCTTAGCCAAAAAGAACAAAGAATCAGAGATAGTTATACCTGGCAAAGCAGGAATTGGTCTGATTTTCATCATGCCAAATAAGGGCAAGTTGAGATTCCACCTAATAGAGTCATGTACAAACAATGAAGCAGAATATGAAGCATTAATCACAGGGTTGGAATTGGCAATCTCAATCGATACAACAGATATTTCCATCTATAGCGACTCGCAACTCGTCATCCAACAAGTTGTCAGACAATACAAAATTTTAAAGCCAAGACTAACAGAGTACCACCGGTAAACAATGGAGCTACTTGAATAGATTCCCAACGTGACTCTCTACCTGATTCCTTGAGGAGATTACGCCCATACTGATGCTCTAACTAAACCTGCCAAGGAACTGGCATGTCCGCCAAAGGATTCAATCAACATTACAGTACAAGAATGACGAGTTTTGTCTTGGATCGACCTTGATACTTTACACAAGCTCAAAAAAGAGGAAGTAGTGATGATTGCAGTTGCTAACATCAACGAAGATTGGTGGAAGCCATTATTAGAATTTTTGCAAACTAGAAAATTACTAGATGGGAAGTCTGAGGCATATCATAATAAACTATTGGATGAAAACAATTAGAGAAGATTGGATGAAAACAAAAGAGATTAGCATAAAAAACTATTAGAAACTTTTCAGGCCTACCGGACGACATTCAAAACTTCTACTCAATGTACACCCTACGCACTTGTGTACAGGTCTGAGGTTGTGCTGCCGCTGGAGGTTCAAACACTATCTCTTAGAGTCACGGTCTCCAACTAAATTATAAATGAAGAAAGTGCAAAACTCAGACTTAAAGAATTAAAAAGTCTTGAGGTAAAATGACTATAAGCAAAACAACATTTGGAACTTTACCAATCGAGGATGGTACAAGCTCTTGACAAATTGGTCCGTTCAAGGACTTTCAAAGAGGGTGACCTCGTTCTTATTCTCCAAAGACCCATTCTTACACATCGCAAGATAGGTAGAAAATTGAGCCAACATGGGAGGGATCGTTCATCGTAGATAAGGTTTATTCGGGAGGAGCCTACCAGCTGGTGGATTTTCGAGGCGAAAGACCTATGCTACCGATCAATGGATGATTTTTAAAGATAAACTGTACAACTTGACATTGCTCAAGATAAGATTTTGAAATTTTGATTGTTTTGGGGTTATTTATTTGGCCAAGCATCCATGACTGGGTCCAAAATTATATAATAAATCAACCTCAATAAAGTGAAAATTTTTAAAGTTGCATACTTCGATGTTCTTCTTTTTTCTTTTAAGTTTGATAGTCTACTAAGTTAAAAAAAAATATATATAAATAAATGAATAATTTTTGCATCCATTTAAACAAAAGTTTTGTCTAATAAATGTTTGGTTTTGTTCTTGTTCATACTAAATTTCAATGCACTAATGTTTTTTCTTTCATCTGCAGAAAAAAATGTTAGGACAGAGGTTGATTTTTAAATCTTACACTTAACAAGGAAAGGACATCTCAGGGTGGCATCATAGACTTTGACTTGGACTTCGGTAAGGTCGACGTGGACTATTAGGGTCCCCCGATGGACGTGGTCTGTCGTTGAGAGAAAGAAGGGCTACCGTTTCTTTTAAAGATCAACAATAAAGAGGATTCCTCACTAAAGACAAAGAAAATAGCACAACAAAATTTGATGGAAGGGACTAGTCGCCTGCTGTTCATGATAACTGTGCCAACAGGATACCTAGTTAGTGCTGATGACAAGAGACTACTAGATGCACCGTTAAGGAGAACTCAATGCAGAAGAATTAATCATCGAAAACACAGAGCTTCATACTTGAAGTAAAAAGATGCCGAAAAGAGGTAGAAAACTTAATTACCCCAATTAGTGAGGGGAAATCTATGATCCATGCATGAGAGAGACTTCCTCCATTTTGCGTGTCACAGAGGATGAGTCCAATTTAGCTACAGAGCCAATGTTACCGACAATTTTAGATGAGCTTTGTGTGGGTTGCCCGACATGCAATTCTAAGATCCCTAAACAGATACCTGACACATGAGCATTTGTGTGGGTTGCCCGACAGTTGCAAAGGGTTACCATGGTAGAATTGGATAGATGAGCAAGGTAAAGAAGAGAGAATTTGAATTCTACAAAGAAATTCAAGGAATCAACTGGAAGGTCTGAAGCTGTACACCAGAGTCTTTTCTGAAAGTGAAGAAAGTAGAATTCTTAACTGCATATTTGACCTGAGAGATAGAGGTCAAGCTGGTCTTCTGATGGAAAGAACTTATTCGAAACCATGAAAGTGGATGCAGAGAAAAGGCAGGATAACCATACAATGTGGTTGTTGCTACAATTTCAACAGGGATAGGCAAGGGAATCTTCAGGGATCTTAAGACATGATGAGGTGGATCCATTTCCTCCTACAAAAAAGTGGATGATAAAAAGGATGGTTAGATGGAGTGTACTATCAGTGGACTGCATTCCAAATAGTTGTATCAACAACATTTATAAAGAGGGATATTGTATTCCCCCACATATAGTTCACCATGATTTTGTCAGACCTTTCTGCAAGGTCTCGTTCATGAGTAAAAGTGACATTTTGTTCTAGAACTAAGTTAATGTTGTTAACACGGTGAATTCAGAGGATCTATTGCAATTCGGCTGTTGGTGAGTTCAGTACTAATTTTGAAGGGAAATTGAGCCGATCTAGCAAAGCACTGCATCCCTGGAGTGCATAATGCAGAGTTTCCATTACATTGAGAAGGATGGATGACAACAAGATGTCGTATGGATTCCGACCAAACCCAACATTGAACGAGCTACAGTCATACGAGCTATAAGATGGTTATACCTCTAAGTAAACATAAAGAGAAATTATTGTCCTTGAGCATGGCTTAGTAGGCCAGGTTGATTAAGACCTCGTCCCTAAGAGGACAAACAGATAGTTTTTTGTCACTTTTTGTACTGCATCAGAGCAGCATATATGATGTGTACTTTGCATGTGATGTTTCAGATGTATTCGACCTAATTGTCTGTTTTGATGCTTTCAACATGTATTCAGTCTGTAACACCTATATAAAGTAGATTAATGAAATTTACTTCAAATTTTAACATATTTGTGAAATTTCTCTTTTGTGCAACGGATAAAAAGCTGCAAGACCATACGTTTATTCTAAACTACAATGAACAAAGAGCAAAATAATATTAATTTAGATGTAACAAAATTTAAATAAAATATCCTTTTGAAAAAATCAACCAAAAAAAATTAAATTTTAAAAACATAATTTTATAATTAGATTTGATAAAGACAACAAAAAATAAAATGAATTTTCTTGAGTTTATTTCTCTCGAGTTTGAGGTTTCTTACTCTTTGCTTGCGTAGCACGACTATCCTCGTCTACCCCAACTCCTCCACATTCCCACGGAGTCTCTTACTCCTTACAAATCTCTTCAATATTTTTGCTCCACTTCCCATCCTTACTTTTGGGGTAGGCTTAGATGTCCTATTCACATCTTTACACTTTAGGTGTAGGGCTGGATGCCCTATTCCCATCTTTACACTTTCTGAGTAGGCTTTGATGCCCTATTCCCATCTTTACACTTTCAGAGTAGGCTTACACACCCTATTCCCATCTTTACACTTTTAGAGTGGGCTTGGATGCCCTATTCCTATCTATGCTTTTGAAGTATGATTGAATGCCCTATTTCCATTTTTAAACTTTCAGAGTAGGCTTAGACGTCCTATTCACATCTTTACACTTTCAAGGTATGCTTAGACATCCTATTCCCACCTTCACACCTTCATGGTAAGCTTGGATGTCCTATTCTACACTCAATTTTACACTTCGTTCTAGGTTTGTTGAATTAGAAGTTTGTATTTGTTTTGTTGATCTTGTCGGTCTACACCAATACGTGTGTTGTGCTTGCCCGACACACCACACCTATTGGGGGTCTATTTCTTGACCTTACTTTTGGTTGAGGACTAGTTTTCTCAAAAGTAACCTAGGGTCTAGCCATATGACTTTCCTATTGACTATTCCTAGAGGACTAGAAAAGGAACCCTCACCATTAGATTTTCTAAACTCTTCTCTGCTCAACTAAAAGTTCTACATATTGGTCCTGATCTCTAGCACTTTGTAGGTGGGGTAAATATGGGGGAGCTCAAGGGGAGTCCCCATAGGATTGCTTGGCCATAGGGTTGACCCTGGGTGTTGGTCTGGAGCTAGTTCACTCACTTACACTTACGTTCACTCACATTCACTCAGAACCCTAAACCCAAGCTTGTTGACTTTGATCCCTTGATCTCTTGGGAGGCTCATGTAGATGGTCCCCTAGACCCACTAGCCTTAGGCTAGGGTCTAGCCAAGACCTGTACATAGAGGACCCAAATAGATATTCCGTTGGTTCATGGCTCAAATAGGGTGGTTGGAACCCCGCTTTCATCAAAATACCTAACTTAATTTTTTGCCCCCAAATTTACCCAACTTACCAAAATACCCCCAAACCCCAAATTTGACCAAAATTTCTGAAATTACCTAAACTGCCCTAGTTTATCCAAAATCAACCCAAATCATTTGAAAGGACCCAAATTGACTAAAACATCCCAAAATTGCCAAATTTACCAAAATACCCCTAAATTTTTTAAATTTACCAAAATACCCTTGGTGGTCTAAACTTTCCCAAAACCCCTCAAAAACATCTCAAATGTCCACAAAACCAATTTGGACCCTTCATTTTAACCCAATTTGATCAATTTGACCAACTTTGACCAAAAGCCCCAAGTAGCCCTTAAAGGCCCAATTTCCCCAAATTCACCCTAAATGTCCATCAATTTGAACCGAATTTCCCGTCAATTTTAATTCAAATTTCATAATTATCAAACTCAATTCAAACCAAATCCAAGTCCAATTGACCCACATTTAAGTCCAACTTCATCCCAAATCAAAAAGCCCCAATGTGGCCTAAAATAAAAATCCAACTCAATTGAACCCTAAATCTTTCCAAATACCCCAATTATGCATCATAAACTCTTTAAAACATCTCCACACACAATTTTAACCCTCAATTGACCTTGGTCAAGTTTCAATCTCACTCAATTTTAAAAAAAATCCAAAATTCCCAAATTTGCCCCAATTTAGCCATGTGCCCAAATTTCACGAAATCGAATGCCCTAACCCCAAAAGTGATACCCAATTATTGTTGAGAACTCTTCCTGACATGCCACTAGACCATTTTAAACTCTCAATTTGGTCTTAGCCCAACTCTTTCCCAACATAAACCCAAGTCAAACCGAACATCCCCAAATTGACCAAGTGCTCAAAATCCCTTAAATTGAACCTCCAAGTCAATTCAAAATCACTCCAAATATTTTATAAACCCCTCATGACAATCATCCACACAAAATTAATCAATTAATTGGGCTCAGATTCATGGCTAGCCTAACCCAAACCTAACTTCAAAACAATTCAACCAAAATTGAACCCATGCACCAAAATTGATTAAGTCATTCCCAAGTGACCAAATTAATGACGCCACAACCACCAAATGGAGCCTAGTGACCAAGCTAGACCCACCTAGCCCACTATATGGAAGCTGGACCAATGGTCCCTTGATTTAAAGCATTTTTTTTTCCTTTCTGGGCATAAACCAAGAAATCCTTGTCATCAGTAGTGGTTACTCATAATTAAACCTCCCCTTGGCTCACCTCACTACCTGACCACGTCCCCTACTCTAGCCAGCCACCCTAGTCACTAGAAAGCCCAAAAACTAAGAGCCACCTTGCTCAAATTTAAACCCAATTACACCTTTCCAAGCTGGTCAGCTCCAATTGGCTTTGGCACATGTCAGCCCTCCACATAAGCAATAAATTGAACCTAAATTGAAGCCCTGAGCTCCACCCCAAACACCTCTATTTAAATAGCCCCCTTCATGGCCAAAGGGGAGATGATCCAAATCTTAGGGTAAACTCTACCAAAATCTCTCTAGAGACTCTCAAAGAACTCCTCCACTCAAGCCTACCATTTTCCCCCTCTAGTTCCCCTAGTGAGAGCCCAATTTTGAGCTCAAAACTTTAGCTCAAACCATGATAGATTTCTCCACACCTCCAAAGTCCACCAAACTCTAATTAACTATGCACACGCCATGCCCATAGTGGGAGGAGTTCATTCCTCACAAAAGCCCATCCTAAACAGCCTCTAACATAGCTCTAGACCAACACCTAAAATTGAGTTCGATCGAAATCATATCTAGACATTTCACATGGGCTTAGGACTTCATATTGAAGTTCATTGGGTCCATTTAAAGCTGGCATAACCATTTGATTGAGGCCTCCCCTCACAGACAAAGGTATTAAAACTCAACCCCAATCTAAACCTATTTTGATTCTCCATACATATTTATTATATTTCATACTGTATAAGCCATATAGATATGTTCTTCTTGAGTAGATTAAAGTTTAGGAACAAACACCATGTGATTTGGTTGACTCTAGCTCAAGATTTTAAGGTTTTAGTGTGAATGGCTAATGGGTTAGGTCACTTGAGGATGATGAAGGAGAGTCATATGATCGGACTTTTATTCAATGAACGGAGGAGATCAAGTTGGACAAACTCTTGGAATGAAAAGCCAGGCTGCATGGTAGCTGAGGTGGTTGGCAGTGTAAAATGGCGGAGCACCATGTGTAAAGTTCGGAGTGAATGAACATGGTGTGGCGCTGACTGGTTTAAGTAGAAAAATATGGGTTTTCTAAATTTATTTAAATGCCTTAACTTCAAAAATCCATATCTTTCTCTAGAAAAATCATAAAAATAAAATAAAAATACCCTATTGCTCAGTGAACAGAGAAAAATAATTTGCACTATGAATAAAATTTATTTTTTGACGCTCTAATAAAAAAACCATATCTTTCTCTAGAAAAATCATAAAAATAAAATAAAAATACCCTGTTGCTCAGTGAACAGAGGAAAATAATGTGCACTAAGAATAAAATTTATTTTTTGACGCACTAACTTTTAATGAATTAAATACTCTCTAGAGTATTTTAATTCATTATGATCAAACGATTCTCACCATGGCTTGAAACCTTTAGGATTCATTTCTTATAACATAGGGGGTGTTCTCTAATTTTTTCTAGGTCAGAGGGAATATCTTTGCTTCTAACCTTAATTTTCAAGTTAGGATGGCTATTTTAACTTATTTTAATTATATAAATAAAAAAAGAACTTGGAAAATTATGTGAATAGTTTTTGTAGTTTTCCTATGGTCAAAGAAATTAGAAAAAATGTTACGATGATTTGAATTATTCTATACATTTCTATAGTTAATTAAATGTATATATCTTTCTTTAATTTATGTAAATTAAATACTAATAAAAAATTGATAAAATTTTTTCCACACTGTGTATAAATATCATATTTACCTATTGTATAAATTTAAAAATTATTTCATTAAGTTTGAGTACTAAAGTTAATTTTCTAAAAAAACCTTGTATTTTTGTACAAACAAAATTATATTAAATCAAATACACTTAGGCAAATTGATGAAAAGTGTTTTTCTGAGTTCCTTGTGATCAGAAGCACTTAGGAAAAAAAATTATTTTTAAGCTTTATTTTGAGTTTAAAATAATTAAATATAATTAATAATCCCAAAAATACCAAAATACTTTGAAATGTGCCTAATTGTTCCCAGATCACTTAAAACTCATTGGGTTATTTTTCAGAATTTTCCTAAGTTAAAAACAAATTTTAAAGAGCATAGAAATGATTTTTTTCTTATTTTCTCATTAAAATAATTATAATAAATAAATTAAAAAATCATAAAAATACAAAATTTGTTTATCTAAGTTCTTTGAACTCAGAGAGGTTTAATAAAAACATAAAGATAAATTTTGTAATTAAAATATTATTTTACATTTAATTAAATCATTAAAATTGATTCATAATGATAGAGATTTAATTCAAAAAAATCATGAAATTTTGTCTAAGTTTTTCTCTGACTTAAGGGGACCTCTAATAATTTTCTCACGAATAAAAACTTTATTTTGAACAGTTAAGTAAATCAATTATTAAAATACTACTTTCTAAATTTAAATAATTATTTAAATTAAATTAAAATTTTAAAATCAACACTTTCTCCTCTAATTTTTTAATTGATCCATGGACGGGACACTCTAAAAATTTCTCAAAGTAGTTTGAATTTTGATTAATGAGTTATGAGGTGAAGAGCCCCAAAGGCAAAGGGGTAACTTTAGATTTTGGTGCCTTAATCAAAATTTAGGATTAACAGCACGAAAATGGGTGATTTTGATCTTAATTAACATGTTTGGGTGATTTAAATACAATGGGATTGAAAAGGTAGGAACTCACTTGCCCCCTTTTATATAATAACAACAAAATTGTAATTTCTTTAAGTATCATGACTTGGAAGTCAATTAAAAATAAATAATTCTCAAGTGAAGGGGGGTTCGAGTTAGGAAGATAATATTTCATCAATTTTAAGCCCATAATTAATGACAATGTGATCTTTCAATAATAATAAATGTCATTTAAATCAAAATTTTTCTAGTTACCATTTCACCTATTGTGATTGTTAAAGGCTTGGTAGTGACCTGGGCTTGAAATTTAAATTAATTTGGTTTGATTTAGAAGATAACATGATTGATGATTAACATTTTTTTTCTACACTATAAGCCCAATTTTAACTGTGGGTGCCAAAACCTTAAAAGACTCAGATCTGCCGTAGGGGAACCCACTCACATAGCTCTTAGATGAAATATCAATTGCTTAATTGAGTGTCCTACCCTTGAGATAAATATAACATTAAGTTTCCTTAAGCAATGGGATAACCTGTCAGCACTATTTTTGGTGTGGGGTTTGCCCGTAAGAAGCTGTCGGTCATCGGAATTGAAATCTCGTTGCCCGCTTCGGAAGGAATTGAATTTTTATTTTAAATATATTTTTTATTTTTATTAAATCCCCTTAATATCAGAGAACTCAAAAAAACTAAGTTTCATTATTTTTGGAGTTATATTTTGATTTTTAAAAATCCTTTAAGTTTCAAATTTGATGGTCACATTTAAAAATCAATTAAAAATATTAGATGATCTCCAAATCCTTTGAAATTCTTATGGTGAGTTTTCTGACTCATGAACCACAGTGGAGAACAAAAATCAAATGGTTTTGGTCTTTATATTCTCCTAATTAAATATTTTAAGCAAAATGGTATTTGCTCAAAATAGTGATATTTTTATTTTTAAAAATCATAAAATTATTTCCTAAGACTACTCTGGCCATAGGGAACTCACATGAATATTTGTAGAATTTTCTAAACCACATGCAATTTTCTATAATTATTTGAAAAGAAAATGCATAAAAACTTAGGAAATTAAGATCTTTGTCCAGAGATCTTCTATGTCTTTGGAAAAATTCTTAAATTGTTCACCTAGAGAGAGGCTACAACATATAAAAATTTGAAGTTAAGGTAATAATTCAATATGAATGGAGAATTAAAAAACCCCTAACCCTAATTTATTTTTTAAAAATAATTTATGCATCAAATCAATGTGAAAATAATTTACATGAATCTCCTCTGTTCACTGAGCAAGAGGGTATTTTTATTTTATTTTTATGAGTTTTCTTCACAACATGAATCTCCTCCTGAGCAAGAGGGTATTTTTATTTTATTTTTGTGAATTTTCTACACAAAGATATGGATTTTTTATTGGAGGGTATTTTTATTTTATTTTTATAAATTTTCTATGCAAAGATATGGATTTTTGAAGTTTATAATAATTTATACATCAAATTAATGTGAAAATAATTCCACATGAATCTCCTCTATTCACTGAGCAAGTTGGTATTTTTATTTTATTTTTATGAGTTTTCTACACAAAGATATGGATTTTTTAAGTTTAATAGCTATTTTCTGAATTTTTTAAATACCCTATATACTTATTCAAACCGCGGGCTGACTGGATCCTCGGATCCATCGAAAAGCCACGCGGCGCGCTTCCATTTGACGCTGCCTTCTGAGTCAGCTGCCACGCGTCGTGCTGTATCGCCTCATATGACCATCCGACTTGATCTCCGCCGTCCATCCAATACACGCGGGAATGAACGGCATCCGTTCATCATCCCCAAAGGAATGATCCCGTGACCGTCTACACTAAAACCTTACGAAATCAGCCTAGACTCAACCAAATCGCTTCGGGTTTGATCCTATGGACTCGTCTAAGTGAGACGAACATATC
>JXCR01145472.1:328089-370272 GCA_002079205.1 Phalaenopsis hybrid cultivar | reverse complement strand
CCAGGGTCAATCCTAAGGCCAAGTAATTCTATAGGAACTCCTCTTGAATCCTCTCATAATGATCTTACCTACTAAATGCTAGAGGTTAAGATCAATATGTGAAACTTCAAGTTGAGTAAAGAGAAAAGCTTTGAATTTCTAATGGTGGGGGTACCTTTTCTAGTTTTCTAAGACTAGTCAATAGAAAAGTCCTATGGCTACACCTAGGCTACTAAAGAAGTTTTCTAGACCTCAACCAAAAGTGAGGTCAACATAACCTTAGCTTAACCTTGGATGATTAATAAAATGATATGATAAGTTCAAAATAAACTCGAAATATTTCAAGAAATCTTCAAAGTGTTTCAGGGTCATGCTCCGAGCACTTTCAAATCTCTTGAATATTTTGAATGACAATATAAACTTACTATATTTTATTCTAAAATCATCCACTAAGATCTTCCGAGACTCAATAAATTCATAAGTTGGGGTTTGGTAGCTATACCTTCATCTACTCTTGCAAATTGAATTCCATGGAGATTTATATACATATTGCCAAAGCTAACCTTTCAGGTCGAGGAGCAGGAAGAATCGACAGGTACACTTTTAAGTTGTTGAATTTACCTATTCATACCTCTTGTTTCTTGTCTGCATGCTTAAGGTCACCCTGCATGTCAAAACAAGAAAAAAAAACAAAACTAAAAATTAAACAAGATAAAATTCATTATCGCAACAGTTAAAATATAAGACAACTTAAAATTTAATTACAAACAAAAAAAAACAAAATTACAACTAAATTAAAACATCTTTATCTAATAATCAAGAATCCCTCGAAGGAGGTAACCTATAGTTGCTAAAGAGATTCCCATAGTCCAAATTAAAGTATGGAACTCATTAAGTTGAGTTTAATAAATTCATTTGGACTAAGTGAATCAAAGGAAAAATAGTGGTGCCGGAATGAGGGATTCGTAGGATCCTAACCCGTGTCTCTCTAATCAACTTCAACATTCCTCATAATATTTAAAAAAACATAACCCTAGGAAAAACTTAATTTGACATCTTAATTTGATACATTAGAAAACTTAAACTCGCTAAGACCAAGAGCTTGGAGCTAGCATTGTGGGCAACACAGCCATCTTCAACAGTAAAACATGTCTACACCAGCTAAACCATTCTATAGAATTAAACAACAAGTCATAGGACTTCGAGGTTGTCTTCCTAGTGCAACATAAATCCTCAACTTTCCTTTAGGCTTTTGTGTGGCTCTGCTATACAACATAATCCCTAAGCTCTTTTAGGATTTCGAGGATGTCGTTGGTCACGAACTAAATCCTCACATCTTCCAGGCAATTTCTGTGATCGTTTCACAAGAATGTAAGCCTTAATCAATAAAAATGGCAAGGAGAAACATTTAAATATTTCTCCTCTAAATTGGAACCAAACCATAGGATATCTTGGGAAGTCACCGAGGTTCTCCTCAAGATCTGTAAAATCCTCTAGTCTCTTTTTTTTTATTCCATAATATGTTCCAAATTCGAGTCATTCCCATGTCACACCTCTTTGTTTGATCTCAGTAAAAAGTCTTATTCCTTTGAACTTCTTGAAGACAATATCCCCTAATTTTTATAGAGAGTTTTCTTAGGTTACGCTGATTATCTAAGATGTAATTAACTATAGGGGTTTGCCCTTGTAGAAAACTTTTATAAACCCAGCTTAATATAATCCACATTTAATTTTTCATATTAAATAGGGGAGACAGTCAACTTATAATAAAATGGTTTCACATACCAAATGAATATCATACATTTCTTAGTTTATTTGATTAAGCCTAATTATCATACATAGCTTGAGGTGTAGTGCTCTTTCATCTAAAATTTGAAAGATATGGAATCGGTTTGATTTTATATTTCTCTAAACTATATATATATATATATATATGGACAGGATGGTGGTGGCTGGACCTAGCTATGCTCTGCTAGGGTTTTGGCTATGATGGAGCTGATTGGAGGTGCTGTGGAGCTGGGTGAAGGAACTAGTTTTCTCTTCAAGGAGTCTCTGTGGGTTGTTGAGTCTGTTTGGGCTTGCCGGGACAAACTTATTTTGAACCTTCATCACTGTTCCTTTGCTTTGCTGAAAGAGTTAGCTGTTCTCTGCTTCATCAGAGTGAAGCTTGTTACTGTTCCATTGACTTGCTGAAGTAGCTAGATTTTTCTTGCTTCTCCAGTTTGGGTTTTTACTCTGGCATGGATTGTGTGTTTCATCTGTTAGCTGACTTTCTATTTTTCCTGCTTTTTTTTATCCTTGGAGTTTTATTGCTGGTTCTTTTGGAGCAAGTCACTTCTCTAGCTTTTTGTTGCTGATTGTTTCTTAGCTTTGCACCTTGGGTGTGTTGTTGGTGGTTAATCATGACCACCCCTATTGATATGTAGACAAATTTGCATGGGAAAAAGCCACTTATGCTGGGGTTGTAGGAAGTCCTTCCTCCCCCTTGGTGAATCCTGATCTTCTAGTGTTCCCTCGGGAATTTTATAACACTACTGCAGGCAGTGGTTCAGCATCTTGCATACATCCTATGGGATCTAAAGATGGGGAACCAGCTGCTCTTTTCTCTGATCAGGATATTGCTGAACTGAACTTGGATGTTTAGTTCACACTCATTGGAAAATTTAGTCCGGGCCAACCAAAGATGGAACTTGTAAAAAAATATTTTGACTCTTTGAAAATCTCTGATTGGAAGCTAGGCCTGCTGGTTGGCAGGCATCTCCTTATCCAGTTGACAAAGGAAGAGGATGATGCAAGAATCTTTGCCAAATAATCCATCATTATTGTAGGAATAGAAATGAAGATTTTAAAATGGTCTCCTGAGTATGACCCCTCACAGGAACCCCCCACTGTGCCAATTTAGTTTAAGCTTCCAAAATTGTCATTGCATCTATTTAAACTGAATGCTTTATTTAATATTGGTTATACCTTGGGTACACCTTTGAAGGTAGATGTTGCCACTTATAGTAAAGCCACACCAGCCATTGCAAGAATTCTGGTGGAGAGGGATGTCACCCTACCTGAACTAAAGAGGATATGGATATGAGAGCAAATGAAGGGGTTTTGGCAGGAAGTAAACATGGAGCAAAGACCCTATTATTGCCAACACTGCAAAATGTTTGGTCACACTAAGGAGAAATGCTACATGCTAAACCCTCCTAATAGAAGGCAAATACAAATCCCTCAGCAGGAGTTGTTTGATGCAAATAACAATCTACTGAGTGTTAGAAACAAAGAAGTCCACCAAAAGATCTCTACTGTGGCAGGGATAGAAGAGACTATCAGTTCAATAGCTGGTCATAACTCTGTGAAGGAAAAGCCTCTGGTGACCCCTTCAGCTTAAGAGAGGGTGACAGTTGATGAGGATATTGAGGCAGGTAAAATAGGAAGTGGCCAACTCCTTTTGCAAGTCCCCTTGTAGGTCTTAATTCAGTCTGCCAGAAACAAAAGGAATCTTGTGAAAGAATTAGAGGTGGTTTCCCTTACTCAAGCCTAGGTTGAAGAAATGAACAAAGAATTGGAATCAGATTGGCAGTTTCAAAAAACTAAAAAGAAAAGGAATTCCAAACCAAAAGAACTGAAACAGGAGAAGGAAAAGGAAATACAAATAATGGAAGCTTCACGCAACCAAAGAAAAGGAGCTTTCAACAAACTTAAGGGGGGGACTATATCCAGATCCCAACCTTACATTCCCCCCCTCCCCATGATCAATTAGCTGTGTTGGAATATAAGGGGGATTGCACACCCCTTATCCTTAAAAAGACTCAAATACCTAAACAAAAAAACATAAATTTTGGTGCATAGCCATTTTGGAACCTATGGTTCACCTAAACACTTTGAAAAATGCCAAAGTTTTCCCTGGCTTCAATTTCTTCACTAATATCAACAACAAAATCTGGGTTTTCTGCAGGAAAGAAATGAAGTGTTCCATTTTGCTGAACCACACTCAAGTCTTGCATATGAACCTTAGCACTGATGACATGGAGGGTTTTGCTTCCTTTGTTTATGCAGGAAGCTCCAAATTTGTAAGAACTGAACTGTGGGAGACCTTGCAGAACATCCAAGGCTCTATTGATAAAGCTTGGATTGTGGGAGGAGACTTTAATTGCATTTCCTCTCCTACTGAATAGAAGGGGACCATAACTCCTAATCCTACAACTATATCCACATTTAATGACAATATTCAAAAAATTGTTTTATTTTACTTATATTTTAGTGGTTCTGCATTCACTTGGAGGAGGAAGGATATGTGGGAAAGGCTATATAGAGCATTTGCTAATGATAATTGGATTCAAATATTTTTGCAGACTTCTATCACACATCTTAGCCTAGCTGGTTCAGACCATAGGCCTTTGTTGATCTCTATTGGCCCTAAGGTTACTTGCCAGAAGAGTGCTTTTAGGTACTTGAATGTCTGGTCTCAACATAAGAACTTCTTGCAGATTGTTAAAGACAATTGGAAGAATGATTCTCACCCTGACCCCTTCATCAATTTGTGCCAAAATCAAAAGAAGGTGGTCAAAGCTTTCAAACAGTGGAGTTGGAATACCTTTGGGGCTCTTTCGAAGGTTGTGGAAAAGGCTAAAAAGGAGGTGCTTGATCTTGAAGAGAGGCACAGCAAAGGGAAGACTAATGAAGCTACTCTTTTAGAGGCTAATGAGAGACTTTTAACTGTTGTGAACTGGCAAGAAAAATTCCTCAAATAAAAGGCTTCTAAAACCAAATTACTGAAGCCCACAAAACATAGTCAGTTCGACTGACCAATCTATTTTTGTTGGATTCATAGATTTTTCCATAATTCTTTTAATTTCCTTATTAGATAATTCAGCCAAACCATTTGTCTGAGGATGATAAGTAGTAGCAATCCTATGATTTATATGATATTTATTTAATAACTTCTCTATTATGGCATATCTGAAAGGACTTCCCCCATTAGAAATGATAACCCTTGGCATCCCAAATCTACAAAATATATTCATTTTCAGAAATATTTCAACAATATGAGCATCACATCGAGGTAAAGCAACAACTTCTATCCATTTAGACACATATTCCACTGTTAAAAAATATATAAATTTCTGAAAGATGGTATAAATGGTCCCATGAAATCTATCCCCAAATATCAAATATTTTAACTTCTAGCATATAATTGAGGGGCATCTCATTTCTTCTAGAAATATACTCTTTGACATCAATCACAAGTTGTGAAATAAGCATTAACATCTTTAAAAATTATAAGCAAATAAAATCCAAATTGTAAAATTTTGTATGTTGTTTTATCAACACCAAAATATCCCCCAAGGCCAATAGAATCCAGATTGTAAAATTTTGTATGGTTTTTTATCAACACCAAAATGTCCCCCAAAATCAGAATTATTACATTTTTGGGATAATTTATAAGTTTCTTCTAATGGTACACATCTTTGAATAATCAAATCCTTTCCTTGTTTATATAAAAATGGGTCATCCAAAAAATAAGCCCTAACTTCAGAAATAAATTTCCTCTTCTGTTAGTATGTCTTTCTATAGCTATAATGTTACTAACAATAAAGTTCACCATGTCGGCATACCATGGAACACGCCACTAATTAATAGTGAGCAATTTTTCATCAGGAAAAAGTTAATTAATTTAATTTTCAAAACAGAATGGTTTTTTTTAATTCAAGCCTGGACAAATTATCAACAATTTTATTTTCAATCCCCTTCCGATCTACTATTGCAAAATCAAATTCTTGTAAAAGAAGAATCCATCTAATAAGTCTTGGTTTAGCATCCTTCATTTTCATTAAATACTTAAGAGAAGAATGATCTTTATGCACTATACAATGAGTTCCAATTAAATATAACTTAAATTTATCATAAGCATATATTATTTCTAATAACTCTTTTTCAGTTGTTGTATAATTAATTTGAGTTTCATTAAGAGTTTTACTAGCATAGTAAATAACTTAGAAAATTTTATCATATATTTGTCCTAAAACAACTTCTATAGCATAATCACTAGCATCACACATCCATTCAAAAGGTTTTTCCCAGTTTGGTGAAACTATAATTGGTGCAGTGATTAATTTTCCTTTTAATAATTTAAAAGCTTTTAGGCATTTCTAATCAAAATTGAAAATTAAATCTTTCTCCAGTAAATCTTTGAAAATTACATCTTTCTCCAGAAAATTACATCTATTCCTAAAACCGTTTCTATAGGCTTAGCAATCTTTGAAAAGTTTTTAATATGTCATCTATAGAATCCATCATGTCCTAAAAAACTCTTAATTTTACTTATATTTGTTGGATAAGGTAAATTAGTGATCACTTGAATTTTAGCAGGATCTATTTCCATACTATTTTATATTTGATGACCTAACCAATTCCTCCTGCTACCATAAATTAGCATTTTTCCCAATTAAGGACTAAATTTGTTTCTTCATAACGCTTAATAACTTTTGATAAATGTTTTAGACATGAGTCAAATGAAGTTCGAAACACTGAAAAGTGATCCATAAAGTCTTCCATCCCTTTTTCAATTAAATCACAAAAAATCACCATCATACATCTTTAAAATGTAGCAAGGGCATTATATAAACCAAAGGACATTCTTCTAAAAGCAAAAGTACAATAAGGAATGGCAAATGTTGTTTTTTTTTTATCCTTAGGAGATATTTGAATTTGGTGATAACTAGTATATCCATCTAGAAAACAAAAGTATTTATGCCTAGCTAGTTTATCCAGCTATAACCGGTATATCCATCCAAAAAACAAAAGTATTTATGCCCAGCTAGTCTATCCAGCATTTATTGAATTTGGTGATAACCAGTATATCCATTTAGAAAATAAAAGTATTTATGCCCATCTAGTCAATCCAGCATTTGATCTAGAATAGACCACTATATCCATCCAGAAAATAAAAGTATTTATGCCCATCTAGTCTATCCAACATTTGATCTATAAAGGGTAGTGGAAAATGATCTTTCCTAGTGGCAAGATTTAATTTTCTATAATCAATGCATATTCACCACCCTATAACGTGTGGCAAGATTTAATTTTCTATAATCAATGCATATTCACCACCCTGTAACTTATCTAGTAGGTGATAATTCAATATGTTCATTTACAGTTACAGTTACACCTCCTTTCTTAAGAACACAATGAATTGGACAACCCATGCACTATCTGAAATAGGGTAGATGATTCCAGCATCTAACCACTTTAAAATTTCTTTCTTAACAACTTTTTTCAGTTCTCCTATGCGAATCAGCCCTAGGTTTGCAGTTCTCTTCCATATGAATTCTATGCATAGAAATTGAAGGACTGATTCCTTTAATATCAACAATTTCCCTCCAAAGGCTTTCTTAAAATTTTTTCAAAATTTTCATCAACCTTTCTTCTTCTTCAATTGTTAATTTTGAGGAAATTATAACAGGTAAAGTAGATAAATCTCCTAAAAAGGTATATTTTAAATGATCAGGAAGTAACGTCAACTCTAGTTTAAGTTTTTTCAATAGATGGACAAAATGATTTATCTTTGTCTATCGTGTCTAAAACTTCAAAACTTTCTCGAACATAGTTTGAATTTTCCTTACAAAGATCTTCACATTGATCTAATTCCTCTTCTTGCTCGTGTTCCAAACCTTTTTCTTCAATTTTTTTCTTCATAAGTAGTCTTGAAATGGAATTCACTTTGATATCTTTTAACATCCATTCTAAAACATCCATCATCTTTACCTTTTGATGGGTATTTCATTAGTCTTGAAATGTTAAATGTAACAATTTGATCATTGACGTGCATTGTGAATTCCCCTTTTTGCACATCTATCATTTCTCTTCCTATGGCTAGGAAAGGTCTCCCTAAAATGATAGGTATCTCTTTATCTTCCTCCATAGCTAGCACAACGAAATCAACACGAAAGATAAATTGAGCCACTTTCACTAGGACATCTTCTATAACTTTTTAAGGGTATGTTATCAAACGATCTGCTAATTGTAGAGTTACACTAGTCGAGGTTATTTCTCCTAATCCCAATCTTTTAAATATTGATAATGACATAAGATTAATGCTTGCACCTAAATCAGTAAAGCTTTCCCACAAAATCTCTCCTATTGTACATGCAATTGTAAAGCTACCAGGATCTTTAAGCTTTTCAGGAAGCTTTTTCTAAATTATCGCACTACACTCCTCCCTAAGTGTAACAGTCTCATTATCTTTAAACTTCCTTTTTCTGTTGAGAATATCCTTCATAAACTTTACATAGCTTGACATTTGTTCTAAGGCTTCAGCAAATGAAATATTAATTGTAAGCTTTTTAAATATTTCCAGAAATTTTGAAAATTGCTTATCCAACTTCTGTTGATGAAGTCTGTGAGGAAATGGAGGTGGTGGTTTTTTCAAATCAATTT
This sequence comes from Phalaenopsis hybrid cultivar, assembly GCA_002079205.1. Lineage (NCBI taxonomy): Eukaryota > Viridiplantae > Streptophyta > Magnoliopsida > Asparagales > Orchidaceae > Phalaenopsis > Phalaenopsis hybrid cultivar. The sequence goes on along the minus strand of JXCR01145472.1, from coordinate 361,863 downwards.
TTAGCAGAGAAATAGGTCTCTCATAATCTTTAGACATCCTCTTTTGATTCTTCAATTTCTTCTCTCTCTACTTCAATTTCTTTTTCAATCCAACCTTCCAACTCTCTTCCGCTTCTAAGTTGAACAGTTTTTACTTGTTCTTTATTCCAGTCTTTTGGATTTGATTCAATATTACTAGAAAATGTTCCTTGGTATCTATTAATTAATGAATTTGCTATTTGCCCAAGTTGATTCTTAATATTTCTAATTGTAGCTCCTTTATTTTGTGACTGATTTTTCATTTATAACACCACTTCTTCTATAGATAACTTCTTGTGCTTAAACTGTGTATTATTGTTGAAACCTGGAGGATAAGTAGATCTATAACTATTATTCCCTTGTTTGTTCCAGTTTTTCAATCGGTTTCCTTGATTGTTCCCCATTGCTCGTTATTACCACCCGATTTGTTATTCCAGTTAAAGTTGGGATGGTTCTTCCAAACTGGGCTATAATAATTTAAATATGGGTTATTTTGCTTATTCTTTATGGCATTCAAAGTTTCTAATGATTCTTGAGAATCTACCATTTGGCCTAATGAATTCTCTTCAATCATGGAAATTGGTTGAGAAAAATTCATTCCAAATTGGTCTAACTTCCTTGAAATTGCAGCAACTTGATTTGCTAACATGGTAAATGCATCAGATTCATGAATGTTGGCTACTATCTTAGGATTTACCTTCTCAGAATGCCTTTGAAAATTATTAGTAGCAATTTCTTCAATTACAGCGTAGACGTCATGAAATGGTTTTGACATCAATGAACCACTAGCAGCGGCATCGATAATTGATCTAAGAGATCCAACTAATCCATCATAAAAATTTTGAATTATTAACCAATCTGGTATAGCATGGTGTGGACACTTTCTTAAAATTTCTTTAAATCTTTCCCATGCTTCCTAAATAGATTCCCCTTCAAACTGATTAAAAGACGAAATATCATTTCTAAGCTTCACAGTTTTTTATGGTGAAAAATATTTAACAAGGAATTTTTGTGCTAAATCACCCCAAGTTATGATAGATTTAGGTGCTAACAAATTCAACCGCATCTTAGCTTTACCCTTTAGCGAGAAAGGAAATAACCTAAGTCTTATGGCATCATATGATACACCATCGTATTTAAATGTTGCACACAATTCTAGAAAATTGGCAAGATGTAAATTTGGATCTTCAATTGGTGATACCCCAAACTGATTATTTGGTACCATTTGGATAATAACAGGTTTAAGTTCAAATGAATTAGCCACTACAGTAGGTTTTTGAATACTACAATGAAGTTCATCTACAGTAGGGTTGGCATAATCTCTTACAGGTCTAAACTCCTGATGAATTTCAACATTTTCATTATTTTGGTCCGCCATATCTATAAATTTTTTGGATTTTTTGAATTTTATAATTTTTTTGGTTTTTCTGATTTTTCTAATAGTTCTTTCTAATTCAAAATCATATGGCACTAGTCCTTCAGAACTTGAAATACGCATGCACTATCATAAAATAAAATAAACAAAACAAAATAAAATAAGATAAGATAACTTAAAGTTTAAATAACTTTCTAAAAATATGAAATTTTTCTTTTGATTCCCTGACAATGATCCCAGAAACTTGATCCCTTGATACTACTAATATGCAAAGTACAATAATAATTTATGTTATGTTTAACTTATGTATCCTTACTTTGCAACAAAACCAAAAACTTGATCCATAAGAAAAATAGAAATTTAAATTTTAATTTATATATATTGGGATACTACGCAAGTATACGTATCGTAATCAAGTAATATAGGACTTTTTTATTAAGGCCTGATTATCGAACCCACGGGTAATTTATATAATATGCACTTTTAGAAAAATTTCTATTTTTAAAAAGATAATTACTTAAACTGAATATATTTTACAGTAATAAAAATTTAAATATTTTTGGTATTTTTAATATTTTGACAAAACAGTAACAACTTAAAAAGATAACTAGAGTTTTGTAGATGAAAAGCACTTAATAAGAAAAATATCTTTATTCTTATCATTAAACAGTAAAAAGTATAGGAATTATGTTGTGAAAGTATGTAAATTTTGTTGTGCCAAATAGGAGCAGTAATATTCTTTACCCTTATTAGAGTTGCTATAAAGAACGTTGGCTAATTTAAAGTTTGATAAGTTCTAAAGACCTGCTAGGCAGGGAAGATACTAGATCTCACTCTAGAGTTCCCTCGGTTCCCTCCACCTGGGGGCTAACATCTCGTATTAGAACCTAAAATAAAAAAAACCAAGTTGGGGGCTTTAACCTGTCACTTTAAAGTCCTCTAACTCTACACCCATCAATGACTATTTCAGTTGGGGGCTTTAACCTTGTCACTTTAAAGTCCTCTAACTCTACACCCTTCAATGAATATTTTCCTATTTATTTGCACTAACTTTAAAGTCCTCTAACTCTACACCCATCAATGAATATTTCCCTATTTATTTGCACTCAATAATAAACGTCTACATCCATAATGAATATTTTCTATTTATTTGCACTCAATCATATGAACTACATTCTCATTCATATAACCTCATGTGATTCTTAAAACCAAGTTGGGGGTTTTAACCTGTCACTTTAAATTCTTCTAACTCTACACCCTTCAATGATTATTTCCAATGGGGGCTTTAACCTCTCACTTTAAAGTCCTCTAAATCTACACTCATCAATGAATATTTTCCTACCTATTTGCACTCAATCATATGAACTACATTCTCATTCATACAACCTCATGCGATTCTTTCCAACTGTTGACTGAGACAATATCAGCCTGGTTCTTACATGTTCTCACAATAAATTTTAACATCTAGATTAGCCAAATTAAGAAGTAAATGAAGTATATGGATTTAAATCATCACAACTTCTTCCAACATTAAAGATCAATACTCTCCACAATTTCCATCTAAAACTTAATTACTTTTCATTTTAAGAAAAAAGATAAAGAAAAATACTCAGAATCTATGAAGAAAATAAAACAACACTTTAGTTTAAAAGTGAAAATCATTGTCAAACCAACAACAAATCTCAATTAAAATCAAAATTAGTCTCAAAGAAAAAAGATAAGAACTTATATCAAGTTCTCCACCAAACTCTTGAAGTTCCTTTGAATCTCTTCTCTTTACAATCAATTAAAATAAACTAATAAAAAGGATAAAATAAAAGTAATAGTTGTGCCTGAAAATCTCTCCGAACAAACTACCGAATTTGATGAACTTTCAAAACTTTTCAAGTATTTTCAGGACTCTTTTCAAAGTCCTCTCTTCTTTCTTTTATAGTTTTCCAAGAAGTGCATTGGAAACTCTTCAAAATGTGTCCCAATTCAATGTATTTTCCATAGAGATGCATCTTTCATGATAATTTTCGTCCATGGTGGTTATAACCACCTATTAAGCCAATGGGTGCCTCAGAAAACTCTTCAAAATTCACAAAAACTGACTTTACTCGTCTAGTAATTGCCACTGACACTTAAGCGTGGGATCTCTAGCGCTTAGGCATAGTCTTATCTATTTAATCGGTGCTTAAGTGTCGGATCTGGCGCTTAGGTGTCAAAACTCATTTGCACATTTTTCATTTTTTTGATCCAAATTTGATCCTTTTTCACTCCTTAAAGCATTTTTCACCTTTTTATTTGTATCTGCGAGAAAAACATGAAAATAACTTATAGTAAAGCGTAATATTTCAAAAATAGGTATAAAAATGTGTCTGAAAATACTATATATTTTAGGTGTATCACTTCATCAAAAGATTTTGACATTAAAGATCTGGTGTAGCTGCATCTACAATAGATCTAAGTGACTCTACTAATCCATTATAAAAAGTTTGAAGTATTAACCAATCTGGTAAAGCATGAAGTGGACATTTTCTAAGAAGATCCTTAAATCTTTCCCAGGCTTCATATATTGATTCCCCTTCAAACTTACAAAAAGATGTAATATTGTTTCTAAGCTTAGCGGTTATCGAGGGTGGAATATTTTTATCCAAGAATTTTTGTGATAGTTCTCCCCAAGTTCTGATAAATCCAGGTGCTAATGAGTTTTACCAAGCATTGGCTTTATCCATTAATGAAAATTGAAAAATTATAATCCTAACAACAACATTAGACATTTTGTCATATTTAAAAGTAGCACAAACCTTAAAAAAATAGCAATATGTAAGTTAGGATCTTCAGTAGGTGTTCCTCCAAACTGATTATTTACTACCATATGGATAATAGCAGGTTTAAGCTCATATGAATTAGCAGCAACCTCAGGATTTTGAATAGTTAAGTGAAGTTCATCTCTTGTTGGATTAGCATAATCTTTTAAAGGTCATTGTCTCTTTTCATTTATTTGATTATCTAAGTTATTCGCCATTTTGTTTAAATTTTTAATTTCTTTTTGTTGTTTTCGAATTTTTTTTATAGTACGTTATAATTCTAAATTGTAAGTTACTAAACCTTCAGATCCAATATTTCGTATAAACAAATAAAATAAGCAAAGAAATTTTTTTTAAAAATACTCTTCAATATNTATATATATATATATTTGAAATTTTATTTTATAATTTTTTTTTATTTGTATTTAGTATATGTTTATCTCTAAATTTCCTAATTTACTAAATCTATTTAATTTATCGTTAGCTTCCCCAACAATAACGCCAAAAAACTTGATCCCAGCTGAATATAGTTGTGTAAAATTTATAAAGTTGATTTTGCTTTATAACGGTGCCAAAAACTTGATATGCTATTGCAGTAAAAAAAAACGTTAAGCTCTTAAGATTGGGATTCTATGCAAGTATACTATCGTTATCAAGTAATATAAGATTTTCTGTTTAAATTCTAAATATCGATCCCACGGGGAAGGTTTAAATTTAAAATGATAAATAAAATAGGAAATTTTTAGAAATCAAACAAAATTATTGTCACTAATTTCAAATATTTAAGATACTATCAAAGCTAAATTATTTACTACTAGCAAAATTTAAAAGAAGGTTTTAAAATTAATAACTATTAAACTATGTTTATGTGATGAAGTTTTCTAATATGAAAAAGTATGTTTCCCACTACAATGAGTTTTTGGTGAAGTTAGATGAAATAAATGGTTTAAATTTGTATTGTGCCAAATAAGAACAATTTTAATTCTCTACCCTGATTTAGTGTTATAGAAAATCATTGGCTAATCCTAGGTTTAGTCCCTAAATCCGTGGTTAGGCTAGGAGAATACTAACTCCCACTCCAGAGCTCCCACTTCCCTTCCCCTCAAGGCTAAATCTCGCATTAGTTTTTAAACACTAAGTTAAAATTGGGGATTTTTAGTCTGTCACCCTAGAAATCTCTAATTCTACACCCAAGAAAGTATATTTTCCTATTTATTTGCACTTAGTTCCATGAACGAAATAATCCTTCATGGACTTAAATTTGATTCTCACTCTGTTGTAGAACTCATACTCCATTTCATGCATCATATGTTTCACAACATATTTTAATAATTCAATTGGCCTGATCATAAAGTAATTTAAGAGAGGAGTTGAAAAACTATCACAATTTATTTTAAATTTTAACATTGGTACATCAACATTATCTCTTCATTTCACCATATCTCATAGTAGGGAGAAAGATAAAGGAATCTACTCAANTTCACAACATATTTTAATAATTCAATTGGCCTGATCATAAAGTAATTTAAGAGAGGAGTTGAAAAACTATCAAAATTTATTTTAAATTTTAACATTGGTACATCTACATTATCTCTTCATTTCACAATATCTCATAGTAGGGAGAAAGATAAAAGAATCTACTCAGACTTCAAGAGAAAGATATACAAAACACAAATTTCATATATAAAAGAAAGTTTATACAACTATAGTAAACAAACAACACTTATCTGAAACCCTTTCTCAAGGAAAATCATTTGTAGCCTCTCTTAGGAAATGTAGGAAGAAGAAATTTCTCACTTCTCTTCCTCTCCAAAACTTCTTAGAGAAGAGTTCACACTTAAACCCACCACAAAAACTCAAAACTATAAAAATAATAACCAACTAATGGTGTCGNTCTCCAAAACTTCTTAGAGAAGAGTTCACACTTAAACCCACCACAAAAACTCAAAACTATAAAAATAATAACTAACTAATTGTGGCAAATGACATGGAATGTAGGTGTGTGAAGAGGAAAATTGAAATGAGTGGAAGAAGTTGAAATGGTGAGAAGGGGGGGGGGTTCTGATAAAATTTCAGCCCTAAATAGAGCCTAAGTTAGTTCTCCAATAGGTGCATCTCATAACTCTTCAAAAAGCACTCAAATTCATCGAATCTTCTAAAAACAGGGATTCGATAAACAAAAGTTCTGTCGTTGCCCATCCTAGCGTCATTNAAGTTGAAATGGTGAGAAGGGGGGGGGGGGCTTCTGATTAAATTTCAACCCTAAATAGAGCCTAGGTCGATTCTCCAATAGGTGCATCTGATAACTCTTCAAAAAGCACTCAAATTCATTGAATCTTCTAAAAACAGGGATTCGACTGACAAAACTTCTGTCGTCGCCCATCTTAGTAGCATCGGCGTCAGTGCTCCGCTAATTAATTCCCAAGTCTCTGTCAAATGGTGTCGTTGGTGCTGAATCTTGTTATGCATCCTTTCTATAGGTCCGCATTGTCTGACTTCCTTCTTGCATCGTCGGTGTTGAGTAATTCTTTCAACTTTCTATTTTTGCTCCAAATTACATCCTTCTTGCTTCAAGTCCTAAAAATCAACAACGTGCAAGAAAACAAAAAAAAAATTCTTCCATTAAAGTGTAATATCTCCAAAAATAGGTATAAAATATGGTTCTAAATATGCATATATTTTTTGTGTATCAGCTGCCATGGCTACAGTTCATGGACAGTCTCAAGCACAAAGTTAGCTTCTCTAGAAGTCAACCAACCAGAGATTGTGCATATCACCGATGAAAGGAGGGAAGTTGCTTCGGCTAATAGAGATGATCAACAAAAGAAGGATTCTCCATCGAGCGTCATACCAGAAAAATAATTTAAACAGATGGCTGAACAAGTTTGGGAGGCCTTAGCCCAAACTAAGGGTGGTGTATTGATTTTAAAGGGTAGACCCTACCCAGAAGAGTTGGATGTCATACCCTACCCTATGGGCTTTGTGTCACCGAAGTTTAAGTTGTCTTACGGGACTGGAAATCCTAGACAGCACATAGTGCATTTCCAAGCTAGTTGTAGCAATATTGGAGGTAATGAATCCTTGCTTTTCTGTCAGTTTGTCAGCAACCTGTCAGGAATAGCGTTTGATTGGTATGTCAAGTTGCCCAACGAATTAGTGAAAACATTCACCAAGTTAGAATAGTTGTTTGTAAAGAGATTTGTTGGAGCGTTGCATCATGTTTCTATAATAGATCTTATAGTGGAGAGGTAAAACACTAACAAGACTCTAGTAGATTATATCATGAGGTGGAGAAACCTTAGCATGAAGTGCAAACCTCAGCTATAAGAACATCACGTGATTGAGATTCTACTCAAAAGCATCTAGGGGCCAATAGCTTTCATGCTTAAGGGACTCACCGTCAAGTCCTTTGAGAAGCTACTCCGCAAAGCTATCAATTTGTAAGAGTAAGTTAAACAAATGGATTCTCAGGACCAATTGGAAAAGACTAGAAAAGCCCAAATATTCATGAAGAAGTCTGGGACAGTGGCAACTATTAATAAGGGAAAGCAACCAATGATGATATAAGCAAAACATTCTCGTCAATGGTCCCAACGGTCATCACATCAGGCTTAGCAAGGAACAAAACAATGAAAGAAAGTAGTTTAACTAGAAGTTGCATCAGAGAGGATCATATCTATTAGAAAATAAGAAGGGTCTAACGATTGCAGAATGAAAGAAGGCAGTATATTCCTTCAAAGATGAAGTTGTACCCAAAAATGTTCAAGATTTTGTTGAAGAAGTTTGACTTCAAATTGCCAGGTCAAAACAAACCTGAGGAGGTTGACAAGAAAGATCAGCCCAAACGTACCATAGAATGCTTAGACGTAATATAGAGGAATGTTTCGTTTTCAAGGATTGGCTCAAAAAAAATCTTAAGGGAATATAACAATCCCGAAAGAATATTTAAAAGAACTTGTAAAAGGTTCTATAAATATGATTTTAGCCAATTCAATTGCTCTGATAAAGACTTAATTAGAAAAAGATGGATGGAGTACATTTTGGAGCAGATCGTCTAAGAAGATACTGAATAAAATCCAAACTACATCAGCTCAGGCAGCAGTTAAGAGTCTATAGCCTACTCAGGCAGAGATAGAAATTTTGCTAGAGAAACCACCGTAACCAGGAGAGAAAGAGAAGAATTACACCATAAAGACCAATAGCGAATGGGGTAGAATAGGGGCTACTTTTGTTAGATTGGTTGTCTCAGATTCATGGAAGAAAATTATCGAACCTCTAACCATGTATGATTATCTTTTTGCCACACCAGAGAATTATGAATATAATGATTATGATTTAAGTTATATTTTAAATTTCTCTAGTGATAACATAACTGACTTTGCTCAATCTAATTTTGGTCTTGATTCCCAAACTGATCCTCAAATTATACATAAGTATGATGAGTCTGCTAACCGAGATGAAGAAGATATCAATGATACCGATTACGATAGCACTGGGAGTGAGAAGTTTGTCCTCAAGTGCCACGACACACCACTTGCCATTAAATTGAATCTCTACAATGAAGAAGAAGCAACAATAAACCTACAACATTGCAAGAAGAAGAAGAAATCACAGAGATAAACCTGAGGAGCGGGAAAGTGTTACCCTCGAGGTCAGCTCCAGTGGATAAGGGAAAACAAATAGTAAGTCAAAAAGAGCTACCTCCACCTCCACTGGTGGAAGAACCACATAATCAAGTAAAGATTGGAGGATTATATAAAGTGTATTATAATGTGCTAGCTCATTTTAGGAGGTTGCGGGTCAAACTAAACATTTACGACGCTCTAATCCTATCAAAGAAGATGAGAGAGACTCTGATTATAGCCTTACTTGACTCATATATTTGCTTAGCTCAGTTGGCCAGCACATCCTTGACTGAATTTTATTTGTTAAATGAACAATCTGGGATAAGTTTCACAGATTAAGACTTATTGCTCGGCACTGCTAACAATAACCGACCGCTCTACATCTTTGTTAATATCAGCAAATTTGTATTGTCCAGAGTTATGGTAGATTATGGAGCATCACTCAACCTAATAAGTCTACAGACATTGGCATATTTAGATATTGAAGCCCAAGAGCTTACAACTGATAAAATGATGTTAAGAGGATTTAATCGGAACGAAGAAAGAGCTCTTGGATCGATTACACTACTTATGAAAGTTGAGAGTTAGTAACAACTGCTAAATTCCATATCATTGAAGTCGAAACCTCTTTCAATGCTCTACTTGGTCGACCATAGGTTCATGAGCACAACATGGTTATATCTTCCCTTCATCAGTGCATCAAATATTACAAAGAAGGACAAAAGCATTGCAACAAGGGATATTTACAACCATTTTGAGTTCATGATGTTGGCATTCATGATAACACTACCTAATACGTGCCTCTAAATAAAACTGTCTTCTCTCATGAGGAGGTGTCAAATAAAAGTGAAGATTCAGAAGGATCATAAGGGCAATGCAATTCAACCTAACTTTAGCAATCTTCCACCACTCTGTTGCAATGAGTTGGTGGGGGTTATTTTAGTTTGCGCACCCGATGTCGAGGCTGGGAATGTGGACGAGGAAAAGACAATACGATTTCTGGATGGATTAAGCCGACCATCAACATTGATGATGAAGAAAGCTCTGAGGAGGAAATTGTGACGATAAAATAGAATAAACCACAGTATGAAATCTCTTTGGAAGATGTGGATAAAAGTGAATATGAGTCAATGTATAATGGGATCAACCACTATGTAAATGCCATGACCATTACTCTGATTCTCCCTTAAAGGTTGACAGTTTAGAGGTCAAGGAAGTCTGTAGCGCTGGTTCAAAGATGATTAAATTTTACCGTGCCTATACTTCTACTAATCTTGAAAATCATGTAAATTTAGATGAGAATCATAACGATCTAATGGAATTAACTTTTGGTTACTTTTCTCTTTGTGTACAAAAGTTAATTCAACAAGGATATTTTTCAACAAAAATGCCAAAAGATAAGTTACAACTTTTTGAAAAATTATGGAATGTTAAAAATCAAATTCATAACTCAAAAGATTTGGTACTGTAGGACCAGTCAATGATTCAGAATTTTGTATGTTCATTACTAGCAGGTTGGACGAGGATTACCTCAATGTATAGGATGACTCTCAAGATCAGTTAATAGAAGAGGCCCCGCCAGAATTTGAGGAAGAAATTAAATCAACTATTGATGAATTGAAGAAATTAGCCTTGGGATGGAAGAACAGCCCCGACCTACATTTATAAGTTCTCTACTCAACACTAAAAAATCTTCAGAATTGATCAAGTTATTGTCAGAATTCAAAGATTGCTTTTCATGGAGTTATGATGAAATGCTAGGATTATCCCCAAAAGTTAAAGTGCATAAGCTAGGGGTGGACAAAGATATGACCCCAATAAATCAAACTCCCAGAAGAATGCACCTTGAGATAGAGCAGCAAGTCATCGTCGAGGTAAACAAATTATTAGACGCTAACTTTGTGCGAGAAGAGCAATACCCCATGTGGTTAGCAAACATTGTGCCAGTTAAGAAGAAAATTGGACAGATCTGTGTTTGTGTTTACTTCAAGGATTTGAAAAAAGTGTGTCCAAAGGATGAGTTTCCATTACCAACACCAGAATTAAAGGTGGAAATCGCATCAACACATGAAATTTTCTCTTTCATGGATGGATCATCAGGATATAACTAAATCACAATGGATCCAGAAGTTGCAGCACTTATAGCCTTCAGGACACCAATTGGGATCTTTTGCTACACAGAGACGCCATTCGGGTTACAGAATGTCAGAGAAACATATCAACAAGTTATGATGAAGATCTTTGATGACCTCATTCACAACTAAGTGGAGTACTATGTGGATGATTTGGTCATTAAGAGAAATCAAAAAATAGACCACCTGTACAATTTGAGGATCATGTTCGAGTGATTACAACAATATAATTTCAATATGAATCCCTTAAAGTGCATCTTTGGCGTCACCTCCAGGAAATTTCTAGGATTTGTTGACCATCATCAAGAAATCAAGATCGACCCAAATAAGGTTAAAACAATCTTGGATGGGGCTTCCTTAGCTAAAAAGAACAAAGAATTAGAGATAGTTATACCTGGCAAAGCAAGAATTGGTCAGATTTTCATCATGCCAGATAAGGGCAAGTTGAGATTCTCCTACCACCTGATAGAGTCATGCACAAACAATGAAGCAGAATATGAAGCATTAATCACAGGGTTGGAATTGGCAATCTCAATCGATACAACAGATATTTCCATCTATGGCAACTCGCAACTCGTCATCCAACAAGTTGTCGGACAATACAAAATTTTGAAGCCAAGACTAACAAAGTGCCACCGGTAAACAATGAAGCTGCTTGAATAGATTCCCAACGTGACTCTCTACCTAATTCCTTGAGGAGATAATGCCCATACTGATGCTCTAACTAAAACTGCCAAGCAACAGGCATGTTCGCCAAAGGATTCCATCAACATTACAGTACAAGGATGACAATTTTTGTCTTGGATCGACCTTGATAGTTTACACAAGCTCAAAAAATAGGAAGTAGTGATGATTGCAGTTGCTAACATCAATGAAGATTGGTGGAAGCCATTATTAGAATTTTTGCAAACTAGAAAATTACCAGAAGGCAAGTATGAGACATATCATAAAAAACTATTGGATGAAAACAATTAGAAAAGATTGGATGAAAATAAAAGAGATTAGCATAAAAAACTATTAGAAGATTTTCAGGCCTACCAGACGACATTCAAAACTCCTACTCAATGTACACCCTACGCACTTGTGTACGGGTCTGAGGTCGTGCTGCCGCTAGAGGTTCAAACACTATCTCTTAGAGTTACGATCTCCAACTAAATTATAAATGAAGAAAGTGCAAAAATCAGACTTAAAGAATTAAAAAGTCTTGAGGTAAAATGACTATAAGCAAAACAACATCTGGAACTTTACCAAGCGAGGATGTTACAAGCTCTTGACAAATTGGTCCGCCCAAGGACTTTCAAAGAGGGTGACCTCGTTCTTATTCTCAAAAGGCCCATTCTTACAGATCGCGAGATAGGTATAAAAATTGAGCCAACTTGGGAGGGATCGTTCATCGTAGATAAGGTTTATTTGGGAGGAGCCTACCAGCTGGTGGATTTTTTAGGCGAAAGACCTATGCTACCGATCAATGGATGATTTTTAAAGATAAACTATACAACTTGACATTGCTCAAGATAAGATTTTAAAATTTTGATTGTTTTGGGGTTATTTATTTGGCCAAGCATCTGTGGCTGGGTCCAAAATTATATAATAAATCAACCTCAATAAAGTGAAAATTTTTGAAGTTGCATACTTCGATGTNTCAACATCCAAATTTACATGTTTTTCAAGCTCAGTAGAAGTAGAAGCACGGTAAAATTTGATTGGCTTTGAATCAACACTACGGACTTCCTTGGCCTCTAAACTCTCATCCTTTTGAGGGAGAATCGGAGTGAGGGTCATAGTATCCATATAGTGGTTTATCCGATCAGACATTGTTTCATATTCATTTCTCTCTATATCTTTTAGGGATATCTCGTACTGAGGATTCTTCTATTTTGTCATCATTACCACTTCTTCAAAACTGTCTTCATCACCAATGTTGATACTTGGCCTAGTCCGTTCAATAATTAAATTGATCTTTCCTCGTCCGCATCCCCAACCTCGACCTCGGGTGCGTGAACTAGAAAAACCTCCACCAACTCGATGTAAGGGAGTGGTAGAAGGTTGTTGAAGCGGAGTTGTGTGACCTTCTTTTTGTGATCCCTCTGAATCTTTATCTTTGTTTGTCAAAATCTTGCGCGAGAAGACAGACTTCTTTAGAGATGCATAGTAGGCAGCATCCTCATGGATACCAACTTCATGCACTGAAAACGGTTGCAGGTCTCCCTTGATGCAATTTTGTTGACCATCTTTGCAGTATTTAATGCACTGATGTAGGGATGATGGAACCATGTTATACTCATGACTCCACGGTCGACCCAATAGAGCGTTATAAGAGGTCTCGGCGTCGATGATATTACATTTAACGGTNAAGCCTACCATTTTCCCCCTCTAGTTTCATATATAAATGAATAATTTTTACATCCATTTAAATAAAAGTTTTGTCTAATAAATGTTTGGTTTTGTTCTTGTTCCTACTAAATTTCAGCGCACTAATGTTTTTTCTTTCATCTACAGAAAAAGATGTCAGGACAGAGGTTGATTTTTAAATCTTGCACTTAACAAGGAAAGGACATCTCAGGGTGGCATCATAGACTTTAACTTGGACTTCGCTAAGGTCGACGTGGACTATTAAGGTCCCCCGATGGAGGTGGTCAGTCGTTGCGAGAAAGAAGGGCTACTGTTTCTATTAAAGATCAACAATAAAGAGGATTCCTCACTAAAGACAAAGAAAATCGTACAGCAAAATTTGATGGAAGGGACTAGTTGCCTGCCGTTCATGATAACTGTGCCAACAGGATATCTAGTCAGTACTAATGACAAGAGACTGTTAGATGCACCGTTAAGGAGAACTCAATGCAGAAATATTAATCATCAAAAACACAGAGCTTCATACTTGAAGTAAAAAGATGCCTGAAAGAGGTAGAAAGCTTAATTACCCCAATTAGTGAGGGGAAATCTACGATCCATGCATGAGAGAGACTTCCTGCATTTTGCGTGTCATAGAGGACAAGTCCAATTTAGCTACAGAGCCAATGTTACCGACAATTTTAGATGAGCTTTGTGTGGGTTGCCCGACATGCAATGCCAAGATCCCTAGACAGCCACCCGACACATGACCATTTGTGTGGGTTGCTCGACAGTTGCAAAGGGTTACCATGGTAGAAATGGATAGATGAGCAAGGTAAAGAAAAGAGAATTTGAATTCTACAAAGAAATTCAAGGAATTAACTGGAAGGTCTGAAGCTGTACACCAGAGTCTTTTCTAAAAGTGAAGAAAGTAGAATTCTTAACGGCGTATTTGACCTGAGAGATAGAGGTCGAGCTGGTCTTCTGATGGAAAGAACTTATTCGAAACCATAAAAGTGGATGCAGAGAAAAGGCAGGATAACCATCCAATGTGGTTGTTGCTACAATTTCACCAGGGATAGGCAAGGGAATCTTCAGGGATCTTAAGACATGATGAGGTGGATCCATTTCCTCCTACGAAAAAGTGGATGATAAAAAGGATGGTTAGATGGAGTGTACTATCAGTGGACTGCATTCCAAATAGTTGTATCATCAACTTTTATAAAGAGGGATATTGTATTCCGCCACATATAGTTCACCATGATTTTGTCAGACCTTTCTACAAGGTCTCATTCATGAGTAAAAGTGACATTTTGTTCGGGAAATAAGTTAATGCTGTTAACACGGTCAATTTAGAGGATCTATTGCAATTCGGCTGTTGGTGAGTTCAGACTAATTTTGAAGGGAAATTGAGCCGATCTAGCAAAGCACTGCATCCCTGGAGTGCATAATGCAGAGTTTCCATTACATTGAGAAGGATGGATGACAACAAGATGTCGTATGGATTTCGACCGGACCCAAAATTGGACGAGCTACAGTCATACGAGCTATAAGATGGTTATACCTCTAAGTACACATAAAGAGAAATTATTGTCCTTGAGCATGGCTTAGTAGGTCAGGTTCATTAAGACCTCGTCCCTGAGAGGACAAACAGAAAATTTTTTGTCACTTTTTGTACTGCATCAGAGCAGCATATATGATGTGTACTCTGCATGTGATGTTTCAGATGTATTCAACCCAATTGTCTGTTTTGATGCTTTCAACATGTATTTAGTCTGTAACACCTATTTAAAGTAGATTAATGAAATTTACTTCAGTTTTTAACATATTTGTGAAATTTCTCTTTTGTGCAACGAATAAAAAGCCGCAAGACCATACGTTTATTCAAAACTACAATGAACAAAGAGCAAAATAATATTAATTTAGATGTAACAAAATTTAAATAAAATATCCTTTTGAAAAAATCTACCAACAAAAATTAAATTTTAAAAACTTATTTTTATAATAAGATTTGATAAAGACAACAAAAAAAATAAAATGAATTTTCTTGAGTTTATTTCTCTCGAGTTTGAGGTTTCTTACTCTTTGCTTGCGTAGCACCACTATCCTCGTCTACCCCAACTCCTCCACATTCCCACGGTGTCTCTTACTCCTCACAAATCTCTTCAATATTTCTGCTCCACTTCCCATCCTTACTTTTGGGGTAGGCTTAGACGTCCTATTCACATCTTTACACTTTAGGTGTAGGGCTGGATGCCCTATTCTAATTTTTACACTTTCTGAGTAGGCTTTGATGCCCTATTCCCATCTTTACAGTTTCAGAGTAGGCTTACACACTCTATTCCCATCTTTACACTTTTAGAGTGAGCTTGGATGCCCTATTCCTATCTACGCTTTTGGAGTAGGATTGAATGCCCTATTTCCATTTTTAAACTTTCAGAGTAGGCTTAGACATTCTATTCACATCTTTACACTTTCAAGGTATGCTTAGACATCCTATTCCCACCTTTACACCTTCATGGTAAACTTGGATGTCCTATTCTACACTCAATTTTACACTTCGTTCTAAGTTTGTTGAATTAGAAGTCTGTATTTGTTTTGTTGATCTTGTCGGTCTATACCAAAATGTGTGTTGTACTTGCCCGACACACCACACCTATTGGGGGTCCATTTCTTGACCTTACTTTTGGTTGAGGACTAGTTTTCTCAAAAGTAACCTAGGGTCTAGCCATATGACTTTCCTATTGACTATTACTAGAGGACTAGAAAAGGAACCCTCACCATTAGATTTTCTAAACTCTTCTCTGCTCAACTAAAAGTTCTACATATTAGTCCTGACAAGGTGGGGTCAATATGGGGGAGCTCAAGCGGAGTCCCCATAGGATTGCTTGGCCATAGGGTTGACCCTGGGTGTTGGTTTGGAGCTAGTTCACTCACTTACACTTATGTTCACTCACACTCACTCAGAACCCTAAACCCAAGCTTGTTGACTTTGATCCCTTGATCTCTTGGGAGACTCATATAGATGGTCCGCTAGACCCACTAGCCTTAGGCGGTCTAGCCAAGACCAGTACATAGAGGGCCCAAATAGGTATTCCGTTGGTTCATGGCTCAAATAGGGTGGTTGGAACCCCGCTTTCACCAAAATACCTAGCTTAATTTTTTGCCCCCAAATCTACCCAACTTACCAAAATAACCCCAAACCCCAAATTTGACCAAAATTTTCAAAATTACAAAAACTGCCCTAGTTTATCCAAAATCATCTCAAATCATTTGAAAGGACCCAACTCTTGCCCAACCTAAACCCAAGTCTAACCAAACATCCCCAAATTGACCAAGTGCTCGAAATCCCTCAAATTGAACCTCCAAGTCAATTCAAAATCACTCCAAATCTTTTATAAACCTTTCATGACAATCATCCACACAAAATTGTCCAATTAATTGGGCTCAGAGTCATGGCTAGCCTAACCCAAACCTAACTTCAAAACAATTCAACCCAAATTGAACCCATGCACCAAAATTGATTAAGTCATTCCCAAGTGACCAAAATAATCATGCCACAACCACCAAATGGAGCCTAGTGACCAAGCTAGACCCACCTAGCCCACCCTATGGAAGCTGGACCAATGGTCCCTTGATTTAGTGGATTTTTTTTCTTTTCTGGGCATAAACCAAGAAATCCTTGTCATCATATCAAACCATTAGTGGTTACTCATAATTAAACCTCCCCTTGGCTCACCTAACTACCTGACCACCTCCCCTACTCTAGCCAGCCACCCTAGTCACTAGAAAACCTAAAAATTAAGAGCCACCTTGCTCAAATTTAAACCCAATTACACCTTCCCAAGCTGGTTAGTTCTAATTGGCTTTGGCACATTTAAGCCCTCCACATAAGCAATAAATTGAACCTAAATTGAAGCCCTGAGCTCCAACCCAAACACCTCTATTTAAATAGCCCCCTTCATGGCCAAAGGGGAGATGATCCAAATCTTAAGGTAAACTCTACCAAAATCTCTCCAGAAACTCTCAAAGAACTCCTCCACTCAAGCCTACCATTTTCCCCCTCTAGTTTCCCTAGTGAGAGCCCAAATTTGAACTCAAAAATTTAGCTCAAACCAGGATAGATTTCTCCACACCTCCTAAGTCCACCAAACTCCAATTAACTATGCACACACCATGCGCACACACCATGCCCATAGTGGGAGGAATTCATTCCTCACAAAAGCCCATCCTAAACAGCCTCTAACATAGCTCTAGACCAACACCTGAAATTGAGTTCGATCGAAATCATATCTAGACATTTCACAAGGGCTTAAGACTTCATCTGGAAGTTCATTGGGTCCATTTACAGCTGGCATAACCATTTAATTGGGGCCTCCCCTCTCAAACAAAGGTATTGGAACTCAACCCCAATCTAAACCTATTTTAATTCTCCATACATATTTACTATATTTCATACTGTATAAGCTATATAGATATGTTCTTCTTGAGTAGATGAAAGTTTAAGAACAAACACCATGTGATTTGGTTGACTCTAGCTCAAGATCTTAAGGTTTTAGTGTTAATGGCTAATGGGTTAGGTCACTTGAGGATGATGAAGAAGAGTTATATGATCGCACGTTTTTTCAATGAATGGAGGAGATCAAGTCGGACAAACTCTTGGAATGAAAAGCCAGGCTGCATGGTAGCTGAGGTGGTTGGCAGTGTCAAATAGCGGAGAACCACGTGTGAAGTTTGGAGCGAATGAAGATGGTGTGGTGCTGACTGGTTTAAGTAGAAAAATATGGGTTTTCTAAATTTATTTAAATGCTTGAACTTCAAAAATTCATATCTTTCTCTAGAAAAATCACAAAAATAAAATAAAAATACCCTGTTGCTCAGTCAACAGAGGAAAATAATGTGCACTAAGAATAAAATTTATTTTTTGAAGCTCTAATTTTTTATGAATTAAATACTCTCTAGAGTATTTTAATTTATTATGATCAAATAATTCTCACCATGGCTTGAAACCTTTAGGATTCATTTCTTATGACATAGGGGGTGTTCTTTAATTTTTTCTAGGTCAGAGGGAATATCTTTGCTTCTAACTTTAATTTTCAAGTTAGGATGGCTATTTTAACTTATTTTAATTATATAAATAAAAATAGAACTTGGAAAATTATGTGAATAATTTTTGTAGGTTTCCTATGGTCAGAGAAATTAGAAAAAATTCTACGATGATTTGAATTATTCTATACATTTCTATAGTTAATTAAATGCATATATCTTTCTTTAATTTATGTAAATTAAATACTAATAAAAAATTGATAAAATTTATTCCACACTAAAATCATATTTAGCTATTTTATAAATTTAAAAATTATTTCACTAAGTTTGAGTACTAAAGTTAATTTTCTAAAAAACCTTGTATTTTTGTACAAATAAAATTATATTAAATCAAATACACTTAAGAAAATTTATGAAAAATGTTTTTCTGAGTTCCTTGTCATCAGAAGCACTTAGGAAAAAAATTTTATTTTTAAAAATATACTTAATTTTTAAGCTTTATTTTGAGTTTAAAATAATTAAAAATAATTAATAATCCAAAAAATACCAAACTACTTTGAAATTTGTCTAATTGTTCTCTGATTACTTAAAACTCATTAGGCTATTTTTTAAAATTTTTCTAAGTTAAAAACAAATTTTAAAGAGCATAGAAATGATTTTTTTCTTATTTTCTCATTAAAATAATTATAATAAATAAATTAAAAAATCATAAAAATACAAAATTTGTTTATCTAAGTTCTTTGAACTCAGAGAGGTTTAATAAAAACATAAAGATAAATTTGGTAATTAAAATATTATTTTACATTTAATTAAATCATTAAAATTGATTCATAATGATAGAGATTTAATTCAAAAAAATCATGAAATTTTGTCTAAGTTTTTCTCTGACTTAAGGGGACCTCTAATAATTTTCTCACGAATAAAAACTTTATTTTGAACAGTTAAGTAAATCAATTATTNTTAAAAGTGATTCATAATGATAGAGATTTAATTCAAAAAAATCATGAAATTTTGTCTAAGTTTTTCTCTGACGTAAGAGGACCTCTAATAATTTTGTCACGAATAAAAACTTTATTTTGATCAGTTAAGTAAATCAATTATAAAAATACTACTTTCTAAATTTAAATAATTATTTAAATTAAATTAAAATTTTAAAATCAACACTTTCTCCTCTAATTTTTTAATTGATCCATGGACGGGACACTCTAAAAATTTCTCAAAGTAGTTTGAATTTTGATTAATGAGTTATGAGGTGAAGAGCCCCAAAGTCAAAGGGGTAACTTTAGATTTTGGTGCCTTAATCAAAATTTAGGATTAACAGCACGAAAATGGGTGATTTTGATCTTAATTAACATGTTTGGGTGATTTAAATACAATGGGATTGAAAAGGTAGGAACTCACTTGCCCCCTTTTATATAATAACAACAAAATTGTAATTTCTTTAAGTATCATGACTTGGAAGTCAATTAAAATTAAATGATTCTCAAGTGAAGGGGGGCTCGAGTTAGGAAGATAATATTTCATCAATTTTAAGCCCATAATTAATGACAATGTGATCTTTCAATAATAATAAATGTCATTTAAATCAAAATTTTTCTAGTTACCATTTCACCTATTGTGATTGTTAAAGGCTTGGTAGTGACCTGGGCTTGAAATTTAAAATAATTTGGTTTGATTTAGAAGATAACATGATTGATGATTAACATTTTTTTTCTACACTATAAGCCCAATTTTAACTGTGGGTGCCAAAACCATAAAAGACTCAGATCTGCCGTAGGGGAACCAACTCACATAACTCTTAGATGAAATATCAATTTCTTAATTGAGTGTCCTACCCTTGAGATAAATATAACATTAAGTTTCCTTAAGCAATGGGATAACCTTAGCTTAACCTTGGATGATTAATAAAATGATATGATAAGTTCAAAATAAACTCGAAATATTTCAAAAAATCTTCAAAGTGTTTCAGGGTCATGCTCCGAGCACTTTGAAATCTCTTGAATATTTTGAATGACAATATAAACATACTATATTTTATTCTAAAATCATCCACTAAGATCTTCCGAGACTCAATAAAGTCATAAGTTGGGGTTTGGTAGCTATACCTTCATCTACTCTTGCAAATTGAATTCCATGGAGAATTATATACATCTTGCCAAAGCTAACCTTTCAGGTCGAGGAACAAGAAGAATCGACAGATACACTTTTAAGTTGTTGCACTTACCTATTCATACCTCTTGTTTCTTGTCTACATCCTTAAGGTCACCCTGCATGTCAAAACAAGAAAAAAAAAATAAAACTAAAAATTAAACAAGATAAAATTCATTATCGCAACAGTTAAAGTGTAAGACAACTCAAAATTTAATTACAAAATAAAAAAACAAAATTGCAACTAAATTAAAACATCTCTATCTAATAATCAAGAATCCCTCGAAGGAGGTAACCTATAGTTGTTAAAGAGATTCCCATAGTCCAAATTAAAGTATGGAACTCATTAAGTTGAGTTTAATAAACTCATTTGGACTAAGTGAATCAAAGGAAAAATAGTGGTGTCGGAATGAGGGAGTCGTAGGATCCTAACCCGTGTCTCTCTATTTAACTTCAACATTCCTCATAATTTTTAAACCAACATAACCCTAGGAAACACTTAATTTGACATCTTGATTTGATAAATTAGAAAACTTAAACTCGCTAAGACGAGGAGCTTGGAGCTAGCATTGTGGGCAACACGGCCATCTTCAACAATAAACATGTCTACACCAGTTAAACCATTCTATAGAATTAAACAACAAGCCATAGGACTTCGAGGTTGTCTTCCTAGTGCAACATAAATCCTCAAGTTTCCTTTAGACTTTTGTGTGGCTCTGCTATACAACATAATCCCTAAGCTCTTTTAGGATTCTGAGGATGTCTTTCGTCACGAACTAAATCCTCACATCTTCCAGTCTATTTCTGTGATTGTTTCACACGAATGTAAGCCTTAATAAATAAAAATGGCAAGAAGAAACATTCAAATATTTCTCCTCTAAATTGAAACTAAACCATAGGATAGCTTGGGATGTCACGAAGGTTCTCCTCAAGATCTGTAAAATCCCCTAGTCTCTCTTTTTTTTATTTCATAATATGTTCCAAATTCGAGTCATTCCCATGTCACACCTCTTTGTTTCATCTCATTAAAATGTCTTATTCCTTTGAACTTCTTGAAGACAATATCCCCTGATTTTTGTCGAGAGTTTTCTTAGGTTACGCTGATTATCTAAGATGTAATTAACTATAGGGGTGTGCCCTTGTAGAAAACTTTTAAGAACCCAGCTTAATATAAACCATATTTAATTTTTCATATTAAATAGGGGAGACTCTCGACTTATAATAAAATGGTTTCAAAGACCAAAGGATTATCGTACATTTCTTAGTTTATTTGATTAAGCCTAATTATCATACATAGCTTGAGGTGTAGTGCTCTTTCATTTAAAATTTGAAAGATATGTAATCGGTTTGATTTTATATTTTTCTAAACTATATATATATATATATATATCTACAGGATGGTGGCGGCTGGACCTAGCTGTGCTCTGCTAGGGTTTTGGCTGTGATGGAGCTGGGTGAAGGAACTAGTTTTCTCTTCAAGGAGTCTTTCTGGGTTGTTGAGTCTGTTTGGGCTTACCGCGACAGACTTATTTTGAACCTTCATCACTGTTCCATTATTTTGCTGAAAGAGTTAGTTGTTCTCTGCTTCATCAGATTAAAGCTTGTTAATGTTCCATTGACTTGCTGAAGTAGCTAGATTTTTCTTGCTTCTCCAGTTTGGGTTTTTACTCTGGCCTGGATTGTGTGTTTCATCTGTTAGCTGACTTTCTATTTTTCCTGCTTTTTTTGATCCTTGGAATTTTGTTGCTGGTTCTTTTGGACCAAGTCACTTCTCTGGGTTTTTTATGCTGATTGTTTCTCAGCTTTGTACCTTGGGAGTGTTGTTGGTGGTTAATCATGACCACCCCTATTTATTTGGAGACAAATTTGCAATGGGAAAAAGCCACTTATGCTGGGGTTGTAGGAAGTCCTTCCTCCCCCTTGGTGAATCCTGATCTCCTAGTGTTCCCTCAGGAATTTTATAACACTACTGCAGGGAGGGGTTCAGCATCTTGCATGCATCCTATGGGATCTAAAGATGGGGAACCAGCTGCTCTTTTCTCTAATCAAGATATTGCTGAACTGAACTTGGATGTTTAGTTTGCACTCAATGGAAAATTTAGTCCGGGGCACCTAAAGATCGAACTTGTAAGAAAATATTTTAACTCTTTAAAAATCTCTGATTGGAAGTTAGGCCTGTTGGTTGGCAGGCATCTCCTTATCCAGCTGACAAAGGAAGAGGATGATGCAAGAATCTTTGCCAAACAATCCATCATTATTGTAGGAATAGAAATGAAGATTTTAAAATGGTCTCCTGAGTATGACCCCTCACAGGAACCCCCCACTGTGCCAATTTGGTTTAAGCTTCAAAAATTGTCATTGCATCTATTTAAACTTAATGCTTTATTTAATATTAGTTAAATCTTGGGTACACCTTTGAAAGTAGATGTTGCCACTTATAATAAAGCCACGCCAGCCATTGCAAGAATTCTGGTGGAGAGGGATGTCACCCTACCTGAACTAAAGAGGATATGGATACGAGACCAAATGAACGGGTTTTGGCAGGAACTAAACATGGAGCAAAGACCCTATTATTGCCAACACTGCAAAATGTTTGGTCACACTAGGGAGAAATGCTACAGGCTAAACCCTCCTAATAGAAATCTAATACAAATCCCTCAGCAGGAGTTGGTTGATGCAAATAACAATCTACTGAGTGTTAGAAACAAAGAAGTCCACCAAAAGATCTCCACTGTGGCAGGGACTGAAGAGACTATCAGTTTAATAGCTGGTCAGAACTTTGTGAAGGAAAAGCCTCTGGTGACCCCTTCAGCTTAAGAGAGGGTGACAGTTGGTGAGGATGTCGAGGCAGGTAAAATAGGAAGTGGCCAACTCCTTTTGCAAGTCCCCTTGTAGGTCTTAATTCAGTCTCTCAGAAACAAAAGGAATCTTGTGAAAGAATTAGAGGTGGTCTCCCTTACTCTAGCCTTGGTTGAAGAAATGAACAAAGAACTGGAATCATATTGGCAATTTCAAAAAACTAAAAAGAAAAGGAATTCCAAACCAAAAGAACTGAAATAGGAGAAGGAAAAGGAAATACAAATAATGGAAGCTTCAAGAAACCAAAGAAAAGGAGCTTTCAACAAACCTAGGGGGAGGACTAGATCCAGATCCCAACCTTACATTCCCCCCCTCTCCATGATCAATTTGCTGTTTTGGAATATTAGGGGGATTGCACACCCCTTATCCTTAAAAAGACTCAAATACCTAAAAAAAAACATAAATTTTGGTGCATAGCCATTTTGGAACCTATAGTTCACCTAAACACTTTGAAAAATGCCAATGTTTTCCCTGGCTTCAATTTGTTCACTAATATCAACAACAAAATCTGGGTTTTCTGCAGGAAAGAAATGAAGTGTTCCATTTTGCTGAACCACACTCAAGTCTTGCATATGAACCTTAACATTGATGACATGGAGGGTTTTGCTTCCTTCGTTTATGCAGGAAGCTCCAAATTTGTAAGAATTGAACTGTGGGAGACCTGCAGAACATCCAAGGCTCTATTGATAAAGCTTGGATTATGGGAAGAGACATTAATTGCATTTCCTCTCCTACTGAATAGAAGGGGGGCAACACTCCTTATCCTACAACTATATCCACATTTAATGACAATATTCAAAAAATTGGTTTATTTTACTTTTTTTTAGTGGTCCAGCATTCACTTAGAGGAGGAAGGATATGTGGGAAAGGCTATATAGAGTATTTGCTAATGACAATTGGATTCAAATATTTTTGCAGACTTCTATCACACATCTTAGCCTAGCTGGTTCAGACCATAGGCCTTTGTTGATCTCTATTGGCCCTAAGGTTACTTGCCAGAAGAGTGCTTTTAGGTACTTGAATGTCTGGTCTCAACATAAGAACTTCTTGCAGATTGTTAAAGACAATTGGAAGAATGATTCTCACCCTGACCCCTTTATCAATTTGTGGCAAAAGTAAAAGAAGGTGGTCAAAGCTTTCAAACAGTGGAGTTGGAATACCTTTAGGGCTCTTTTGAAGGTTGTGGAAAAGGTTGAAAACAATGGAAGAGAGGGACAGCAAAGGGAAGACTGATGAAGCTACTCTTTTAGAGGCTAATGAGAGACTTTTAACTGCTGTGAACTGGCAAGAACAATTCCTCAAATAAAAGACTGCTAAAACTAAATTTATTGAAGGGGATAGAAATACTAAATTCTATCCTGCATTAAATACTAGATAAAGTGAAACACTATTCATTGCATCAAGAATCAGAATGGAACTTGGCTCAAACAAGATGAGAAGATTGCTGAAAGTGTTGTGCAGTACTGCCAAAATCTCATGAATGGAAACAACATTAACAAAGATCATATAGACAACACTTTGTTTACTGACAGCAATCAATACAATGCTAGAATGAACTTGACTACAATATCTGAGGAGGATGAGATTCAAAGAGCTTTAAATTTCATTGATAGCTCTAAATCAGCAGGTCTTATTGCGTTTACAGCAGGTTCCTATAAAAAAGCCTAGGGTATCATCAAGGTGGAGGTAATTCAAGCTATCCAACACTTCTTCAAAGGTCACTCTCTACAAAATTATTTCAGTGCTTCCTCCATTGTTTTCATCCTTAAGACTTCTATCAAAGATATCTTGAGCCATTACAGAACTCTTAGCCTTACTAATGTCATAAGCAAAATTGTGAGAAAAATACTCCTGAACAGACTTCAGCCAGCACTACCTCAGTTAATCAGCACTAACCAAGCATCTTTTGTGAAAGGCAGAATCGTGGGGGACAACATCCTTCTAGCTCAGGAACTTTTACAGGATTTGGAAAAACTTTGCAGAGGGGGAAATGCAATTTATAAGCTTGACTTGAAGAAGACTTATGATATGGTGAACTAGGATTTCATTATAGAATGCTTGGAGGCTAGGGGTTTTTCTAAGGATTTCTGTCTGATCATTCAAAGATGGCTGGAGGCTAATGCTAAATTTGTTTTCATCAATGGAAAAGCACATGGTTTTTTTAAAGCTACTATAGGGCTTAAACAAGGGGACCCTCTTCCTCCTACTATTTTCATTCTGGTCCTGGACAACTTATCCAGACTTATTGATTGCCAGGAAAAAAAGAACAAGCTTCAATGCTTATCACAATAGAGCTAAGATGGACATTAGCCATCTTATCTATGCTGATGATATTCTTATTTTTACTAGGGCCACTAAGTCAGCTACTAAGTACCTACATGATTGCTTGCAAAAATTCCAACAGGTGTCACGGCTGAATGTCAATAAGAAAAAATGTCAGATCCTGGTTAGCAAGAGAGTCCCATTATCACTCAGACAGTGGATGCTAGACTACACTGGGTTCTCAAGCATGAGAATTCCCTTCAAATACCTGGGCACTCAACTGGTCAGAGGAAGAACCAAACTAAGTCAATTTGATGAGGTTACTGACAAGATTAATTCCACTTTCCACGGGTGGTCTAACTCTTACCTCACAAATGGTGGAAGGATCACCCTATTAAAGAGCATCCTATCCTCAATCCCTCTTCATGTCCTTCAAGTGGCAACAATGAAAAGAAGCACCAACTTGATCCTGGAAAGAACCTTTAACAGGTTCCTTTGGGCTAGCAACAAGAAACAAATGGCCTAGGCAAGTTGGCAAAGAGTGGCTAAACCATTTGAAGCTGATGGCTTGGGATTTAAAGGATTACACCATATGCAACATATCAGCATGTGTAAACTTTGGATCAACTTTAGAAAAAATGAAAGCTTATGGCCTAAGTTCATGTAGGCCAAATACTGCAAATTTGATCACCCTGGGGAAGTAACTAAGAAGTTGGAGGACTCCAGGACATGGATCCAGATGCTCAAGGTTAAGGAAGACATTGACAAACTTCTCATTTGAAAGTTGGGCCATGGTGATACCAACTTTTGGAAGGATAACTGGTGCCCATAGAACATTTAGAGCCTCTACAGGAAGAAAAGGAGGAGGATTTACAGGTCAAAGATTGTTAGATCAAAAATGTTTGGTCTAAGGATACTTTGAAAAATCTTTTGAAGGAGCCATCTGTTAGAATCATTTCAACTATCCAATTTGATAGAAATAAAAAAGATCAACTCCATCTCATTAACATGACCAGATCATTCCTTTCAAAGGATATTCAGAACAATGTATTCAGCTGGGTCCATTGACATTGGAATATTTTCTCTTGCCAGAAATATTTAACTCCTTCTATGTTGTTCTTTTCATGGAGTCCTAAATGAATTAATTCAAATAGATGATATTCTGACACTGAAAGGTTTGAAAGGCCCATGAAGATGTCACCTCTGCAAGCTTGACCAAGAATCCAGGGATCATCTATTTTTCAGGTGCAGAATTTCTATGGAGGTTTGGAACAGTTTGACCTCTCACATGAACCTAAACCTGATCAATATTGGATGGAGTAATATAAAAGACTATCTAAAGGACTGGTAGGAGATAAACCTTATGTCACTTCCCTTCATTGTTTCCTGGTTCCTTTGGAATGCTAGAAAATAAGGTGAAACATGAGGAAAGTGGGAAAAATACTGCTACTGTGGTGTCTAACTGTCTGACATACTTAAACAAGCTGATAAGTTGGAAGAAATTCGCTAAGATATTGAAGGTCCTACCTAATATTGATGTGCAACAGATGAACGTCATCAAGGTAAGATGGGAGAAGCCTCCTCACCCCTACATTAAAATCAACACTGATGGAAGCTACACTTATAAGAAAATTAGAATAGGGGGGATCTTCAGAGACCACACAGAACATACTTTGCTTTATTTCAAGGCTCCATATATTGCTGAAGATGCACTGGACTCTGAAGCTGCTACACTTTACTGGGCTCTAAAATTTGCCAGGGGAAACAAGTGGAAGTGGATCATAGCTGAAGTGGACTCTTCCCTCTTGGTGGAGCTGCTGACTGAAAACTCTTATTCCACTGGGCACATTAACCAGTGGATTCACAAGATAAATAACCTTAGCCTTGAGATTAAGATCAATTTCTCCTTTGTGTATATGGAAGCTAATAGGCCTACTAACTTTCTAGCTTTGGAGGGTGCTAACTCAAATCATGTTGAGGTCTCCACCTCCCCTTCCTTCCCCCCCCCTCCATCTGTTACTTAAGGGGGACAAACTTAAAATACCTTATCTAAGATTGCAGCAATGAATGCTGATCTCCAAGACAAAAGATCATGGGTTTTTGTTGGTCATCTATAGTTGTTGTGCACCTCATTCATAGTTTTTGCTAGTTAGCTTGGGTTTTTATACATGCAGTTTTAGTATACTTAGTTTTTCTTTGTCGGAGAGGGTTCCTTAATAGGTTGCTCCTTTGTATTAGGTTTGATTTTTCTTCTTGGAGGAACCTTGTTTTATCTCCTTAAGTTGTACTCTCTTGTTTTAATATACATGTAGGTAGCCCACAATGCTCCTTTCCCCAATATATATATATATATAAGGGCATATATATACAACATGTTGGTGGCGGCTAGCATTCCTCTGCTAGGGTTTCTACGAAAATGAGATTGGCTGGTGGCTACTTTTCGACAACCTTCTTCACTGGCCATTTGATTTTGGGTGTAAGAAGGTTCTTGATCCTTGGTGCATCTCTTGGCTACCTTATAGTTGCTTTTATTGCTTCCCGGGCTCACTGGTTTTTGTATTTGAAGTTACTGTTTCATTGTTTTTGTCTTTTTGAGTGTCTGTCTTGGAGGATTCCTGCTGGGCCTTATCTTTTACATTGGTTTCTGGAGATACTTCCTTAAGTTTCCTATTGTTCCTCCCCTCCACTAGTTATTTTCTAGTGGAGTTGTTGGTTTTATCTGATGGCCACTCCTATGACTTGGAGACCAATGTACAATGGACTATAGCCACATTTGCTGATGTGGTTGGTAAAAGCCCTAACTTCCAAAGTTCTATGGAAGTAATGGCTTTCCCTACTGCCTTCCATGAGGGGGTAGGTACGGGGGAGCTACCTTTTGTTAAATAACTAAGCAAGAAGTCAGGGAAACCTGCTGCTTTCTTCTTTGAAGCTGAAATAAATTCACTCTCATTCAAAGATGGAGGCCATTAGAAAGTACTTTGAAGATTTGAAACTCTTGAGTGATTGGAAAGTTGGACTAGTTGATGGAAGGCATTTCTCCATTCATCTATCTAGAGAAGAAGACTACACCAGATTGTTTGCCAAGCAGATTCTGTATATTGAAGGAATGGCAATGAAACTATTGAAATGGTCACCTGAATTTGATCCAAGTCAGGAACCCCCCATAGTCCCTATTTGGTTCAAACTTCCAGAGCTAAAACTTCACTTCTTCCACCATCAAGTGTTATTTACAATAGGAACAGCTCTTGGCAGACCAATGAAACTTGATGTGCCAACTTACAACCTATCAAGACCCTCTGCTACCAGAATCCTAGTTGAAAGGGATATAACACTTCCTGAAGTGGATGAAATATGGTTGGAAAAAGCCCACAATGGCTACTGGCAAAAGATTGTAATGGAGCAAAAGCCATATTACTGTACACACTGTAAAATGTTTGGACACTCCAACACTAGATGCTTCAGACTCCATCCAAAGACCAAAACTAACACAAAAATTCAAGAACCCATTTCAGTCCCAACTATTGCATAGGAACAACCTGTTTGTCGAGTGCACACTGAAGATCATAATGTATCCAATGATAATGCACCTTAAGGTGTGATGGTAGTGCCTAGTTCTGAAAACCTTCATCTAGCATTTGATGGTGAGCTAGAGCAGATTACTGCCACTAACATACTGACTGCCACAATACCAACAGACACAACTCCCAGTGTTCCTGAGGATCCTTCCTCCCTCTGAAAACTTTAATCCAGAGGATAATGTTGTAGAACAGTTGGAGGAACTAAAAAGGTCAAAACCCTCCAGGTCTTCTGCTTCTTCTGATGCCGTCACAACTCCAGTCATTTTCAATGAATCACTGCATATTAAGGAACAGCAGGACCATTGAAATAATGGTTCTGCCCCCCTCTGTGTGGTTGATTGTAATGATAATTTACACTAGATTGATTCTCTTAATAGAGAATTAGAAGAGGGATGGAAGTTGTAGAAAGCCAGGAAAAAAAAGAAAGAAACTGCTCTTGATCCACAAGGAGGTACTATTGTCATAGAAGCTGGGAGCTCTTACTCCTCTAAAACGGATTCTCTTACCAGACTTACCAGGGGAAGATCCAAACAATCTCATCATGATTAATTTACTTTGTTGGAACATTAAGGGAGTGGCTCACCCACTCTCCCTAAAAAGAATCCTCCATCTCAACAGAAAACACAAATTAAGGTGCATTGTTATCATTGAACCTTTGGTTCATAAACATTCTCAAAAAATCCTAAACCAATTCCATGGTTTTTCCCATCATTACGACTGTAACAATAAAATCTGGATCCTTCTCAGAAAAGAAATTACTTGGTCTATCCTGTTGGACCACCCTCAGTTTGTGCACTTCAAGATTGATGCTGCTGGTAAATCAAGTCTCATCACTGTCATCTATGCAGGGTGTAACAAAAAAGATAGAATAGCTCTTTGGAAAGAGCTTATCTACATTGGAAACAACATAACCTCCCCTTAGTTAGTGGGAGGAGATTTTAATTGTGTTGCTGAAAGCTTTGAAAAAAGAGGGGGAAGAGCTCCTAACCTACTCAAGATGACACAATTCAGTGACAACATCAAAGTTGCTAAACTCTTTGATCTTGGATTCCAAGGAGACTGCTTTACCTGGAAGAGAAGACAGATTTGGGAAAGATTGGATAGGTTTCTGGCCAATGATCAATGATTTCAGGAATTTTTAAATACCTTTGTACATCACTTATCCTTAGTGGGGTCAGATCACAGACCTTTTCTTATTTCCATCACTGTCAACCCACCTACAAGTCATAACACTTTCAGATTTCAAAACATGTGGACTGACCACCCTCAATTTCCAAATTTAATTAAAGAGCATTGGAAGGTGTCGCAGCAATCCAATCCCCTTATTATACTGTGGAAATTGCAGAAAAAATGTCCTATTATCTTAAGTAATGGAATTGGCACTGCTTTGGGAATGTTTATGAAGCAGTGGAGAATGCTGAGAAAAATCTGGTATCCCTGGAAGCTGAAATTGGCACTGTTAATGTCAGTGAAGCTGCACTGCTAGAAAATGTTGAAAAGGTTCTTTTGGCCACTGAGAGATTGGAAGTGTTTCTCAAACAGAAGGCTGTCATCAAAAGATTTATGGGAGGGGACAGAAATACTAAATACTATCATGGTTGTATCAAGTACAAAAGGAAATGTAATAACATTCATAAGATTCAAGATGCTCAAGGATGTTGGATCAACAATTATGAGGATATTGCAAGGAAAGTTGTAGAATTCTTTCGAAATCTCTTCACTGCACCTCATTTCACTTCTACATCTGTGGATCCTCAATTCTTCCAGGAAGAACTTATTTATACACAGAAACTTCAACTTTCTTCTTTTCCTACTGAGTCTGAAATCTGGGGGGCCCTTAGTACTATTGATAATTTCAAAGTAGCTGGTTCTGATGGATATACAGCTGCTTTTTAAAAAAAAACTTGGCCCATTATCAAGGAAGATGTGGTTAATGCCATCTAAAGCTTCTTGAGTGGTATCCCTCTCCCCAATTACTTTGCTTCCTCCAGCTATGTCCTCATCCCCAAAACTACTGTTTGCCTTAACTAGAATCAATACAGACCTATTAGTTTGACATCAATATTCAGCAAACTCATCAGCAAAGTCATTGTGGCAAGGTTACAACCCCATTTAAACCACCTAATAAGACCCAACCAGACTGCATTTATCAAGGGTAGATCCATCTCTGAAATTGTTTTACTAGCACAGGTGTTACTACTGGATATTGATCATCACTGTAGAGGAGGCAATCTCATTTACAAATTGGATCTGAGTAAAGCTTATGATACTATCCAATGGCCTTTTATTCTTGAAATTCTCAAAGCCAGGGGTTTCTCTTCAGAGTTCTGCACCCTCATTTCTAGATGACTGCAATTTATTTCACACTTCATCTTACTGAATGGAGCCTCCCATGGCTTCTTCTCTGCTACCAGAGGGGTCCAACAAGGAGATCCACTCTCCCCATCTATTTTCATCCTTGCCCTGGACTATCTTTCCAGAATGCTGAATCAAGCTTTTTCACAGAAATCTTATGCCAAATTTCACCATACATCTACTATGGAGGTCACACATCTGATGTATGCAGATGACATCATTATATTTTCCCAAGCCAACAAAAATGTTGTTAAGCTTCTACACAAATGTCTGAAGAATTTCCAAGATATCTCTGGTATGACCTTCAACACTTCTAAATGTCAAATCATTTGTAGCAAACTTACTAATCCTGCAGCTAGACAATAAATTGACAACTTTACTGGGTTTTCCACTGCTACTCTCCCTCTTTGTCATCTTGGGGTGCCACTTATCAAAGGTAGAACCAAAAGGGTACAATTTGATGCTGTGCTTACTAAAATCAATGCTGAAATCAACTGCTGGACAAACTCTTTTCTCTCCAATGGTTGAAGAATTACACTATTAAAAAGCATTCTCACATCTTTCCCTTCCTACATCCTCCAAGTTACAAACATGAATAAGTCCGCCCAATTATTAATTGAAATAAGCTTCAATAGATTCCTCTGGGCTGGACAAAGGAACCAATTACATTGGGCTAGCTGGCAAAAGATTACTAAGCCTACCATTGTTGGAGGTTTGGGTTTCAAAGGCTTACATCTCCTGCAACAAATAAGTATGTGAAAACTTTGGCTCAATTTTAGAATGCAGAATTCCTTATGGTGAAAATTCAAGATGGGGAAATACTGTAAGCACTCCCACCCTACTTTGGTAGAAAGAAAGGTAGGGGACTCACCCATTTGGATCAAACTACTCCAAATTAGATAAAACGTTGAAAACACATTCCTGTGGGATCTTGGTCAAGGAAAAATTCATTTCTGCCTTGACCATTGGTGCCCCAAAGATTTTCTCACACCCAGACCAGCAAATTTTGATCCTAACCTGCTGGTGTCTGATTATTGGAATAGAGACTCCTGGTCAAGGGGAAAACTGCTGACTTTGCTTGATCCAACAGCTACTGCCTGTATCACTAAAATCCCATTCAACAGAGAACATCAAGACAACTTAATGATTAATGCTAGTAAGCTTCATAGCATCTTCAAAGCTATTATAGTTGGCAGGAAGTGTAATGGGGTAAAAATATTTGGAACAAATGTCTCACCCCTTCTATGTTTTTTCTAATCTGGAGAGCCTTCAGCAAGCTTCTCCCTGTGGATGATATTCTCAAGCTTAACGGACTAAGAGGGCCTTCAAGATGCCATCTGTGTTGTAAAGCTGAAGAATCAATTTCCCATATTTTCTTTCAATGTATGTTCACACAAAGGGCCTGGTCTGAACTGGTCCAAGAGCTGAAGATAAATCTCTTGAATCTGGATTGGGCTTCCCTCCTTCATTGCTGGAATACTTGAGATAAAGTTAATCTGAGCACCATCCCATTTGTGGTCACTTGGTTCATTTAGATGGCCAGAAAAAAAGACAAATATGAGGACAACCCTCAAAATGCTCACCTTACTATGTTACATTGAAAAACCTTCTTAACCAAGCTTATTAAACATAAGGGATTCCCTAAAATGTTCTATAATATTTGTTCTTCTACACAAAAAAACAATAAAGATATCCAATGTTTTCTTTATCAAACCCACTCACCCCTGGATCAAAGACAACATAGATGGGAGCTATAATGGGCAGAATGCTGGATTTGGAGGTATCTTCAGGGACTACACAGGCAGCTCCAAGTTGTTTTTCTACAGCCCTACGCATGCCCAAGATGCACTTGAAACTGAAACAGCCGCTCTTTTGTCGGCACTCTACTTTACTATTGAGATGAAATGGTTTTATATAATGCTTGAAACTGATTGTTCTTTGCTTCTCCAGCTGGTTGAAGGATCCTTATCTCCTCCCTAGCACATACTCCAATTGCTCAAACCCATCCAGAAACTTAAAAAATGGTGTCAACTTCAGCTCACCTTTAATTACCGCAAAGGCAACAAACCTGCTAACTGGCTAGCAACAGTTGCAAGTCACTCTGATGCCACTTTAGTCTCCACTACTCCCTCTCCTTCTCTTTCCTTTTTGTTAAAGTTTGACATCTTATAATTCCCTATCTCAGATATGTAATTTGTTCTTCTTCTACAATATAATTTTTCCCTTTCAATATATATATATATATATATGTGT
>JXCR01145472.1:258410-286355 GCA_002079205.1 Phalaenopsis hybrid cultivar | reverse complement strand
CAATACAAATTGAACTGATTCACTTTATCAATTCACTATAATTTCTTGATAAGGAGAAGGATGCTTTCTTATATATTGAATATCATATTAAAAACCTCATTAGTATAATTAGTTATTTAAGAGTTATTAAAATTACATATTTATTTCAATTGTCTATTAGTGACAGATAAGCAAATTGAATTCCATTGTTGCGATTGAGTATTGCTTTGCTAAAATCTTAGTTCGTAGTTCTAATATTACTTCCTGTGAGATCAATATCTAGGGCTCCATTAGAGCTCAATATTACTTGAGCGATACGTATACTTGCGTTGATAAGTGTGACTTTACAATTATTGAATATTTTATACATCATCTTTATCGAATCTATAACTGTTATTAAGTTTTGGTGCAGTTGCTGAGGAATTAAATCTTTTAGCAGCAGTATTAAATACTTATATTTTTAAGCATATATAAAGTCGTTGTCAACCACCTACATGAGTCTCCCAAAAGTATCAAGGGATCAAAGCCTAGAAGTTTAAGTTTAGGATAGTGAGTGATTGTGAGTGTAAGTGATTGCAAGTGAGTGCCTTAGCCATAGACCAACACCCAGGGTCAACCCTAAGGTCAAGCAATCCTAAGGGTGACTCATCTTGAGTTCCCCTATAATGACCTCACCTACTAAGTACTAGAGGTTAGGACCAATATGTCGAACTTCACGTTGAGTAGAGAAGAGTTTGAAATTTCTAATGATGAGGGTCCTTTGTTTAGTTTTCTAAGAATAGTCAATAGGAAAGTCCTATGGCTAGACCTTAGGCTATTAAAGAGGAAAAACTAAACCTCAACCAAAAGTGACGTCAACAGTGTTGTTGCATGATTTTTTGAACAAATTTTCACCTCCCCATGAGATGGATACTCATGACTCCATTAGAGCTCTTTATTACTTGAGCAATATGTATACTTGTGTTTGCAACCTAGTGATGATTTGAAATTGAAATTACACCTTAATTCACTGGAGTAGCAGATTTAGATATTTTTAAAGAGAAAACTTATTGTCTTGAAGTAAATTTTATTGTGGTTAATTTGCATATTTTTTAGTATAACTATTTTATGTGTTGTGGTGTTGAAAAACATTTATAACGCATAACAAAATCACCTCATCACCCAGCTTAATATAAACAATATCTAATCTTTCATATTGGATATAGTAATTTGCCAATCATAAAAGATTTCACAAACCAGAATGGATGTCATAAATTTTATACTTTATTTAATCATAACTCACTATCAAGAAATATGTCTATTCCCTAGGATAGGTACATCACTTGCAGTTTTACGCTCATTTATTTAAACATTTGCAAACATGAGATCCGTTCGGTCTCATTTTTTAAATTATTAAATATTATATTTTTTCAAAATTAAAATTCTAATTTCCTAAAAATCAAATTTATACATATGTTAAATTAAATGTAAATTATTTCTAACCAAACTTAGCTACTAACAGTAACATTTTACTTTGAGGATTAGATGGCCATCTAATAAAAGAATTCATTCAAGATTTGAAATTTTACTTTTAGGATGACCCTTATTTATATAATCAATGTAAGGACTTAGTTATTTGAAGATGCGTACCAATAAAATAAACTCTATAAATTATGTAAAAACGTCATAAATTAGATTCTGGGGGACATTTTGGGGTTGATAAAACTGATTTTAAGATTTTACAATCTCGGTTTTATTGGTCTACTTTATTTAGGGTTGTTAGTAACTATATAAAAACTTGTGATCAATGTCAGAGAGTAAGCAATATTTCAATAAGAAATGAAATGCTCCTAAGCTTTACTTTAGAAGTTCAATTTTTTTATGTTCGGGGTCTAGATTTCATGAGCCCATTTATACCATCTTCTGGAAAAATTTATTTTTTGATAATTGTGGATTATGTTTCTAAAATGATTGAAGCTACTGCTTTACACTGTTGTGATGCTAAGAGTGTTGCATAATCTTTAAGGAAAAATATTTTTACTAGATTTGGAATGTCGAGAGTAATTATTATAGATGGGGGAAGTCATTTTAAGAATATAATGATTTAAACATTAACTCAAAAGTTTGGAATTAAGCACAGAATTTCCACAGCTTATCATCCTCAGACCAGTGGTCTAGAATAAGTATCTAATTGTGATATTAAAATAATTTTAGAAAAAAACTATTAATCATAATAGGAAGGATTGGTCTGCTAGACTAGATAGTGCATTATGAGCATAAATGACTGTTTATCAAACTCCTATTGGAAGGTCACATTATCAGCTCATATATAGAAAAGCATGCAATTTACCAGTTGAAATTGAGCAAAAAGCTTATTGGGCCATAAAAGAGTTTAATTATATTTTGAAAGACTTTGAAGAGAAACGATTGTTGCAATTACATGAAATTGATGAAATAAGAAATGAATCTTATGAGAATGCTAAAATTTATAAGGAGAAAATGAAAATGTTGCAAGATCAAAGGATCTTCAAAAAACATTTTGAGCCTAAATAAGAAGTTTTATTATATAACACAAAATTGAAATTATTTCCAAGAAAACTTAAGTCCAGGTGCTCAGGGCTATTTATTGTGGTAAGAATTTATCCATTTAGTGTTATTGATATTGAAGATCATAAAACTGGAGGAATGATTAAGGTAAATGTACATAGGTTAAAAGCTTATATAAGTGGAGATAGTCCTACATTTTAGGAGATCCTCATGTTGGGTCAACCAAATTAAAACATTGGATATGTCAGCTGAAGACGTTAAACCAAACATTTTATGAGAGGCAACTCGTAGTTATCAGTATGGTTTGATTTGATTTGATTTGTGATTGAAGTTATGATGAGTTTATGAAGTTATATTGAGTCTTACATGATTAAGGTGGCACAAAACAATACTTTATTGATTAAAGTAATATGGGGGCAAGGAAAAATTGACTTTGAGAATTTTGGATTGGTGTTATAGCACCATATTTAGCGTCATAGCGCCACAATCAAAATAACTTTCTAAAATTGCCCAATTGCCTTTGCCCCTTCTTCTTTATTAAAACTAGTTTTTGGTGGGATTAGAGTCATTTTCTTTAAAATTCTTCACAATTCCAGGTATTGTAGAAGGGGAGAAGAGTGAAGATCATCATAACCTTGAGAATCCTTGCTTTATAATTTTTGGAGAGTAATGGAAGTGCAAATGACAATAGGGTTGTGCATAAGGACGCCCAAACTTATTTCAACGGATTCCCAGCACTAAGTTTAGCGTGGATTACTGATCCTAAAATTATATATGTGTAAAATTAATAAAGTTGGCCCCGCTTTGCAGGAACACCAAAAACTTGATTCGTTATTTATGAATAAAAAATTGAAGCTATTTATGTTAGGATTATATGCAAGTATACATATCATTATCAAGTAATACAAGACTTTTTGTTTTAGCCCCAAATATCGATCCAACAAGGAAGGTGTAAATTCATAATGAAAATTTAAATCAGAAAATTAACAACAATAAAGAAAATCTACTACACTAATTTCAAATGTTTAGGGTGCTATCAGAACTAAATGACCAACTACTAGCAAAACTATAAATCAAAGCTAAGCATTAATTACCAAACTATATTTTTATGATGAAGTTATCCAATATGAGAAAGCATCTTTCCCACTACAATAAGTCTTTGGTTAAATGAGAGAGATAAATGGTTTTACTCTGTCTTGTGCCAAATAGGAGCAATTTTAATTCTCTACCCTCAGTCAAGTGTTATAGAGAATTGTTGGCTCATCTTAGGTTTAGTCTCTAAATCAGTGGTTAGGCTGGGAGGATACTGGCTCTCACTCTAGAGCTCCCACTCCCTTCCCTTGAAATCTAACTCTACCTTTAATTCTTAAACACTAAGACCAAATTGAGGATTTTAGTTTGTCACTCTAGAATCTCCAATTCTTCTCCTAGTAATATATAAATTTCCCTATTTATTTGCTCAATTCCACGAACGAAACAATCCTTCATGGAATCGAATGTGACTCTCACTTTGTTGTGAAACTCATACTCCATTTTTTGGATATTATGTTTCACAACAGTTGTTAACATTTCAATTGGCCAAATTGAAAAGTAAATTAAGAATGGAGTGAAAAAATCATCATAATTTATTTTATATTTTAAAATTAGCACATCCAAATTATCTCTTCATTCACACCATATCTTAGAGTAATGAGAATGACAAAGAAAACTATTCAGATCTCATGAGAAAGATACGACAAAATACAAATTTCATTAGTAAAAGAAAGTTTATACAACAATAATAAACAAACACCACTTATCTTTAACTCTTCCTCAAAGCAAATCACTTGTAGCTCCTCTTGGACTCTCTCTCTCTTTACAAGACTCTTAATTCTCTCTTTGAAGATGTAGGGAAGAAGAAATCTCTCACCTCTCTCTCTCCAACAAGTCTTAGGAGAAATCACACTTAGACTCACTACACTACAAAATACACATAATGGAACACTAAAGAAAACTCAATTAAAACACTAGCAGACTCTTTTTCTGATCAATTTCTGCTCTAACTAGAGCATAATATCGGTTTTGCAAGAGATGTATCGAATAACACTTCAAAATGAATCCAAATTTGTTGAATCTTCTAGAATTTTGCCCTGCACTAACTTTAGAGCCGACGACCCCCACAATGGCACCGTCGGTGCCCGTGGCCCGAAATTTATTTGGTGCTCTTTGTCAAATGGCATTGTCGGTGCCCAATCTGGCACCGTTGGCTCCCCTGTTA
The DNA here is from genome assembly GCA_002079205.1 of Phalaenopsis hybrid cultivar. Classification (NCBI taxonomy): domain Eukaryota; kingdom Viridiplantae; phylum Streptophyta; class Magnoliopsida; order Asparagales; family Orchidaceae; genus Phalaenopsis; species Phalaenopsis hybrid cultivar. Next base: position 281,593 of record JXCR01145472.1, on the reverse strand, counting down.
TTCTGGACTTCTTCCTTCATGTTGGTGTTGTCGGCGTTGAGTATTTCTCTCCAAAATGCCATTTTGACTTCCAATTCCATCCTTTTTGCTTCCTTTTTGCTTCAAGTGCTAAAAATCATCAACTTGCAATAAAACACGAAAAATAATTTCCTTTAAAGTGCAATATCAGCAAAAATGAGTAAAAAATATAGGTCTAAAAATGCATATATTTTTGGTGCATCAATTACTGACAAATTGAGGAAGATTGATGAGGAGTTATTCCGTCTGAATAACAAGTTGAGTGACATGAATCACCAGTACGATCACTTGGAGTGGCCGTTAAGACTTCAATTCAACCATATGGCATATTTCCAAGATTCCCAAGTGAGTATGTATATCAATAACAAATGGATCAACAATAAAGATGCTCAAAATTTCCCTCGTGCTCCATTCTGCCACCTCTTCGATCGTACTTATCTTGTATGAGAGAAAGTGGGGGACAACATAGAGCATAACTATTCTTAAATGTTTTATTATGTGACAAAATATGTGATTATTGAATGTTAAGTTGTGGTGTGCCAACTTTAAATGTATTGTGACTCGATTATAGCGATTTAAGTGTCATGTTTGTATTTTCTTATCATTGTTGAAGTGATGTTATGTTCGCTTGTAATGAACTTATTATTATAAGTAAATGTGTTAAGTTTGTGTTGTTAGTACTTTGTGTTAGAATGCCCAGAGTAATGTGATTTGATCTCTCATATCATTATGATTGAAGAACTGGAGAAATTTGAAAGAAAAAGGAAAGATAGTGAAATCAAATATTTTTAAATCAGTCAATTTTGGGTCCATTAATCTTAGAGAGTTGTACTCTTTTTTAAAATGATAAAAAATTCAAGCATTTGTACTGTTGAACATTGGCACCATAGCACCACAACTTGGTGCTTTAGCACCATTCATCTACGAAGCAGAGCGCTACTGTGCCTAAATCGACGCTATAGTGTCAGACTGAACCAAATTACATTTTTAGCGCCCAAACCGTTGATTTTTGCCTTTTTTCTCTTGGTTTGCCTTCTTCCTCCTCTATTTCGCTATTTATTCCCCTAGGGCTTGGATTTGTGAGAGATTGTCTTGGAGTTAGAACTTCAAACTTTAGATTTCTTCTTCTTTGGGTAAGATCTACATTTTAACATATTCATTTCGCCATGGATTTCTTCCACATCCTGACTAAGCTAAAAATTTGGAAAGTTTGAAAAAAAATAGTGAGAAATCCATGGTTGAATAATTATTTTGCTTAAAATGTGTTTATCAGAGCCTTATGAAGTTATATTTGGAATTTATTAGTAATTTATTTGAAATTTTTAGATTATACACTGCTTCTAAGATGAAAAGGGGAAGAGGAAAAACTATTTTGATAATGAAAGATTTGCAATAACTAAAGCCCAGGATAGATATGGAGATTTGCAATCAAAGAAATTGATTGCAGAAAGTAGTTTTCTTCATTATGGAGGAATTATCGAGTATTTGATTGTGGAACGATAATGGAAAACTTTCTATTATTTCATCGTTGTTGCAGTTATTTCTGAGATTCAAGAATGTTTTGAAAACCTTCCTGATGAATCTGACAATTTGGTGTTTGTTAGAGGACACTATGTTGATATTAATCCTATTTGAATTAATCACATTTATCAACTGCACAACGTTCCTACTTGCTTCTATTCAAAATTTAATCCAACTGATGTCGAGCTTGATAAAATTATTGGGTTCTTGACTGAAGCGCATGGAGTTTGGAGGATCAAGAATGAACACTAGGTAAATTTTTCTTTTTCGAAGCTTAATTTTCATTCTCGGGCCTGACATTATTTCATTTCTGCTAGACTTCTTCCAACTAATCATTTTAGTGAGGAAACCCAGGAGAGAGCCACTTTGAACTATCATATTCAAATGAAAAAACCTATAGATATTGGCTCTTTCATTTACAAAAATATGATCATTTAATATATTGGAGGAACACCTGAAGGTATGGGTTACTCTTCTCTTATTTCTACCATGTGTATACAATTTAGAGTTAATTATGAGCCATGGGAGGACATTTTGCCATCTTTAAAGCTTATTCGAAAGGCTAATTTGAAAAAAAATGGAAAGCATACTGGTTCTGAATCTAGAGGTGGAGGTTCAGACATTCCATTTACTTCAACCTCGAGACCTTCCACCTCTAGTACTCCTACTCTGGACACTGTATTGGAGCAGTTATTCATATAGAAAGGAGAAATTTTATCTTTAAACAATCAAATGCAAGGATTAGAAGCACACTTGAACCACAATGATGAATATTTACAGAGAAGAGTTGATTATGATACTACTTTTAATGAGTCTCTCGTGATATTTTTGAGGGGCAATCATATAGTTGAATTTATTACATGCCCCATAATTTCTCCATACGAGAGTGGTGGAAAGATGAAGGAGGAAGTTGATGTAGATGATGATGAGGAGGAGGAGGAGGATTAGAGTATTTTTCCTTTACTTTCAGATTTCCTTTGTTTGTTACTTGATGTAGTATTGTTCGATTATTATGTTTATACTTTGATTAGTCTAGTTTAGGTTTATATGAATGTTGGACTGTTGTGTTGCACCTTTTTCATTTATGGTAGGATTATTCACTTCTTTTTTACTTCAGTTTATATTGTTTGTGTGTTAAAGTAGTCTTTACTTTATGCTTTTTATAGTTATAAATGTTGTTTAGATTTACCATTATTTCGCACCTGTCTTAACTACTTGTACCTGTACTATTCTTCTGTTTAGAACTTTTAAAATTAATTTTCTCTTTCTTCATATTTTTTATGTACTGTACTGTTTTAAGTTAATAAAAAATTTAAGTTAGGGGAAGAGAAAAAACATTTTAAAACTGAACCTTATTTTGTCCTCAATAAATCATATTTTTAAAATTATTTTTAACATGACCTGTGGTATGTGGGGTTAGCTTTAGATAACTATATTTTTGATTTTATAAATGTCATAATTGACTTAAGTAAAAGTTTTAAATAATAAAAGTTAGTTCTAGAGTTAAGGTATATAATATAAGAGTATAAGATTATGCTTTATTATTCATGCAAAAGAAATTATATTTTTTTAGTATTAAATATCTTAGATTTATACTTAAAAATAAAAGATTGAAACTCTATAAAAAAACTCTTTTTCAAATCTAATACACATTTATCAAGTAATAAAATATGGGAAATTTTTAACTTTAAAAAGTGGATGATGAAGTTCAAAATCATTAAAGGCTATCCATATATATTAATCCTCACATTAAAAAACGAAAAGAAATGATTAAAAATGATCATAAAAGAAAAAGAAAAGCAAAAAAAAATGCGAGGAGAAGTTTGAGGAGAGACCTAATAAAAAATTAGTTTCACTTAAATTATCTTAAGAAAAGAGACTTAATTATATTCCTGAACTTATTTTTAATGTATTAGCATCCTACTAATAGATTTCTCATGAAAATATTCTTCTTGTAATTGTTTTAAGCATCCTTAGTATGACAAATTACAATTACTTTTAAAATGAATAGAAAATAAGAACTCTTAGACTTGACTACTGTATATTCTAAAACTTCACTATTGCATTTATAGGACAAAAACTTAGATATCTTTAAGTAAAACCTATTAACATAAGTTATGAATTTTTACATAGTACAAGGAGTTACTTGAGGACAAGTAAATTTTAAGTTTGGGGAAATTGATATACTTTAAAATTACATATTTTTAATCTACATTAAATGTTCATTTTATGCACATTTTTTATGATATTGCACTTTAAATGAAGATATTTTGCATGTTTTTGGTTTTAGGTACAATGAATGACTCTTTAGAAAAAATGAGGGCAAATTGGAGCAAAATGACACAACATCATATGGAGCCATAGCGCCAGCCCTTGGAGCCACAGCGTCGAGTATTCGACGTGATGGGCATCATCGCGCTAGCCTTTGGCGCCATAGCACTGGCTATTCAACGTGATGAGTGCCATAACGCCCCAGAGTGGCTCTATAGCACCAGAAATGGTTTTTCTAGAAGATGCATTGAATTTGGCCAAATTTTGAAGGGGTGCTCAAGGTGACCCTTAGTTGTTTTTAGAGATCTATTAAAAGGCTCCAAGGATTGAACAAAAAAAAAGTTTTCAAAGAGTTTTAGAGGAGAGTCTTAGAGAGTTTTAGGGTTCATGAGTTCATATTTGTGAGTCTTTGATTGTGTAAGAAGAGTTTAGAGATTGATTGAAGGAGACTTTAGGAATTGCTTCGGGAGAAGACATGAGATATGTAATTTGTATTTGTGTTTGAGTTTTTTCTCTATGAATTATGAGTAGTTTTCCTTTCTTTCACCTTGCATATGAGAATTAATTAAGTGGGATGAGATTGATTTAAAGAATTCTTTTTATTTTATAAAATTGCAATGGTATTTTTATCGATTCTTCATTGACTTTAAAAACTAATGATTTGTGATGTTAAAATCTGTTGCAAAACATAATGACCCAAGAGGGCTGTGATTTCACCAACTAGTGAGTACCACACTTAACTTTGGAAAGAGCCATTGTGATCATTCGAGGGGAAGTGCAAATAGATAGGGAGATAAGTTTTTGAACAGACCAGATTCTTTTGTCAATATGATGTTGAGTTTGGATCTAAGGGTCCCTAGTAGGTCATATAAAGGGGCATAGTGGGTAATCTGAAAGTGAGAGTCTAAAATCTACTCGACACTACTACACAAGTTTGAACAAACTTAAGGTTAGCCAATGCTCTTTGCTAGCAGCGAGAGGGGGTAAAGAATAGGTATGCTCCTATTTGTCACAATACATCATTTTATATTTTTAATCATTCAATTCCTACACTAATTAAGGTCTCCTTGCAAGGGGAAATATCTTTTCATATATTCAAACTCTTTTAAACTTATTAGTTTTTTAAACTTTGTTGTTACTTTCTGTTTAAATTTAGATTGCACGTAAATTTAGTTTTAATTCCTTACAAAAATTTTGACACCATTCTCATATCATTTTTATTTGCAATTTAGATATAAGTTTTTCTAAGTTATTATTGAAAAATTACAACTTTGACTGTGAGATCGATACTTGAGTTTTTAAAGAAAATGATATATTACTTGAAACGATACGTATACTTGCGCTATATCTATAGTGTGAAGGCTTATTATCTATTTTCTAAATCATTTTATATCTTCACACTAGCTGCTAAATATAATTTGGGCCGAGTTATATGTATTCTTTAGAGTATAAATATCTGTGTAATTGCGGGTCAGGTCAACGATATGTACACTTGCGTTTTATCCTTTTGATTTCTCTATTAAATACTTTTGCTGAACCACTTATTTGATGATGATATGCTATGAAAGTCTTATGTTTAATTCCATACTTAGTCACTAATGTCACAATTTTTCTACTCATAAAATGTCCATGCCCCTCATCATTAATGATCACTCTAGGCAAACCAAATCTACTAAATACATCCCCTTTTAAGAATTTTGCTACACTTTAGGTATCATAATTTGGAAGAGCCGTTGTCTTAATCCATTTTAAGACATAGTAAACAACTATCAAAATATATAAATTCCCTACAAATGATACAAAGGGACTCATAAAGTCTAAATCCTAAACATAAAAAATTTTAATCTCCAAAGTAAAATTAAAGGACATTTCATCATACATAGAAATATTGCATAATATTTGACATACATCACAAGTTTTAATACATTCATTAATATTTCTAAATAAAGTAGGCCAATAAAATTTAGATTGTAAGATCTTAAAAGCAATTCTATTAACTCCAAAATCTCCTCCAAACTTTGAATCATGACATTTCTTAATAATTTCAAGGGTTTCTTCTATGGGTACACATCTCCTTATCATGTGATCCTTACAGTTTCTATAAAGGTATGAGTCTTTCCAGAAGTAATATCTAACGTCATGGATGAATTTCTTCTGTTGATGGTATGTCAGAATAATATCACTAGCTATATAATTTATTATGACAGCATAACACAAAATATGTCATTCAGTAATAACAAACAGTTCCTCATCATGAAAACTCTCATTGATCTCATCTTCATAATCACATGACTTCCCCTGATCTAGTGTTGATAAATGGTCCGCTAAATGATTATTCGTATCTTTTCTATCCACCACTTTGAAATCAAAATCTTGCATAAAAAAAAACCCATCTAATCAATATTGGTTTGACGTCCTCTTTTGACAACAGATATCGAATAGTAGAATGGTAAGTATCAACAATACATTTTGTTCAAATTAAATAAGGCCAAAATTTATCAAAAATATATACTATAACCAATAACTACTTCACATTAGTTGTATAATTAATTTGAGCTTCATTAAAAGTTTTACTGATATAGTATATAGTCTTAAACATTTTATCAAACAGTTGCCCTACTACTATCCCGATAACTTAGTCACTTGCATCGCACATTAACTCAAATGATTTTCACAAATAAGGTGATATAATAATAAGAGCAATGACTAACTTTTCTTTCAGAGCATTAAAGACATTTACTCATTCATGGTCAAAATTAAATAGAGCGTCCTTTTCTAAGAGATAACATAAATGTTTGACAATTTAAAAAAAAAATCCTTAATATATTATCATATATAGAATCCAACATCCCTCAGAAAACTTTTAACTACTCTCACAATAATAAGTTTAGACACTTTTTAAATAACTTGAATTTTGTATTAATAATATGCTATTAAATAAGGCCTTAACATTTTAGATAAAATAATATAAAAACCACTGAAATTACAAGTGAGAAACTTGTCTTTTACTTCCGCTCTCCGAAAAAATATTGCATCAGTACTACGAACGTAGAGTAACGTGCGTAGCCAATGAAATCACACTACAATACCCCGCACGACCGTGAAAAAAAAAATGACACAGTAACATGGGGAATATTCCCCTCCGTGTTATTCATGTGTTATTAGGTGTTCTTCATGTGTTATTGTGCCCTGAGAATATTCCTGGTGTTATAATAATACAATAACACATTAATAACACATGAATAATACATGAATAACACACAATAACACAAGAATAACACTGGGAAAAATATTCCCTCGTGTTACTACGCCGTTTTTTTCTTTATCGGGAATATTCCTCGTGTTATTCAAGTGTTATTATGTGTTATTCATGTATTATTATATTCTGAAAATATTCTTGATATTATAATAACAGAATAACATATCAATAAAATAAATAACACACAATAACACGTCACCAATCGCCCAGTAACAACACACTTGACCTTCGCAGATCGTCCCGTCCCCGCTCTCCCGGTTTCGCCCAGACCATCACCTTCGTGACCAAACCCTCGCAATACCGACACGATTATGCTGGGAAGGCAACGAGGAATCGTAGCGTACGAAGACATTGGAAAGTCTCATCTTTCTCCTCTGCTCCCCCCGAAATCATTGAGGAAGGAAGGTCGTCTTTCCCCCCATTCCTCCCACCCAGGAAGGTAACCCTCGTCTTACACCCCATTCCTCCCACCGCCTTCGCGCACTTCAGCTTATCTAAATCTAGTAAATCCTTTTTCCAACGGAATTTACGAAATCCCGGATTTAAGGCAAAACGGAGGAAAAACGGGAGGGTTTAAAATGTTATTTTTGCTGTTTGGTGGATTTAGGTTAAGTCCTGCTCAATTCGATAATCCTGTTCACGCCCAAAAAGAATTTCTGATTTGAGGAGATTCGAGCTTTAGCATTCCCCCTCATGTTTAAGTTTGCAAATCTTCAATTTTGGGCTTATGGTTGATTCAAGTATACCATATTACAGTTTGGAGATTCAACATCTTTTTAAATGCTTCTTTTTAGGGGAATCGCAAAGGTACTTATTATATAGAAATTCGTTACTTGATAGTGCTAAATAATGGCAGATCTCTCGACATATTGAATTACATAAGTTTATGTGACTACTTTCGTTTAAGTATTTTTATACTATTAAGCTTCGGTGATTTCATCGTTTCTTGCAGTGAGGACATCTCATTCTCCCGAAATTTGGTTATTGAAAGCCAAAGGAGGATTGTTTGACATCTTCTGGGACATCCTACTCTATCACGTAACAGAGGGGGACGCATAGCCCTGTTGAAAAGATAAATGAAAGAGGAAGTCAAAGGTGGGAAGGGAAGGAACTTCCCGGTGGATCCAAATCTCCCACGGTGGGTCTGCCAGAATTGCCGCCATGCTCTCTGCGTTGTTGGTGCGGAGTCCTATACCGACAAGTTCTTCAGTGATGCATCTCGCTCTGGTGAGGGCTTGGCTTTATTTTTCCTCAATGTTTCGATTAGTCTCGTTTCCAATTTGTCTTGGAGAAACCATTCAAATTATCTTATTTTTTGCACGATCGATTTACTAATGAAAATCTTGATTTCATTCTTGTGAGGAAGTACATTTTTTGTTTGTTTGTTTTTTTTTAAGAATTAAGTTTATGTTCAAATTTTGACTTTGTAAATTCTCTTTTGCTTTGGATTAGAAGAAATCTATTTTGATTACTGTTTATTGATTATCCGTTTTATATAAAATCTGGGTATTTTTTACAAGCTTCTTAGTTTATAGTGTTTTCCTTGTTTATGCTTATTCCTTTTGTTAGAAAAAAAGAGTAAAACGCTTGGGGAATGTAGATAGCACAAGTCCATCAAACAAAATCATTAAAACAAGCTCATATAGGGTTAAAAAGTTCATCAAGAGAGGAAGGAGAGAGGGATAAGGGGTAGAGAGAGAGAGAGAGAGAGAGAGAGAGAGAGAGAGAGGCATACAATCTGCAGATCTCTAGTTACGTAAAATAGAGAAAGGAGAGATGAATGGAGCTTACAAACATAGATATGCTATTTTGGTAGATTAAATATAGTGGCAGGGAGGAGGGAGAGGCATACAAACATGCATCTGTAATTTAGTAGCACAAAATACATAATGAGGGAGGGAGGTGTTTATGTTATTAAAATGCATTAAAAGGTGGTTTGGTTTGCTTAAAAGTAATGCTATGATTGAAATGTATTATATTTGAAATAATTTGAACTTGTTTGATTCAGTATAAAATAAATTCAGGATTTTACTTTTTTATTTTTGGTCTGAAGAAAATAATACCATTGTCTACATAATTGACATTGATGCAAATAACTGTGGTGGTGGGGGGGTTGACAACGACAAGGGATACAATAGGGCTATAAACTAACTGAGTTGAGCCGTGTAGAAACCTGTTCAAGTTCAAGCTCATTCACTAAAAACTTATTCAAACTCGACTTATGCTTGATCCAAGCTTTTAGGATGCTATTCAAGCTTGGTTCATTTTTGATTCGTTGTTGTCCAATCTTTATTTTACATAGCTTTAATTGTGTAGCTTGTTCAACCTTACCGAGCTGAGCTCGATCTAATTATGGATTTAAATAAATAATGACTTATTAAACTTTAACACCCATGTGTTGTTTGAACTGTTCGGAGCATAGTATGATGTCTATACATCCGAACAACAACCATAATACATGTTTTTTTGATGCCAAATTAAAAGGATAAAAGGTAAAAGACCTAAAAGTTTTAAGTGAAAGCTTAAATGACCCTATTATGGATCAAGTGAATATATGGCTGGATGATTGTTTTGGATATATTATTTTTTATTTAATAATTTTAAATTATTATTTATTTAATAATATAAAATAATTTGATTTTTAAATTATTTTAACCATACTTTATTTAAGTTAAATTATATTTTAATTATAATTTATATTTGATTTAAGTCACCATTGAGTTTTAATTCAGCATCTTAATGAGAACAATATTGTTCACAATCTTAAACGAATAAAGCAACAAAGTGCTCAAGCATATTAATTCAATAATTGAGAATCTAAAAAAAACTATTCATGCTTGTTCAATTACTTAATTAAATGATCATAAACGAGCTATAATCATGTAGAGCCATGAGTAGCTTGTCAAATGCTCGGTTCGTTTACAACCCTAGGATGCAGTTTATAGTTGTTTTGTAAGTCGGCCAAATTTGGTGAATTTGGAATGCACCAGTTTTGAATTGCAATATAAAATCCAAATTCACAAAAAAATTTATAGTGCATTTCATTTTCATCTAATATAATGTCAAAATTTTGAAAACTCTTGTATTCTGTTTACTTTACGCTATAAATTCATCCAACTGAACAACATCTAAATTTGTGAGAAGGAGACAAATTTCAGAAAAACGATCAACATAGCATTTGCAGTTCATTTGATGAAAATATTTGACATAATTTGTAATTTGGAGGGAGATATTGAGGGAGTTGTAAAAATCAAGTAACATAAATGTTATTGCTTTGGATGATTAATTTTACTCATTATTTGAGATTATAAGATATGAAGCTTAACGTTCATCTCCTAGTTTCAAATATTGTATATAAATGAAAATACAACACGGAGTTATTACTTTAAATACAACTAAAAATGTTTTTTTAAGAAACCAAAAAGATAAAAGTTCTAAGTCATATCATGATTATTTTAGGAATAATTTGTAGGCTTGTAATAATTTTTAAAATTTTCAATCAAATGGAGGCACAATTAATACTTACAATTTTTTAAGAACTTAATTCACTTCCATGGTTCGGCTTACTATTCAACAAGCTACGACACTTGGTCCTAAAACCTGGTTCAGCTCCTTAAACTGGTATTCATGAAATAGAACATGATCTGACGTTTGATTAAGTTCTAGTTGTGATGGTGCTTTACATCTCATAGGCCTTCTTAAATCTTCAAGTGTTTTATTACAATGATCGTTTATCCACACCACCTTTTAGATGGGATTTGTAAGATTTGTTGTAATAAGTACTTCTATTATGAGAGATAATGGCATAGTTCTATATGCATTTGGAAAAAAATAATGTTTTGTAAATAATGAATCTCAATTGAAGAACAATCTCTAGTCTGTAGTTCAAGAAATTTTTTTAAAGAAAATATTCTCTTGTTTCATTTTACAACCAAATGGCCGATTGTCCGGTAGAGGGACTATTTGATGGAGTTGAGATTATACACTTTGACGATTAAGTGATGCCATTTATGCTAGACTCATTCATTCAAGGAGCTGTAGTTCGATCTAATACATAGATGATTAGTAGCAACAACCAAATGTTGGTTGTGCAAAAATCCATCTTTAATTCATCTGTGCCACTTATAAATTCTTTTTGAATTACTTTAGCTCATCCATGGTGGTTTTAATTATCATAGTTGTTCAAAATTGTGAATTTCATTATTTAATTTATCCTTTCAAAGAAAAAATGGTGAAAAGAAGTACAGGGAGTTTTTCTTTTTTAGATTTTTCATAATACAAATTTTGTTTAGTAGAATTATAAGCACTGACACTACTTTATGAAATAGTAGATACTTTCTCATGGCCATCTTTCTTCAATTTCATTATTTCAACGAGCATTAGTGAAACATCCTCATATCAATAGGTAATTCTATGTTGTACATTGTGATTGATCTTCAGGTAATTCTATGTTGTACATTGTGATTGATCTTCTTGTTCTTGTAATGCTTTTTTGCTATCGTGTTGGTTTTTTTTTTAGTGACCATTTCATGTCAAATTGATATTTTTTTTCTTTGATAGTTTATATAATGCAATATATTTTTTTTGTTGTTAAATTTTTGGGATATTTTTCTAATCTAGATTCTTTTTGCTTGATGTGGGATACATGTTCATATCACAATTTATAACAAATAGAAATAACATATATATCATTTGATTATTTGGGTTGGTTACGAGCCTACATAAGGTATCAACTCTATTTATAGAAAAATTAACGGAGTTGTCTTGATGCAATGTTTTTACCAGCGTGGCCATTTAACATCTCTTTACCTCCATTTTTTTTAAAGATCATTAGGAGGGCTTGCCGTTGGTACATGATGGATGCAAAACCATTATATGTGTGTTCGCACGCACGCCTGCATCCTTTCATCTGTTTGTGCATGTGCGTGTCTATGTGTATGTGTGTACTCGTGTTTGTATGCATGCATGCATGCATGTATGACTTCCATTGAGATTGGTTCTTGAGAGCTCTAGGTCAGAAACTAAGGAGTTGTGTCTGTGTGAGTGTGCATATCTGTATGTATGTGTGTTTGTATTTATGCGTGTCTATCTGTGAGCGTGTATGTATGCTTGCATGCATGCATGTCATCCACTGATATTAGTGCTTGAGAGCTTTAGGATGGAAACTGAGTTTACCCCTTGTGTCAATGCTATTTCAAACAGTTCATGATGATGATGATTGGCATTAAAACTTCTTATCTTCCTTATTTGTACACCTTTTTTTCCTTAATGTGTATACTGAAACTAATTATGTTTTGACTTCAAGAGTGCCAACCCAATTTGTTTCTATTATTTTCATTTTCCACTTTTTGTTTCATATAGTTGATTGCCATCACTTGCCTTCACATTTTCATATTTGTCACAACCTACCTACTTTTTTGTGGAATTCATCCTCTCCTACTTCTTGGGATCGAAGAAAATGATGAAAGCCCTCTCCTCTTCGCTGTTCTTCCTCCCTATCCTCACACAAAATTGCCTTAGCATTCCGCCAAAGCCCACAAAGCTGAAACTTCCCTTGTTACTTCTTTCCTCATGTGCAAACTAGCATGTCAAGACCTACACGCCCGTTTATTTTCTTGCCTTGATACTCGCTATGCAAAATCCGTTCACTTCGAAATAATCATAAGAATTTGCTTGCATGGTGCTGCTCCACCGTTTCTCTCTGTATCTCAACTTCCTCTTGTTCCACACGAGCCCTAACCGCACCACCCATACTCTTCTTTGCCGAGCCTCCCAATCCTTTTTAAAGTTAAGCAAAACAAATTTAATTTCTTAAATATTAATATTATATTTTGGAATAATAAAATCATTGCAACTATACAACCAATAATTAGGCTAGTACCTGTCTTTTGGAATAATAAAATCATTGCAATTATACAACCAATTTTGTAACTCAACTTCCTCAACATGAACCTTTATTTTTCTATCATACTATTTGCATTTTTACATTTTGCATTGTAAAAAAAAAGAAGAACAAAACCTGGGTTTTATTTATTTTTATTTATTTTATTTCATTGTTGTCGCTTCAACATTGTTTCGATGATCGACACCTTTGTCGTCGATCTTGCTCGCAAAAGGTATAAAATGAGTGTGGGAGGGTAATTTTCAAAATAGTTTTGCGAGGAAGCTCTAGTACCCACCCTTGAGAATTAAGTACCGTGTGATGAAATTGTAGACTCGTTTGAATTTTTTTTTTAAATTAAGGAAATTTAAAATAAGTCCTGAGAAATGCTAGTACATGTCTTTTGGAATTAAGAACCCCCCAAGGAAAGTAAAGTATACTTATTCGAGCAAATGCTTGCGTGTGATTTAATCTTTTTGCAGGTACATTGAAGGCTTAAGTTATCTCTTAAGATTGTTGGTTGAAATATGCATTTTTCTCTTCGGTAATATTATCTCACAACACTAACCAATAAGCTTTTTGAGATAGTTGGGAATGTTGACATTTTCATGGTGCCCTCTAACGGGGGTTGATGCCGGAGTTTGTCAAATTTTTCGATTGATTTGGACTTATGAAGAACTTAGTTTTTGTGCTATTTCAACTTATAAAATAATTTAAAATATGGAGAATTTGATTTCTAAAAATAATTTTAATATGAGCCTTAAAAAAGAAAAATCTTATGCCCCTAAGACTTGAAAATATTTGAAGTTGGGTTTTTAAAATTTAGCTCCTCGGATTTGAAAGTATTTAAATGTTGTGGCTTTTCAAAGTTAGGCTCCTAGGATTCAAAAATTATTTCAAGTTGGGCTTTTCCAAAATTTGACTTCTAGGGTGAAACTTAATTCAAAATTGAATTTTCCAAACCTAGGCTCTATGGGGTTGAAACATGATTCAAATACGATTTTTTTTTTAATTTGAAAAATTTCGCCACAAGATATGCAATTATAGTTTGCAAGCTGAGACAAAGCGGTAAGATGCTCAAAATGAAGATGTGTGTAGCCTAAAGTCATAACATTCACACAAACTTTCAAAATGTTTAAATGGTCTTGTGACTTTATCAACTCCTAAGATAGTGTTTCATTTGAATATAAATACCCCCAAGATTTGTGAGAGCCTTTCAAGATACATGCGTTCAAATTATATGCATGCATTTTATAACAAATTATTAGTGCAATCAGTAAAGTTTAATAATATCAAAGCTTACATTTACATTTTAAGACATCTTCTAACTCTGAAACATTGAATTAAAATGTGCAAATATTTTAAAAAATATGCTGCATCAAAATGCATGTAAGTTAGCATATAAACTTCCACCGGATCTGTAATTCTTACTTGCAAGTAGACATAAGGTGATCATTTGAAGAGGTCAACATGAGGTCCTTAATATAAAATTAATGCAAACTTTTAAAAAAGCTTTAAAGATTTCATGAGTTCTAAATCAATAATTAATTTACGAGCAAACTTTGAGATTCGTACAAATGTGTTGCGATCTTTTCAAGTAATTATGCGAACATTTTGAATTTATGTGGGTGCATTTTAATATGACAATAATAATCATTAAAATTTCAATGATTTTCATGCTTGCTTTCATTTTTTAAGACATTCCCAATTTCAATGCAGGGCATTAGGAGATGTGATCATTTTTTTTAGAAAATGTGCAATTACAATTCTTGGATATGCTAAATGTCATTATAAAAGTGCATAAATGTCATATAACTATATCAGAGTAATATGTCAAATATAAATGCAAATGAATATTCATATGCATGCACATTATATTTGACACATTACTCTCAACAAATATGCATACATCTCAAAAAATCCTCCCAAAGCGATGACAAAATCTTTGGACAGTGTTTTATCTAATATCTAATCTTCATTCTGAAAATTTGACCCTCAATGCTCTCTCAATATAAACAAAATAGAGAATTCGGGGCATTGGAATTTTCAGATTGCACAGATATATTATGCCTATATGTTTCTTTATTTTTTTAACAGCATTAACTGATGGCTATTATGCCTATATATTTTGACAAGGTATATGTTCTACTAAAACTATCTTTATATTTAGTAAAAAAAATTGTCCATTATTTTAAGCTTTAACTTCAAAAGAAGCCTCATGCTTCCCCAAAGGACCTTGAAATGTAGCATAGTTGCCGCATAAACTGAATCAAAACTCTCATATCTCTTTGTATTTATTCTTTTTCAATACTTTTGTTGCTTAATTGAAATTATTTGAAAATACTTTTGCTGCTTAATTGAAATTATTTGAAAATACTTTTGCTTGTTATTCATTTTCATTAATCACTTCAGCGGAAAACTTGCCCTTGTTGTTTTTTTTCCTCTGATAACAATCAATTTGATTTGTGATATCAACATGATTTCTTTACAACATATTTCATTGTATCCTACTAACTTTGTGGTTGACTTATAAGTTTGATTTTCTATAAATGTAACATCTTCATTCTTAAATACTAAAAGTAAGGCATTGAGTATAAATCAACAACTGCAATAAATAGACTTCGAAGACCTGCTTTTTATTGCATCGTTTAATAAAAAGGTAAAGTGTAAAATAGTCTTCTGACAATTCACATCGGTTTANTAAAAGTAAGGCATTGAGTATAAATCAACAACTGCAATAAATAGACTTCGAAGACCTGCTTTTTATTGCATCATTTAATAAAAAGGTAAAGTGTAAAATAGTCTTCTGACTATTCACATCGGTTTTTTATGGTCCCAAAGTCTACACAAATGCCAAACTAGTCCCCAAAATCTTTTAATATCAGTTGAAATAGTCCCCAGGTAGGATTATCTTAGCTCCGTTTAAAAAATTTTGGGACTAAATTAACACTTATATAGACTTTGGGACTAAAATGACNATCAGTTGAAATAGTCCCCAGGTAGGATTATCTTAGCTCCGTTTAAAAAATTTTGGGACTAAATTAACACTTCTATAAACTTTGGGACTAAAATGACCCATGATAAAAGTACAACGGACCATTTTAACACTTCTCTTTAATGAGATATTGAGTTTACTAAAATTTTATATCAAGCGCTTGGTTTGAAAAGTGGAATTCATGTTAATTTTGTGTTCTCGGAATGAGAATAGAAATGCAGGTTTCTTCAGTCCAAGGAATCTTGGTGGGCTCCACTCGAATGGACCATTCTTTTGTGGTTCTTTCTAAACAAAAGGGTCAGGGTCCTGGAATCCCTCCTCGCCCAAAAAGCGGGCTTTCTCAGCCAGATCCCAAGGGAATGGAAGAATCCTTTGTTGTTTTACCTCCTGCTGCAGCTTCTATGTACAATAATGGTTCTACGTCAGAGGGAGTGGGAGCTAATTTACCAACTCCAAGTGTTAGTGCCACTACTCCGTTGCAGATGAATAATTCTAGATTCCACTCGAGCATCACTGTGCTGAAGAAGGCATTTGATATTGCCACTTCACAAACACAGGTATACAAGCTATTTGTTTTGCATTCAGTCATTTTGTGGCATTTACATACATACCATCCAAGTCCTATGTATTCACATATATAATCCATAAACATTGCCTTTTACAGTTTACGGCCCAAATGTTTCAGATCACAAAAAATACGATCATTCTAACTTTTAAAAAGTAAATACACCTTTTCATGCATAAGTTGGTATGAATGTAAAAATTAAGTTGTAGGTATTAGATATGTATATACATAGGAATTGAGTGGTATGTATGCAACTCATCCTAGCATTACTCGTCTGTTCAAAGCTTTACTTTGATAGCTTATTTTTAATTGAATATTGCTTCTCTATGCTGAAAGATGAAATTGTGTTCAAGTGAAGTTAAAGTACTATTTTGTTATTGTTTTCATCCACATTACGGACAAAAAAAACTTTTTGGGAATTTCTTGCGCCGAGGTTGGTGTTGCTCTTTTGAGTTACTGTCATTAATTAACACATTTTTGATAGCTGCATGCTTTATGCCTTTTAATTCTCTTTTTGAGATTTGAGCTGCCATTTCTTGAGATTAAATTAGGCTTTTTCATGTATTACGAGTTCTTTAGGTTGAGCAGCCTCTCTGTTTGGAATGCTTGCGTATTTTGTCAGATAAACTCGACAAAGAGGTTGAAGATGTAAATATGGACATTAAAGCATATGAAACATGCCTCCAGCGTTCTGAGTTGGAATCTTATGATGTTCTTAACGATGCTGATTTTCTCAAGGAGAAAGAAAAGGTGCGGATTTCATAACTTTCTTTTCTGGTTAGGGTAGTGATGTGTATGCGCACCTACACAAGTATTTTTCCAGGTAGTAATGATTGAGACATTTTTTTGAAAGGAAGATTTAAATATATTTCATTAAATTCCCATGTATTTACACATCTAAATCTTAAATTTCAATTTTTACACATATGCCACCTTACATATGCATGCAAAAGTGTATTTCACTTCTTAAAAAATAAAATAGTGGCATTGTTAATGTGATATTAAAGATATAGGTGGTATAAATGTAAAAAGTAAAATTTAGGTGTTAGATATGTAATTATACAGGAATTGGGTGGCATGTATGAAAATGGCCCTTTTTTAAATTAATCAATGGCACATGGCTTTTCATATTAGCTAATTCCTCTGTGTTGCACATAAAAACATTTTTCCAGGTAGGAATTATGGGGGGAGACATCCTTAAAGTAAATTACTTCCATTTGTCAGTGTTCATTATTTTTAAGTTGAAGAGGATGGATTAGACGTCCCCTTTATCTTTTTAGGGCACCTTTGCTCAAAGTTTGAATACATGTTTTGAAAATGGCAAAGTTTGCTAAATCCACCATTTGGTTAAATTTAATTATAGAGTAATAACAAACCTCCTAAAATTTTCTCAAATGTAAAGAGTTCATTTTCTCATAAAAAATGAGTGGAAAAAAGCTCATCATTTGGAATACCAATGTTACGTTTATGATTGTCCTAGGAGGCGTGGCCAATCTAAGAAATAAGCGAGAGTTTAAGCGGAATAACATGTGTGAGTAGGGGCCAACTCAACCCAAACTCTACTAAGAAAATCCCGGTTCGGATTGCCCTAAATAATTTTTGGGTTAGATTCAAGTTATGAATCGTAACCCGTTTAATTTTTTGGGTAAGATTTGGGTTTATTGTAAAGTCTAAACTTACCTGCTAATTTACTCAAAATTAGCCTGCCAACCCGAGATTGACTCGAAATCGACTTATGCTTGAACCTAATAGCTTTTATGCTTTATGTTAAATGGGTTATGCGGGTCGAGTTCAGATCAACAACTTGAAGGTGGGTTGGGTTTGGGTTGGACTTTCTGTTTTTTTGGGTTATGTGAACTAGTATTTCTAAATCAGTGGAACATTAAAGCCAGTCCCGGTTAATGCAAGTAGGTTCAAGCATAGTCCTGCCTGAGTTGAAACTGATTTAGGGTACATCCAAGATTCAATCCATCATCATCGGATGTAAAATGTAAAATGAGTGGAAAAAAGCTCATCATTTGGAATACCAATGTTAAATGGGTTATGCGGGTCGAGTTCAGAGACAACATCATCGGATGTCCACCACATTTTACAAGCAAGGTTCAATCTAAGATTTTTCAGTCATAGTACATCCAAGGGAACATTAAAGCCAGTTCTGCCTGAGTTGAAACTGATTCAGGGTAGAGAACAGGTAGATCGAACTAGTATTTCTAATTCAGTCTAGCTGAAAAGTGCTTTAAGTGTCACAAAATTGGGCTTATTGAAGCAGATTGCACAACCAGAGGGATGATATGTTTCACTGAGGAGGGAGCAATAGACATGTAAAAAAGTGAGGACATGAAGGAGAAGTACTAATTGCCAGCCAACGAGGAAGAACCATTGATTCCGGTTGATCCTAGGAGAAAGGTTCTTGGTGACTTGACAATAATTGTTCTAGAAGGTGGTTAGTCCCAGATAATGAGCATTTATGCAGAGTATGAGATTGTGGTGCTTTGAGGTGATGCTTGCAGGCATTGAGAGGAGCATTAGTAGAACTGACATTGAATGTCCAAAAGGTTCATGGGCTTGAAGAGCAGATATCCGACATAGGGCCACCCCACATAAGAGAAATTTAGCTTTTTCAGATATATAAACTACTTCCTGAGTTGCCTTTGCTGAGATAGGTCCCATATGTCTAAGATGAGACTCTTTTGTGCCACTTTTGGAAGCCGATATGAAGTTATTTTGTATTGAGGATCAAATGGGATGAATGAATTGCAGTGTTGGAGACCATCTCAGGATTATTGTGGGAAATAACATTCTACGGTGTGATCAATGTCTTACAAGAGAAGAAAATGCTTCTCTTGAGTGGTTACGCGTTAGTGTGGTCTAATTTGCCAAAGATATTGTTCTAGCGTTGACCCCTCATGACAACCTTGTTTATTAGATGCATGCAGCCGAGTACAAGGAGTGGAAAAAGAAAAATCCAAATATAGGGACTCCAAAGTTACTTTATGAAAATTTACATCGATATGTAGCCCTTGTTCAGATTATGTCAAAATGGGATGATTATTTATTTTATCAGGATGTGCTTTGGAATTATAGTGCCGATATGATTGACATACCTGGAGATTATGTCATTTCCGCTATCTACAGCTGGGCTGACATGATGCTACACTATGAGAAGACAGAAGCTTTGACAGATGAGAAGGAAGCATTTCCACAAATGTTCCTTGATCCGTGAAGTTGGAGGCTCGGGAGCGACATGCTCGCGTGGGTGCGACAAATACTGCATGTCAATTGGCTTGGTCTAACTAGGAGAAGGATCGAGCTGTTCATCCTTACGCACAGTTCTTTTGTGTTTGCTACAGGACCCACTACTCTTTACCTTAAAATTATATGGTATTGGTTGGGTTTTAGATCAGTTTTTGGCATGAGATTGTTAAGGGCAGTCGCCGATGACCATTTTTCCCTTCGAGGGCTGTAATTGAGGAATGGGCGGTGCTCCGGTTTTATCTCTCTCGAGGTGGTGATTATCCTCCTCTATCCGCTTACGCATCCTACCACATCGCTCCTGACTGCTCCTCTCATGCGACAGCCACCTAGAACAACTTCTTTTGGTTGTTTTTGTAGTTTCTACTTTACAGCTGCCTTCCCCACCCTTGGCTGTTGTTTCAGTCTCTCATATCCAGTTCCCTTACCGCCTCGTTGTTGTTTCAGCAACGAGAATCACTTTTTTGTAGCCTTGGTTGCTGTTCTAGCCATTATGATTCACTTCAACGTTGCCTAGCTGTTGTCCCAACCCCTCCCACATGCTGCCATTGCTGATCCAGATCGCTATAACCCCTGCCATCACTGATCGAGCCCTCAATTGATACTAGAGCTAACTCAAAAAATACTATAGAATGATAATTTTATTGTTTAAATTCAAAGAGGTTACAAAAAAGACACTTAAAAATTGGAAAATAACGACACAAGCACAAAAGTCTCTCTAGGGTGAGAATCAACGGTGGTGAGCTGCATGTCGAGGTAGCGAAAACAAAGAACTGTAGGTGATAGGGGGTTTGTACTAGCGAGGGGAGGGTGGGTTAGAGTCTGGACATCGTACAAAAGGTTGCTAGAGCTGCGACATCATTTAGGTTAAGTGTTGTGACGACTGGATAGTAAGCAAGGGGCTCCGACAAGGTGTGGCGGTTGACAGCGGGGCAGTGGGAGGGTGCGCCGGCAAACAAAGGGTGCTAAGCAGCAAGCTGGAGGCAGTGGAGGGTGCAACAACAAGCAACGACTTGTCAAAAAGTAGGGGATTGCGGGAGGGTGCGACAACAAGCAACTATGGCTTGAAGGTAGAAAACTACAGGAAGAATAGTAGGACAACTGTTTCGGGCGGCTGCAGCAGGTTAGAGTGGCTCGTAGCGATGTGGGAGGATGTAGAAAGGGAATAGGGTAAGATGATCACCACCTCGGGAGAGCGACACAACCGAAGCACCACACAATCCCTCGGATACGGCCCTTGAAGAGAGAAGAATGAACTCTGATGACTGTCCTAAACAAAACACATGAAAAATTGAAAACCTAAAACAAAGGAATCATATAAATAAGTCCTAGATAACTAGGATTGGATCCCCCTATGGAAAGGTGGCACCAAAGCTTCCTCTTCAGTCTAGACCGATTCAGTCTAGACGAGTGAAATCCCGAGAATGGGAGTGAATCCTTGTTACGCTGCGAGAAACCGCAACAATCTTTCGCACCCGAACAAATGAAATCACAGGAGAGGGAGCGACTTCCTTTTATGCCACGGGAAGCCGGTACTTTCCTTCGCACCCGTGTTAGTATCCTGAGGTTGGGGGAGCTTCAAACTCAGCCGTCGAAGCTTTTGTCTCCTCATAGTAGTTAGGTCAGCCTCGTTGAAGGTATCAAAATTGGCATAATCTACTGAAAAGTCAGTCTTTTAGGCATTAACATTTCACAACATATTTTGATAGAATAAATATGCATCCATTTTTGGCAACGTCCTGAGCTGGAGCTGCATGTAGATTTAGGTTCATGTAATGTAATTCTCGAGCACTTAAGTTTGAAATCTCTTTCGCTTTTTGTGCTCAATAGAATAGAACAAATAACTATATGAGGAGATATTAACTCTAAGATGAAATTTGTGGCAGGCTGTGCAACTTTCACTAGTAACCACTGAGGAGAGACATTCTTCTTTGATAGGAATAGGATTCCATTGAAAAATTTTCTTCTCTATCAAGCTTCTAAGATAATTTTAAAGTTGTGGTTGACCTCTCCTGTCGAGACTTTTGATAGTGGACACCCTTCTGAACGAAATCTAATATGTGAATAACTTCATATAATCTTCCAAAAGGGGCACAAATGAGCCTTATTTCTGACATGATGGACCTCTCTCAGTAGAAGCAACTTACGAAAGAGTCTATAGATATGATAAGTCTTAATTTATTTTATCTGGGTTGCCATGCCTTTGATATTGGTTCATCTAACTCAAGACTGTCTTGTACAATCACAACTATTTCTATTGGAGTTTTTCTCATTGGCTCAATCGGAACTATATGTATCTTTTCCTCATCAATTGGGGGCTGGTACTCCTTTGTATCCTCACATTCTTTAGTGGGTATTGTGTCATTACCCATTTTTTCAACATTGCTCTGCTTAGTGAAACAAATCATTCTCCTGATTTTACAGTTTGATTAAATATGCCCAAATCTGTGGAACTTGAAACACTTTATGGCGGGGATGAATATGGGAATGCTAGTTAGTTCCATCTATTTTTCATTTGGTACTAGTGACTCCTTAGACGACTTCAACTTGGATGTTCCCTTGGTGTACATTGGTTGTAAGATCTAAAGTTGAACCCCAATTGTAAAATGTGGTGGCCTCTCGGTGATGTGGTCTCTCCATTTCTTAAGATATGTTCTAAATATCCAGTCTTTAATTAGCTTGTAGAAACTGGCGCTGCAACTTTTGTTTCAACTTGGGCTAGATAGTGATCTTGATTTTTTTCCGCTTTGACGTTTGTACTTAAAATTTTGCCACCAAAATAATGCACTTTTTATTGACTTGCTGTGCTAGTTTTATCATTTTGTTCGGTGGGATGTCTTAACACTCAAAGACATTCTAAGATCCAGAGTCACTCGGTGAACTCGTCTAGATCCATGTGACCCATTGAAATATGACAAATCTACTTAAAAATTCTGGCTTCACATATATTTTAGGTCACCTCTTCGAGGTAAAGGTTCTTCGTCCCTGGAATTTGTATGGTTGGCGTGATTCACTCCATTCCTTCGATCTAGCAGGTCATCGTTGTAACTAAGGTTGACTCATCCAGATTGTCTTCTCTCAAAGGTGGCAACTTTCTGTTGTAGTTGGTGGGAGTTTCCTTCTACATATTCTCTTTAGAAATCCCCTGGACTTATTGTAAATTTCCATAAATGACATCGTGTTCTTTTCCCTCGATCAAGCTTTCGATGATTATTTTTTTTGGCAGCATTGCTAGGTTTTTGGTGTACTGATATGGAAGGAGGTAAGGGTGATGTAGGGTGAGAAAGAAAAATTTCAGGTGAGAATATGGTTGGGTATTAGTGGATGGTAGAAACCCTAGGATAGGATTAGAGTTATGCTGACTCTGATACCAAATGCTACCGGAGTTAAACCTAAAGACCACAACAAAATGATAATTTTA